>CM067379.1:7298024-7428069 GCA_034510155.1 Eucriotettix oculatus
CTGCTCTACTTTTACAAGTCCCTTCATGTTTCCAAACGTCGCCTATTAATCTGTTCCTTCTCTTATTCCCCCTATCGTCCTTATAACTTCCCGGTTAGTTACCCTATCCACCCATCTCATTCATGTACAGCACCACATTTAATTTCAAAAGCTTCTATTCTCTTCCTTTCTTCGCCTCGTACCGTCCTCATAACGCCAGACTACATGACAACATTTTCTAATATTTTATAATATCTGTAATTTTAAATTATTATTTAAATGAGACACAAAAAATTCAGTAAAATATAACCAACTATAATTTAAAAACCACTACGTGTTTCGGCTCTAATCTGGATCGAATCGTCTAGTTCTTTTAAATTATAGTTTGTTTTACCAATTTTTTTGTCTGTTTTTAGCCTTAAGAAACCTTAACCTCCGAACATTCATACTTATATTAGCCGTAAGCCTTTCTTGCCTGTCTTATCCTACTCTTGTGAAAGTAACTCACTTCCCAGTGTAACATCCTGCAATTCATCACCCTGCTTTTGCCATTATTACAACAGAAGTATGCTTCCGTAAATTTTGAGGGTTTAATCTCAATAACCTTTTTAGGGGCCAACATTTTGTGTTTGAAATTTTCCTGTTTCCTCTTTCTCTCTCTCTCTCAATTGGGCAGTTTCCGTCCTTCTCAGTCCCTAACCTCATTAAATTACAGTTCCCCTCTATTAATTTATTTTTTTTATGATTCGATCTCTCCACGTTTTCTCTCAATGCTTCTTGGATTTCCCTTTAACCATTATCTGAAATCCTGATAGCAAAGTTGTTGCAACTTTTTTTTGGATATTCTTCAATATATATTTTTCCATCCGTGTGTTTGCGATCTAGGTGTACTGTCAGGTCACAGAATAATTTATTCCAACGCCAACGGAAACTTCCGGTAGCAACGATAGTGTAATAATAATATAGGCAGTGGAAGTTGCAGGCTAAGGTAGTTGGTGACTGGAATCACAGTGTCTGTGTGAGTGTGTGTATGTGTGAGTGTTTCCCTGAGACGGTGGGTGACGTGTGTTTGGACGTCCAGCTGTTATTCGCCTGCTTAATAAAGCCTTAGCTGTTTGTTGCCGCGTGGACCACCACACACACACACTCACATCCAGTACACGTTTCTCAGCGGGATCGTGTCACGATATTTCAACGTCGGCCTGGACCCAGCCTCATCTCGTCCATCATCCTTAACACCCTCCCTCCCTCCCTAGCACCTATTTCCATCAAAAGGCTCGTCGGCATTTACCACTAGCTAGCTGGGTATTTTATTTAATTCTTGGTCATCAACCGGAATCGAAAACGTCAGAATGTGAATCTGAATCACACTCCCAGTACCTCTAGAGATTCAAAAAAAAATACTCCCGATACAATAACAGGGCTAAAATTATTTTAATTACTCAAATAGAATAAATATTCTCCCCCTCAATTATGGAATGAATATTTACAAACAAAAAAAATACTCCCGATACAATAACAGGGCTAAAATTATTTTAATTACTCAAATAGAATAAATATTCTCCCCCAATTATGGAATGAATATTTACAAAAAAAATACTCCCGATACAATAACAGGGCTAAAATTATTTTAATTACTCAAATAGAATAAATATTCCCCCCTCAATTATGGAATGAATATTTACAAAAAAAATAAACAAAAAAATACTCCCGATACAATAACAGGGCTAAAATTATTTTAATTACTCAAATAGAATAAATATTCTCCCCCCAATTATGGAATGAATATTTACAAAAAAAAATACTCCCGATACAATAACAGGGCTAAAATTATTTTAATTACTCAAACAGAATAAATATTCCCCCCCTCAATTATGGAATGAATATTTACTTAAACCGCATATTGAAGGTGATATATAACACAGCGACTCGCATTACACCAAACTCGATAGTTTGTTTCCTTGTTATTTTGTATCCCCCACCCTCAAGGGTTCAAATCATACACACACAGATATTGTCGTCCAAACACTATAAAAGTTATTGACCTCAAGATTTTTTTTTCCTTTTCAAATACGAGTCTTCATTTCATATAATAATAATTCCACTAATTCCACCCTCTCCCTCTCCTAGGGCCGTGTCTTACCCCCCCAACAGTGGTTATTTCCGGGTCGCAAAGAACACGAACTCAAAATTTGGTAGAATAAGTCCACTCGTTTAGTTTTGTATGCTAAAACATACACACACACATACTGGTAAATTTATTACAGAGATTATATTGGAAGTTTTTCAAGTTATTTAAATTATTAATCCTATTAATATTGCTGTAGTTATTCGGTACGGAATAAGAACCGTGTAAATATAATAGACACATTTATAAAAGACATTCCAGTAATAAACAAGGTCAAATTATAAATATTCCATTAAAGTCAAAGAGGTTCTCTTTCAATTACAATTACGGAAGCGCAAACGTATTAAACACAAAATGTGTGTGCGTTGTAGGTAAAAAGGATAATACCAACTTTATAAGGATAATGCATCTCCGAAACACACACCAATATAAATTACTTAAAGATAAAAAAAGAATGTTGCATCAGCAAGGATATTACGAGTACGACAATTTTAAAATATGGGAAAAAAAATTACTCACACTATTCTAAAAAAAGGGGGGTAATTTAGGATTAGTTTGATACTTTCTGAAAACTACGATAAACTGCGTCGAAACGTCCGGTTATAATTTAAAAAGAATTCTGTATATAATATTTTTCTGTTACTAAAAATTTGTATTTATTGTTTGTCTACAATTGTCCGGTGGCAGATGTAAAATGAAATATTCTTGAACGTAAATACTCCTAATCTTAAAAATAATAAATAATCATAGTATTTTAAAATTTAATTACCCCTGAAAGAAGAAAGAACACCACAAGAATTATATTAATTTTCCAACTTCACTTTGACTTTAACATTAAAATTACTATATGCATTTATATAATTGAGGATAACCAGTTCGCTTCTGAGATTTGTCCTGAATGTATCTTCCTGAAGAGCGTTTCTTCAAAACAAATCCCACAGTATTCCAGTCGTTTATCGTCCCATTTTAGAAAAATCAGAACTGGCAACGTTTCCTTTTTTTATTTTCTACATTTCACTTTTCCTTGATGATTGATCCCATCTACCTTGATTACCATGTTTTTTTGCCCTGGATAAGCTTTGCTTTCTCCCTCCTTTGTGACAATATCTTCCCCAACCTAGTTGTTCTACTTCTTTTTGGTTCCTATAACCCGGCCCTACTCACAGCCCTTTTCTGAATGATTCTATTTGTTTTTTTTTCTATAGGGATCCCAACAAAATGGGTCTAACTAAGGATAAATATGCCACCTCCTCTGATATAGAACTTCCCTCTTTTTTAAGTTCCTCGTTATGAAAATGGTAAGGAATTCCACCCAAGTCAGGTTGTTGAAATATACCCACAGGTATTTGCAGCTGGTTATTCTTTTTTGGCGCCTTTCCACCTCCTTACCTTCCACGCTGATCTATATACAAATACCGTGGAGGGAGGGGAACAGTAACAAAAGTAATTAAACCACCCTCCAATCCCATCCCCCCCCCAAAAAAAAATTTCATTCAACGCAAATAAATGCAGTGCTGAAGGCCGGGTCGCAGAGAACACTGGACCAAACTTTGCTAGAAATTTCTTCTATGCGGCACAAACACAGGGAATTTAAATTTTTTTTTATCCCCACAAAAAGAACTAATTTAATTTATAATGATAAAGTTCATCCATTTATTCGATCAGTTCTTCGCGAAATGGCATTTGTAAACATGCGAAAATGTTTTATAATTGGAGAATTCTCAACTATGTTATCTTATATATGAATGATTTAGATTTTAGATTTATTGTTGTTTCCATTAATCCTCGATTGAGGAAATAGGATACGACGTCATACATTAAAAATTAAAAATGAACAAAATAAAGTAAATAATTAAAGACAAATAAACTTAAAATCAAATTAGTAAAAGAAAGTAGTGTATATAGACAAAAGTCAATATAAACACAACACAGGGACACACACACACACTGGGGAAACACAAACAAGCACACACACACACACACTGAGGAACACGCAATGGAGTTTTGAACTACTTGGACCAGGAAGGAAACTGTCCTTGCTCCAGCAGCAGCAGCTATATACATGAAACAAACAAACAAAAGAGCAGAAAAAACTGAATAGAAATTTTAAAAGATATGTGATGTGCTATTTTATAAGGTTGGCAGCAGCTCATTCAACACTTGCAGCAGCAGCAGGAACCTTGATTTAAATACTAGGAAAGGACGATTAAGAAAATCCTACGTCCTTACCGTCGTACGGATAAAATTAAACTTTTCTTGAATTCCCCTTTCCAGTCCCTGTCTGATCGATGGGAGGTTTAATTGACAATAGTTTCGAGCGTCATAGTTTCTCCCCGCCCGCTGTAAGGATGAGGACGAGGATGGCCTTGATTTAAAAGTCTTCGCAGACAGACATGTTGCGGAGAAGAAGATCTGGGGAAATGAGAGTGTTGACCTTCTCTCTCTCTCTCTCTCCATCGCGTGTAATAGATATAAATAGGAGGAGTGCGTGGGCGTAGTTATTAACAGCGTGTGATGCACGTATATGTGGTGCATTCTTGCCGCCCCTCTAATTGCTGGAGGCGGGACTTGGAGGTCCGCCTTGTCGTTACGTCACACCACGTCTCTGTCTCTCTCTCTCTCTCTCTCACTCACTCACTCCATGTCCTCCGAGATTTCGCCATTGTCCCGGACCACGATGGCCTCTCCTCTCCTCTCCTTCACACTCGCAGGAATTACACTCTCAACATTACGCTTTCATTCAGAGAGAGAGAGAGAGAGAGAGAGAGAGGAAGCACCGCCCCCCGTATCCCGAGGGTAACCTACGTCCTGCGTTGACCATCGTTCGGACAAAGTTACAAATGACACTTTGCATCACAACGTAAATTTCTTTTTAATAAAAAACTACCATCGGGTCCTCATAATAACGAAATTAGAAGAAGGAAAAAAACAACAGCAGATAGATGCGAACCGCACTGGGGCAATTAGTTTAGTATCTCATGAGTGCAAAATATTAACAATAGTATATAGGAGGATGGAACGTCAAATAGAATGCGAGTTAGGAGAAGATCAATTTAGGATTTAAAAATAATGTAGGGACAAGAGACTTTACATCCAATTTTAGAAGACAGACTAAAAAAACCAGCCCTACGTTCATGGCATTTATTTGTACATTTAGAAGAAAAAAAACATTTGATAATGTGAACTGGAAGACACTATTAAGGATTTTGAAGAGGACAGGAATAAAATATCAATAAAAAGAAGGCTAAAACTTAACCTCTACAGAAGACAGGGCAGCAGTAATTAGAATAAAAGAAATACGAAACAGCCTAGTGGAGAATTTCGGTGATTATTTGGAGCAAGGTTATTTTTATTTCGTGACACCTTCAAACTATTCTGCAGTAAGAAATAAGATACGTCATGAATGATACTATTTTCCCCTCCCCCCTTCCTATCACTCATCTTATTTACCTTTTACTACTTTCTTTCTTAATGTCCACGTGTCAAAACCTTGTAAAACCTTTTCGTTGAATCTTAATTTTGTTGAAGTACTAAACACTTTATTGGTATTCATTTTATGCTTCACATGTTGAGTGAATTAATAAAAACCATCTTTGACAGACACTTTTCATGAAATCCGACGTTTCTGTACCTCATCAAGGTTAAAAATTTCTATTCTCAAATAAATGAAGTGTGAACTACTGCTTGTGAACCTTCTTTTTAAATTCAGTTTATTTCTTTTTAAGTTTACGTCTCTAAGGTCATTAGCGGGTCAATCTTACGGGATTTTTGTGGGGGGGGGGGGAATTTTATGGGTTACTCAATACCTTTGTGGTGTGAAGGCGGTGACGCTGGCTACCAGGTCACAGAGGTCAGCTAATTGACTTTATTTATTTGAGAATGGAATTTTTAGCATTGATGAGCGGCACAAATAGGTAGCGAAACGTCTGTTCGCCTAAACTTGTGATAATAAGCTATTCACTCTCCTTCCCTCTTTCTCTCTCTCAAAGGCCACTTTTAATTGATTCACGTATTCGTTATGTGGTGATTCATGACCCTTACATTCATCGGGTAAAGCAAAAATAATTTAGTTTTTGTTATTTGCGTACAGCAGCAGGACGGAAAACGAGAATGGTTTGGTGAGTGAGGCCGAGTAGGCGGGAAACGTCACCGTCTACAACATTGTTGATTGCCTGGAGTGCATTGTTGGTTCTGGGAGCTCTCCTGAGAAGGTCGGGGCGAGAGAGAGAGAGAGAGAGAGAGAGAGAGAGAGAGAGAGCAGTGGCTGAGGAAACTATATGCAGAAAAGTTAATTTCGCCATTGTTTCGAGAAAGAAGATTTTGTTTTGTAGTAAGGAAAACAAAAAGAGGACATTTTGATAGAGATTTAAGCTGAAGAAGAAGAGGCGCTGCTAGAGGATCTAGACGTCGTGTTTCAGCGAAGGAACATCCTGCACGGCAAACCAGGAACAACGACGTCACCACCAGGCCATTGTTAACATCTGGTAACGGCGCCATTTTAACCCGGTTTTCCACTTAAACCATTCTCGTTTAATTCGCGATTTTTTTAATACAATTATATATCGTTGTTCGTCACCCGCGGCGTTGTCCCCCTGGGATCAGCAGCCGCCATTATTTAGAAGCTGCGTAGATTATTCATTTTTTTGCTTTACCGACCGACTGAGCCAATTTGATTATAAATTTTACTCGTAAATTTATATTTTCACTAAAATTTAATTTGAGTTAGATTTCTTCTGGAAATTTGATAACGTAATATTATAATTAAATGGAATATTCAAATTAAAAATACATTATTATTATTATTATTTAACAATTTGATTGTACAAAAATATTTTTGTTGGTGTAAGCAAACGAACACCACAGTTATATTCCCAAGATTACCGTTATTCCGATACTCAGGCAAGAATTAATACATATTCTGTATTTAATTTAGTGTGTCCCCCCCTCCAGTCGGCAGTTCGATGGAGGACAGTCGGTCCAGTCTCGTGTTCTTTGAGAATTAAATTGTTAAATACATCAGCAGCGTTTTCTGTTGGATGAATTACTTTTCCTTCTACAGCTATAAAACTTGTAATAAAAGGCTCTTTAGACAAGTCATCACTACCCTGAACGATATTTCCGGGATGCGTCAACACTCCTTGAGAAAGAAACAGCCACCATGTAGCAGCGCTGAATCGCACATTGATTGCTCCTGACAGGTTCTTGTCCTGCTGCCAAACCTACGAGAGGAGATCCTTGTCAGAAAGGACCAACTGTCCTCTCGCATAACACTCGCCTCTCAACATGCACAACGTCATCAAAAATGCAAACAATTATAAAATACAAATAATCATAGGGAATTAAATATTCAGGTTTATATAAAAAACCACAGTGCTACGTTTGTTGTACCTGGGCAAGCTTAGTTAACCCTTCCTTGGCTACCTTGCTCTACCTTCCGCATCCCCCCTTTTCAATTCCCTTCCTATGCTATTAAAGGGGAGTTGCCTGTTTCAGGATCACCCTCATGTAGCCTGTTAACCAAAAAAAGGAAAAGGAACCGTACTGCAAGGAGAAGGAATAAAACCCTACGCTTTGCCACCGATTTTGCAATATTAAAGGAACCCGATCAAGACTTGGAAACCATAATAAATGGCATTAACGTTGCCCTGGAGGAAAGAGTACAATATGAGGATTACTAGAGGGATAACCAAGGTAACGGGGTGTAGTATGGGAAACAGAGAAATAAGAAAGGCTGTTGGATTCGGAAGGGATTTTTTTTAGGGAAGTTAAGTAATTCCGCTGCTTGAGCAACGTAATAACTAAAGTGCGATGAAACGGACAAGGAAGACTTACGGCTAGCATAAATATGAATTTTCAGGAAATGTTGGTATGAAGTGTGAGGTTATCAGAGTGCGAAACGTTAGTGAAAGGAGTTGGAGACAGGAAAAAAAGAATAGAAGATTTCGAAATGGGTGGATAGTGTAACTAACCAGGAAGATCTAAACAGAAGGGGGGGGATAAGGGGTAGATTAATTAAAACACGTTTGGAGGCAGGAAGGTCTTGTAAAATTAGCATTAGAGGGAAGGAAGTGTGTGGGAGAATTCCTCTTCAAGAGGACTACTGGAACGCTCAAACATTATTAAAAAATTAACTGTATTCATGCGAACGCAATGCTTAGCATCTACTGCATTAAACGGATGAGTTTCTTGACGGTCAACATACCCTGAAGTGACAAGCATATATAGATTTAGATTTATTGTTGTTTCCATTAATCCTCGATTGAGGAAATAGGATACGACGTCATACATTAAAAATTAAAAATGAATAAAATAAAGTAAATAATTAAAGACAAATAAACTTAAAATAAATTAGTAAAAGAAAGTGTATATAGACAAAAGTCAATATAAACACAACACGGACACACACACACACACACACACACACACACACACACACTGAGGAACACGCAATGGAGTTTTAACTACTTGGACCAGGAAACTGTCCTTGCTCCAGCAGCAGCAGCTATATACATGAAACAAACAAAAGAGCAGAAAAAACTAAATAGAAATTTTAAAGATATGTGATGTGCTATTTTATAAGGTTGGCAGCAGCTAATTCAACACTTGCAGCAGGCAGGAACCTTGCGATTTAAATACTAGGAAAGGACGATTAAGAAAAATCCTTGTACCACAGAGTAAAACAGCACAGCAGCAGCGGCGCCATTTAAAAGAACATAGATTTTACTCTGCTTCACCACGAAGCTTTTTGTAAGTCTTACTATTTTAACCTATGGGGTCGGAAGGAAGGAGGAAGGAAGGAAGGCTTTTGTATACAAAATTATCCGCAGGGGTATTGTGAATACTTTTTCTGTTAAAAGAGAGAGAACAAGGGCGATGCTTTTCCGACCTTAGAGCTGAACGATTTCCTATCCGCTGTATTTTCATGAAACAAATTAGCTGGATTCCGCTTTACAACTTTAATAATTTCATAAATATATACACAGGCTTGGTAAAGTAAGTATTTGCAAACTTTTGAAGAAAGGTTTTTTTCACGCACTCCGGGAACTATCTAATTCGTGCTAGAAAAGTATTCATTCTAATTGCACGCTTTTGCAACTTCTAAATATGTCATTACTCCTTTAGCAGTTTAGAAGACGCTCATAGGCTCATAATGAAATGAAAATACGCGAATAAACATTTGTGACGACTTTGGGTGGCAACGTGTTGCATTATTAGTGGTGTTCTCAGAGAATACAAGCTGAACTTAATATTTCCAGTTCAGAGCACGATGATCTTCCTCACATCGTTGGCATATCACATTAATTTTATCGTCAATCGAAGGCCGAGGAAAGGAAGGCTCAAGCATTAGCTGAGAACTTGTCTACTGGTCTATTCCTAGCATCAGCACTAAACTGAACTAACTTAGTCTTATCTAGGTTGAGGGATAATTTATTCACGTTAAACCAAATATTTAGACCATTCAGAGCCCCGCCGTTGTCTACTTTCTTAATCAGATTATATATATTATCTGCAATAATTATATTTGTATCATCCGCGTAGAGAATCGATTTTATAAGATTTACGTATCCCTGGAAGATCGTTTATGTACAGAATAAAAAGTAAAGGCCCAAGAATTGATCCTTGAGGAACTCCACATGTAATAAATTCCCAATCGGATAAGTGAAGTTGGCCGTCTTTGGTTTCAATTACTACTTGTTGTAATTTCCTAGAATTGCTTTTACACTAGCAAGTTGTCTGAACAAAGCCTCGAGGCTGTCTGAGCTCCCGCCGACTACAGTATCTGGGGGGTAGTTGTTCACTGCGCATCGTGTTTCCCCCAACAACATGATCTGATACAGTTGAGTGGATGAGAGGCGAGTGACCCTCAATGGGGGGTCCAGCGCGTCACCAGGACTTGTCCCACTCGCCTATTTCTGTATTTTACTCCGGCGCTTCATTTGCATGCGTAGAAGAGTACATAAGTTTCCCGGCGGCTGGCCGAGAATAAAAACAAACACAGGTGAGATCCGAGAGCGAGGAAGGAGCTACCTCATAAACGAGCCCGAAAAGGTACCTTGCTGAAACGTCTAATCCGATATTCAGGTCGTATTTCTTGCTTCCCGTAGTGTGACTGCTGTTCAAACGTCGTCGCCAATAAACATCTGCTTCTAATGGAGCGCTGTATTCTTTCCACTCTAAAAGAAAAAAAGAAAGGGAAGGAAACTTACTCGATTCACACGAGACTTTCTCTCTCCCCGGAGGACTGACGTGGCCATTCAGCCTACCGGCTGGTTATTGAATTAACAAGCAAAGTGGCTGGCTGGCTGGCTGGGTGGAGGAACCGGTCCGGGGTACGACGGCGCTGCTCTTCCCTCGTGTATGCAAATGTCCTCTCAACAATCTCAACAAGCACATGGAAAATCCTTGGCAGCAGCCGGCGTTACATTTGCCAAAAAGAAGACTGTCGCGTGCCTTATCGTCCAAAGTCAAGAAAGGATCAATATCGTTTCAAGACAAGGCAAGCCATATTGACTTTGCGGCTAATTTTAGAAGACAGAATAAGAAAAAACCCGGCTTAAGTTCATGGCATTTGCAGATTTAGAAAAAGCCTTTGATAATGTGAACCAGAAACTAACTATTAAGGATTTTAAAGAGGACTACAGAAGGCAATCAACTGTAATTAGAATAGAAGTTCAAAAAAAGAAAGCCGTAATCAAGAAAGGAGTAAGACAAGAATGTCAATGCTCCTTAACTTATAAACATAACACGCGATGAAGAATGTTAAAACGGAACATGGAAAAGGAATCACACTACAAGGAGAAGAAATAAAAAACCCTACGTTAGGAGGATGATATTGTAGTTTTAGGGGAGTTAGGAGAAGGCTTGGAAACTAATAAATTTCTAGAAAGTAGTCATAGAGAAAAGAGATCAATATGAAGATTAATAGAGGCAAAACCAAGGTAATTGATTGTAGCATGGGAAATGGTGAGAATAACAAAGGCTGTCAGATTGGAAAGAGATATTTTGAAGGAAGTTAAGGAATTCTGCTACTCGGGAAGCGTAATAACTGGAGTAGGATAGTAAAAGGCAAGGAAGAGGGATTTACTTACGGGTAATAAATTCTGAATATTAGGAAAACATTGCTAAAAATGTTGGTACAGAGCGTGGAGTTTTAGGGTGCGAAACGTTGGACCATAGAAATTGGGGAAAGCATAGTAAAATGAATATGAACGAAATGTCTCTAGAACAGTTTAATCATGGGAGAGAGAGAAAACTATGTGGAGGACGTTGACCAAGCGAAGGTATAGATTAATAGGTCATGCTTTAAGACACGTGGGTCTTCTAAAATTAGCATAAGAGGGAAGTGTGTGCGGGGTAAGAACAGGAGAGGGAGGCCAAGGACGGAATAAACTAAGAAGGTAATGGAGGATGTGCAATGGGGTTACATCAGGACTGGATATCAGGACAACAACTGTTTTAAACGGAACGTCAACAGACTCAGTTAAGGTGGTAGAAGCAGCCAGCACCTGGATGGTTGACTTGGACTTACTGTGCGAGCCACACTTACCATTACATTTTTGATAGAAATACAATCTAACAACCTCCGATGAGAGGTGAAAAGCGCAATAACACACAGCAGTGCCCCAATAGGCGCCAGTGGTTGCACGTGTCCAAGTAATGAATTATGCTCACAGCAAGTCCAACGTCGCCGAGGAAAACTCACGCTGTTTTCCCGTGCGTTTATTTCCCCGAGAAGGAGAGAGAGAAAAATAAAAAAGAGCGCGCGCTCGATGACTTCTGATTAATTCCTGGTCGGTGGCTGGAAGTGAATTTATTCCCTGAAACTGGCGAGGTAATTCCAAACATGTCCCACGAGTTCGTAAAGCTCAGTGGGGAGTTTCGATGCCCATTACAGATCCAATATTGCTTCATAGGATCTCTCTCCTGCCTCGGACCGGAAAATCCTGTGTTTAGAAAATTATGTTTTTCCTCTCCTTTAGGCTATTACAGTGGTTACATCTCATTACGCAAAATAATCTACGGCCACCTCAGCACGAGGAATTCATGGTGGGAGCCCAACAGGACTTTTTAGTCGTCGAATCACAATCTTGCTGGCGTTGTCAGACCCTACTTTGCAGTTACGATTTCATCTCACTTCCAACGTGTGTCTAATTCCCTGCTCTCTTTTTCTGGATGCAATTATACTATCCACATTGTCCGCTCTTCTCCTATCCACCCCATCATCTCATTCTCCTGTAACAGCATCACATTTCAAAGGCCTCTATTCTCTTTTCCTTCCTGCAACTCCTATCGTCCACGTTTCGCACCCGTATGACGCCACTCTCCATACAAACATTTCCTAACATTCACAATTATATTAGCCGTAAGTAAATTCCTCTTCCTTGCCTTTTCTATCCTACTCTAATTATTACGCTTCGCAAGTACCAGAATTCCTAAACGTCCTTCAAAATATCCCTTCCCAATCTTACAGCCTTTGTTATTCTCACCATTTCCCATACTACACTTCATTCACCTTGGTTTTTCCCTCTGTTAATCCTCACATTCACCGCTTCCTCTAGGACACGTTCATATTATTTACTATGCTTTCCAAGTCTCCTCCCGACTCCCCTAATACTACAAAATCATCAGGCAACCTTAGGGTTTTTATTGCTTCTCCCTGTATTTCAATTCCGTTTCCATAATCCGTTTTAACTTTCTTCACACCCCGTTCTATATGTAAGGGAAAGGGCATGATCATCCTTCTCTTATTCCTGTCTTTTATTGTCCTTCAATTCTAATTACTGCTGCCTGTCTTCTGTAGACGTTATGTATAAGTCTCCTTTCCCTCTATTTTAAGCGTCTCTCCTCTTCCAAATCCATTAATAGTGTGTTCCAGTACACATTATCAAAGGCTTTTTATAAATCTATAAATGCCATGAACGTAGGTCTGTTTTTTCTTATCCTGTCTTCTAAAATTAGACGTAGAGTCAATATTGCTTCTCTTGTCCCTTACATTCTTCCTGAACCCAAACTGATCTCCTAACTCGCATTCTAATTGACGTTCCATCCTACTATATACTTTTTTCGTTTTACTTTTAATATTTTTTTAGGTAGATTAGAGTAGGCAAGGAAGGGTTGACTAAGGACCCCGGGGGCTATAGCTTAAGGATCCTACCCTGCATCGGGTAGGCCGGACTATTCGGTACTATTCTCACGCCCTTCCGACGGGAAACGAATCTGCTTCTCCGTGTCTCCGCCAGTTTTAGGAGGCAGTTGGCCGACTGATCCAATGGGATCAGCGGACAACTCTTGACTTATGCCCAAAGTACATAAACTTCCTAAAATAGGTGCATGTTCCTCGACATGTGAGAACTTTGTGAAAAAGAAAACAGAGTACGAGGCATTCCCGACAGAGTCAGGCGAGTCCCGCAGTCACTCTCGAGAAGAAACTCCCACAGGCAATACTTAACTGAGTATCTATATATTTTTGAGTGATCTTGAAACAGGCAACTACCCTTTAACAGCACAAGAAGAGAATTGAAAAGGTGGGCATGTGGAAGTTAGAGCAAGGTAGCCAAGGGTTGACTGGGGCACCCGGGCTATACTTTAGGGATCCTATCCTGGCGGTGTTTCACCTAAATATATGCAGAACCCTCTTCGTTTCACTGAATTAACTGCGAAATGTCAGCAAGCAACAGAGACAGAACATCTTTATAAACTTTTTTAAAGCGGCATCATAACCGAAATATAAAATCTTATGACACGCCACGCATAAAGTTAAATTAAAATTCATTTTTAGAAAATTAAATTTATTAAAAAAATGTATTTACAAAGGAAATGGTCAAAATTTTAAACAAACATTGCCCGCTGCTCGATATGATACTCTTTTCACCCAATTCTACCGATCTTTAGGAAGAAAACCCCGGAAAGAAATTAATTTTGATAGGACCAAAAAATTAAAACTCTAGGAAAGAAACTTTCGACGGCTTTACCAGTAATGATTGTTGCCCAATGACTTGAAGCAACATCCGGTTCTTTCTGCCACGTGGCCTTCTGTAATCGCTGTTCCACCGACCCTTGGCCTTCTGCCTTTTGTGCAAATTTTATTTTTTCCTACCTCATATCTCCCCCTCCCCTCTCTATTTTTTTTATTACAGCTCCTCTAATTGGCGCAAAGAGGCTTCAGCACCCAACGAAAGAGATGCAGGGAAAACCCTAGAAAACCTTCAGATGATCTGTTCATTTATTTATAGTGCTATTATTTTCGTCCGAAAGGGAAACTTTCTGTGCGTAGACCTTAAGAGGTCCAATGACTATTTCTCCTCCTGTAACATGCGCACAGGTCACGGTGAATGACAAGTGTGAATACAATTGTCACCGACGAGAATTCCCAACGTACGGCCGGACATAAAGCTTATAATTGCTGTAGGAGAGGGAAGGAGGGGGTGGAAAAGTTATTTTACGCGACACTAAAAGGCACTTTGGCTCCGCAGCCCCGTCTGTGTAAACAATACTTCCACGTAACGAGCGCATTAACGGCCATGAAATAGTAATTTATAATTGACTTTTACGGCCACTTAGAGTGGACCGCGTCCGTCCATGTGGCGTATTAACAGAGAACCTCCTCGTTATTAAAATTTAGAATCGCTCTCAAATAGAATTAACAGACGACGAGTTGACCCTGCGTCCTGCTGTTTAATTGTCCGCAGGCCTTCGACCTCAATATACTCGCTTCACTCCGCTGTCTCGCGATTCAAACTAAACGTCTCGTGTGTGGGATTTAATGTGACGGGCTTTCCCTAACAATAAACCACCAAGGTCTTACTTACAAAAATAATGGAGCAAGTGAAAAAGATGAAAAAACAAAATATTACAGCGAACGGGAAAAAAAATATTACGAGGAAACGTCAGCAATGTGTAACGTTTCCAACAACGTGAGCTACTGCGGGGTCCGAGTAGGCGCCAATGGCTTGAGGGAGAAATATTATCCTGAGGAACTGTGAAATACCAGCGGCACTGACTCTACTTACTTAAAGTTCTCTACTGAGCTCCGTGGCGGGACAAATTAAAGTTATTAATAATACTACAACATCTATAAGGTTGTTAATATTCCACGACCCCGTAATACGCTACAGTTGTAATTTCCTCTCCATCACGTCTAATAGAAACGAAATTTTAAAATTTGTAAAAATAGAATTCCATATTGGCGCAAATTCCTAACACGGCAGAATTTTTACTTATTACATATTTTAAATAAAGAAAGTTAATTATACGAAAAACTCTCATGTTGTGGAAATATTGTATGAAGGATCGTGCGTACCGTAATTTTCTCAGAAATTCCGCCTGTTAAACATTTTTATTTTTAATAAACTTTGATTGAACGAAATAAACCACAACAAGCGCATAAAGAGCAATATTTTTATTAATTATTAATTTTTATTAACTCGTCAAAAACACCCTAATGACGTCAGTACTCTGTGCCTCTGGTAGCTCATGTTATTATTGCTGGATTTTAGGCGAGCAGAGGAGTGGAACGGTAACACTGCGCATGCGCATTTCTCAATACAGACAAGATTATCGTTCTGTAAACGATGTGGACAAGATATATATACTGGAGGGATCGCGCGGGAAGGCGGACAGTTTAAAGTATTGAAAACCGAAGCAGAAATTCACACTCTTAATTTTGCTATTATTTTGGAGTCTCTTAAAATTACAAAACAAATAAGCTAGAAGGAGAGATGAACGTCACTGGTGTGTGTGCCTGAGAGAGTTTCCATACTGTGAAAACGTGTTCCCCTACTGTACAAACACCATTTTTCTGGCAATAAGTAAGTTAATAAATAAAAAAATACGGCCAAATAACTGAGGAAACAAATTTAATTAATATAAATACAAAGTTTCATCCAACTTTGCAGAATTGTTCTATAGGACTTTTAGATGAATAAACTAATTACATCGTGGTGTTCAGCCATAACCGTCTGCAACACGAAATTACTCGAAAAATCCTATAGTTACCTGAAAAAGACCACAAAGTTAGGATGAAACGTCGTTTTTATAATACTTGAAAGTTAATTCTGAGATATTTCGGCGGTATTTTTATTTATTAATAATAAATATGCCGGACTCTGTAGTGTAGTGGTTAGCGTCAGTGTCTCGTACCACGGAGGAACCGGATTCGATGCTTCGCAAGGGCTTGGGTCTTTGAGGTGCTGTTATTATTGTTAAAAAATTATTTATAAAATAAAATAGAATAAATCTGAAACACAAATATTGTCAGAAATGAAAATAAGACCTGTTATAGATATTCAAGAAAACAGGCTATTAGTGTAATTAGTGTAATAAAAAAGTGCTGTTGGTAAACCCTTTGAAATACATCGAAACTGAAACTGATTAAAGGAAGGCCAAAAACCATCATACCATAAGCACAAGATTAAGACGGAAGGAAAGAAAGTAATAATTATTTTTATAAATCGTCCGCGTATTTTTAAAATTGTACTCCATTAAATTTTAAGGTATTTGCATGCATAAAATTTTATTTTAAATTATTCAAACTCCTGATAATATTTCATAATAGTTTAAGGTTTTTACATCAATCTCCAATTTTACAACTGCATTTCGTTAATTTTTTCCAAAAAAGGAAAAGTATTCATGCATATTCAGAATTCTTTAACAAATTACTATGCATATTTGAAACAATATCCCATATCCCTTTTTTTACATTTAAAATACTATCATTTAGACGATCTAAATTTGGTAAGAGGTTGAGGTAGTTGGAACGTAAGAGTCTAATTTATAGTTGGAACACAAGGTAACAACTATACAAAGAAAAATTCTGGAGACAAAATTTAAGGTTTGGAAAAATATATCCAGGAGTTATTTCGAATTTAATTTCGTAAACAGTTTTATTACGTTTTAAATGCATCATCAATTTTTTTTGTGACGGAAGAATATGGAATTTGAAAATACTTTTTTTAACCTTATTTCTGTTTTAGATGAAGATGTCACAGTTTGGAAAAATTGACGATGTTAAAATATTTACCGTGTTTGAATAATCACAAAAAAATGAACAGAATTTTAATTAACGTGAATAAAAGAAAGAAAAGAATTTTTTTTAAGTTCATGGAAACTGGTTGAAATGAACGTGGTTATTGATGACGTCAGCATATGGTGACGTGGTCACTGGAATATAAGTATTCTCGCTTCCTAAGCACCTGCTACAACCTAATTTAAAGTAATTGCGTTGTACAAAAGCGTTAAGGCAAATATGAAGCTTTTCGACGCCATATTTATTACCATACCCGACAATTATCCGCGCTCTACTTGAGCCCTTAAGAGATTTATTGCGGCGGAACATATGCCACACATGCGAGGTGAGATAACCACCACCTGCGTGTTTCCGTATTTTCGGGTCTTATCTCCTCTGCCGCCCTCGCTCGCCCCCAACTGCTGAGGGGGGGACAGGTGCAGCATGGCTGCCCTGCTCTATCTACCAACATTATCACGTTTCTTTGATTGCGGGAAAATTGGAAAAATTCACCAAGCCTTCTTCCCTTTTAATTATGGGGGAAAGTAAAGAGTACAATGAGTAGAAGGTAACAAATTCATCTATCCTACTCCATCTTCACAAAGTCGATCAATTACTCCATTTCCCTAAGAGAATTTGCATTCAACAAATAATACACACACACGGGAAATCCCCCACAATAAATAGCTACAATTCTCAAGACATGAAAAAAATTCACGCTCCGCCGCGTGTTTAAAAATATAAAAAAATAACTTATTAGCAGCTGCAGTAATCAGTCGGACACATGCCAGCTAACCTTTTCAATTGGTCATATCTACCACATCAACAAATCCTCCCCATTCTGCTCAGCGTCTTCTTCCATCCTTAGCATCCTCCTCCCCCCTTTCTGTTCTTTTCCCTCGCGTGCTAATTTTACAAGAACCTCGTGGCCTAATCATCTATCCCTAACGCAGTCCTCCAAATTGTTCTCCCTTCTCCGCCTTAGAACTTCCTGGTTAGTTTACCTCATCCACATAACCTCAATTCTCCTACAGCACCACATTGCGAAAGCTTCCAATTATTTTCCTGTTTGCAGCTCCATTCGTCCACGTTTCGCATCCTTATAACATTTTTAGTAGTCGTCCTAGGGATAATTGACAAGAAATTGTGATGATTAAGCCGAAGTGATCTTTAGCTAAGTTAATTCTTAGAGCTAAAAGCCCGTGTTTGATTTTATTTTATGAATTTTTAAAATTACTTTCCTACGCTAAAATGTGAGTTTTACAGCTACGTGATCACCTTCTAGTAATTGACTTTAACACCCACCCCTTCCCCAATCCCAAAAGACCCTAGTCAAACCTTAACTACCTTCTTGTTATGGCTTCCACCACCTTCATCGTTTCCTATACTATTGTACTCGTGAAGCCTGACTTTATAAAGGAAATCTCCTTCCGTTTAATATTGTGTAGAATTTTCAAAACACAGCCCGGGGGGTTTCTAGTTAACCATTAGCTTTTCTTCCTGTCCTTTCACCTAGCAGCGCTTTGAAATTCTTCGCACAACCATACTAACATTTAGCCTCGCTTGCTATCCTGTGCTACCCTACTCCAGTTATCAAGCTGCCCAAGTAGAAGAATTCCTTATCTTCCTTCAAAATATCCCTTCCCAATCTGTTATTCCACTGTTTCCCGTTTCTCATTTCACCTTGGTTGTCCCTTCTATTGATCCTGAAGTTGTACTCTTCCTGCAGGACCACCTTCATGCCATTTATTACGTTTTTCAGAGTGTTCTTCTGATTCCCCTAATACCACCACAATGTCATCAGCCAAACCTCACAATTTTTATTTATTTTCCTTGCAATTATTCATGTTTATTATTTTTTTTAGCCGCGCGTTCCCAAAAACTAACCGCCATTTTTTTCCATCGCGTCAGGATTTATCGGAAATGAATGTGATACTTTCTAAGGATGAGGAAGTGGTTTATTGGCTCCTCGTTTAAATTCTTAACGGAAATTGCCAAATAATTATGCTGAATTTAGATTTTTATATTTATTTTCTATATTCTGCTGCAAAATAACACTAAAACCCATTCATATGTTGAAAGAATAAATTAGTACGAATTTTCGATGTTGTAAAGTCCTTTCTGGAACACCCCATATGACTACGTAATTTTGACGTTGCCTTTCGAGGATGTAAAATGAAACGTAGAAGAAAAGAGAACATTTATTGACAGCTCCTTCCTCTAGCGTGGAGCAGTGATGGGAAGCTGGTGCTTGCAGGTGTTACATAAGAGGAGGTTTTAGTGTCGTAATGGGTGTGTTTTGCAAGTGAAGGGACGGACGAGGAGGAGGTCCTTTGATGTGCCGCGCTGCTCTTATCTGCTCCTGATAAGGCCTCCGGGAGACGCGGACATGCTATTTCAATCTGCAAACGACCTCGCTCCATACATACAGCTGCCACAAGGACAAACCAAAAAATAATTCTCAACAACTCGAAAGTTTATTATTTTTTCCCCCTTATTGAACTGCTTTACGTCGGCGACATCCGCGGCACAACATTTCCCGTAGTTTGTGTGCAAATAATCTATCTACCAGCTATAATAACCATTTTATTTTTCCTACCGGCCCCGTCATAGTAGTTGATAGAATATTATTTAGCGACTCTATCAGAGGCTAATAACTACTGCCGTCACTGTCTAAATAGTAGTACCCCTGAGTTTGAAGCTTCAGAATGACCTACGTTATTTTAAAAGGTCTCAATTTAATTCTTTTTTATGATATGTAAATGGAAAAATATTTTTTGAAAGCATTTTATGATTACTTTTTGCCGAAAAAAAACGAAAAACGTCAGGGTTTTTCGTTTTGCCTTTCTTAATTTGACAACTCATATATTTCAAACTGTTGCATTAATTGTTCTGAAACATTTAGCAAAATACAGTGAAAAGCCCTCCTAAAGTTTGAATCATCTGTGTGTCTCTTACGTTTATTTTAAATTAATTAATTAATTAGTGGGCCTGTACACTAACTCTTGGACAGCGCTTCGCTAGAAGACAAACTTTGTCCCACTCTTCTTCACTGTCTGAAGTTTCAACATGATGGAAATGACGAATATTTGTCTCCCAAAGTAAAGACTGTAAATAAATATAAGTAAGGCAGAAGTCTGATGCGAAAATAGGAAGCTGTATTTCAACGTTTTAATTCTGGCTTCTCACTCGGATTAATTCTCAGAGACTGTCATGAAAACTTGCTCCAAATGGTTTCATATCATCTAACTGTAGGTAATATCTGACTGTAGGCGCCATACATAAATTAGTGTTCCTCTTCTACACGCGCGTCAAAGTCTCCAAACACACAAAAGAGATGATGTCGGAGTTACACAGCAAGGATCCAAAATTTACGTTTCTCACTATATATATGTTTATATTTATTAAATTTCATATTTGTATTTTACATGGCGAAGTTTTAGTAGTGAGGAATTTAAAGCAGAACATTGAAAGCTGCAGAATCGCTCGTCTATACCAATAAATAAATAAATTAATTGAAGCATCTGTCTGTCCGTATTTCTGTCTCGAATAGACTCCGAAACGGCTCAACAGATATAATTAATAATTTGAGGGGTTAAAAAAAAGGAAATTTAACTGAAATATTCGTGCATATTTAATTTTGATATATTACAGAAGATATTAATATTATATTGGTTCTACGGGAAGATTTCTTAGAATTACCGCGCTGCGGCGTGTAAACCAACTGCGAGTTATAAGTCCCACGTCATAAATCCCACTTACTGTTGCAGCAGACTGAGAAAAAGTGAAGTTCTTTCGATCGTCGATATAAATTGGTATTATTTCTAGCCTCAGGTAAATTAAAAAAATTAGTAATTGCTAATACGAAAATAAGAGGGAAAATGATAGAGTTTTTGTGTTGTTATGCGAGTCGTCGTGTTTCATTACGAACTTTAATATGCGATTTAAGTAAAATTTAAGCTTTAAGCGGGACAAAATTTTTTATTCTGTTAGAATACGGGAAGTATAATTACTGCTGTTTTTTTTGGACTCCTCTCGAGATACTGGGAGTGCATTTGAGGTTCATATTGTTACTGTTTCGATGTCGGATTAGTTGTGTGTCGAAAAATAATTAAATAATGCAACGCCGTGTTCTCAGGTGGTATTTAGTAAAGCTTAAACAAAGTATAAGTTGGTGATAATAACTGAAATTGTAATTAGGTAATTATTAGTGGTGGCGTATGTCGTGGATTGCCTACGTATAAATTTAGCAGTAGGGCTTATTGGACGATTTTCCGTTTTGAGTATGAACAGACTGTCAATTGGTTTTATGGGTCAAACGTGTGTGAATTACTTATTTGTGTTTATTTCAGTGATAAATCTGTTACACAAGAATGTGTTTCTTTACCCTGCAAAGTTGAAGAGTCCTTTCATAAACTAGAAAGTAATTTCGTGTGGTAAAAGCTCCTTCGAAGGCGTAGGAGGAAGTGCCTCGTCGGCTCTGCTCCACTTGTCTTAAGAGGACGACGACGTCTAGTCTTTCTTGATGGATTGTTTTCGTCGTCTTCTCTTCGCCTCAATGATCCGTCAGACTTTTGTCCCATCAATGTGCGTGCCAAGCATTCCTCAGGCTCTGTCTCTCTCTCTCTCTTTCTTTTCCACGTGCCGTAAATTTTTCTGGCCTCTGTCTCCTCATTTAACATATATTCTTTTAAAAATGTACGTCATTGTGATTATAAAACATTAAATATGGACGTTAATGACAGCGACGAACGAGAAATGTTATAACACGTAATATTGTCGTAAGTTTGAACGTCGATATAGACATATATTTTTTAATTCTTAAAGAAATGAAAATAATCACCCGTGTACAAAGACGTTCCAGGTATCTTCATTAGATTATAGCGCACATCTGCATTGATTTGATATAATTTAATTTAGTGTATATTGAACTTAGCCGCGTTGCGCGTGTTCCGGCTGAAATGCGTTGTTATCCCCCCAGTTATTTAATTTGTATTTTATTATTTTTAATTTTTTAAGTAGCGTAAATATCTGTGCTAAATGTGCGGCTGAAACAAGCATGACCAGATTCAGGTAAACAATTCTAGGAATAAGCTCCCGTTTAAGCATAGCCGGGTTCCCGGAAACCTCCTTCACCCCTGTAGAAATATAATAAAAATCCGGGAGGGGGATGGGAGCTACGAAAAAATTTTTTGCACAGAAGGCTATGACTGGATGGAGAAAGGGTCGGTTCCAGGAGCGATTACAGAAGCAGAAAGAACCGGGCGTTGCTCCAAGTTAGGCAGCAGCAACAATCCTTACTGTCGGGAGTTCATTTCCTGGGGAATTACTTTTCTTTTACCCCCGAGTTTCCTTCCTAAAACACGGTAACATTGCGGGGAAAGAGTATCGCGTTGAGCAGCGGGCAATATATTTTTTAAACGTTGACTACTACTTATGTAAATATTTTTTTAATAATTGCAATTTTGATTTAATTTAATGAATACGCTGCTTGCCACGAGATTATATATTTTTTATTAAAACGCTGCCTTAAATAATTTTATTAAGATTTTCTCTCTCTCTCTATTGGTTGTTGACATTTCGCAGTTAATTCAGTGCAACGAAGAGGGAAAATAGAACTGTCTGTGCGAGTATGTGAAATGGGAGAGTGACTGCGGGGCTTACCTGATCATGTCGGGAATGCCTCCTGCACTCTCTCTCTCTGGGTATTTTTTATCAAAGTTCTCACATGCCGAGACACCTTCACCTATTTTAGGAGGTATATGTACTGGGGTCAAAGACCTTGGGCATATGGCAAGAGTTGTCCGCTGATCCCATTGGATCAGTCGGGGGCCAACTGCCTCCTGAAATTGGTGGAGACACGGAGAAGGGAATGCTGCGTCCCCACAGCAAACTCGTCTCCCGTCATTCATAGGGAAGGGCGTGAGAATAGTTCCCAATGCCCCCCGACCTACCTGATGCAGGTTTTCTAGGGTTTTCCCTGCATCTCTTTAGGTGAAACACCGGGTAGGATCCTTAAACCATAGCCCGGGGGCCCTAGTTAACCCTTGCTAGGCTACCTTGCTCTACCTTCCACATCCCCCCTCCTTTTCAATTCCCTTCCTATGCTATTAAAGGGGAGTTGCCTGTTTCAGGATCACCCTCATGTAGCCTGTTAACTCCCCAAAAAAATAGCGAGCATGTGAAGAACAATGTTTATGACTGAGTGAAATCCATGCTGCTTATAATTTGTATAATAATAATTATCAGACGATTTTGAGAAATAATGGTCTAATAATATTGATCGGTTAACTGAAAACGGAATATATTTTGGTGATGAGAGGTACAGGACACAAGTAATTCAGTGATTTTAAGGAGGATGTAGCTCGCTCGTATGTGGTGTAGTCATTGAACGCTGATGCCCTGGTGGTTGGGGATGAGGATGGGGAAGCAGCGCGTGAATAATATGAAAATATTGTGTGAACAAGGAGTAATAAAGCGATTGAATGTTGGAAAGAACTGTTCTTGAGGTTAATTTTCCGAGTAACAAGCGAGCCCCGCGTGTGCAGAACTGTTTTACACTCGTCGCATTAAATCTCGACCGAGCCCGACGTCTCTTTGTTTCCAGAGCCACCTGCTGCTGAATGTATTTGGAAAGAATTACCGAGGACGCCATAAGCGTGAGTTAGAGTCATCGCGGGGACCATAAAGAGCGACCTGTCGACGTGCTTTGACCGACCCAGATGTCCGACCCGAAATGTCGCCGCCCCCGCAGCCACCGCCGCCGCCGCCAAATTCGTGTGTGTGTAATAAACATATCGTTGCGCTGCCAGCAAATCACGCAGCATGGTGGAACCAATAAATGGTGAGGAGTTAATCCCCGTGGCTGTTATTTAAAACACGCGACGACGAGGCCCCAAGGACGAGCTAATTCAACGTGACTTACACGTCTCTGGTAGCGGGGAGTCTAACAAGTTCGCAGTGGGAGAGTTTCCCATAAAAACGCTCCTCTCTTCTCTCGAATCAATTCCACGCGCTGTTTCCCTCTCCTTAATTGAATGGTCACACGGGATCTGACTTGACTGCTCGCAAATCTCCCTCGGCGAAATCTATCTGCACCATTTTATATTCAAAGCAGATTTACCACTGTTTTCAATGAAGCGGCCTCCACACATTAAGAGATCGGGAAGGTTAATATGAGAGGGAGACTGTCCAACCCCGAGTCCCGCCTCGCACCAACCCCAACACGAGACTGAGAGAGCTCGCGCAGGTTGGCAGCTTGGACACTACGAGTTAAGAAGTGTGGAACGGCTGAAAAAAAACCTTCCGGAATGCTCTCCCAGCCAAAAGGTAGCGCAAGGTGGAAACATTTCAGTAGTTTGTGACAAACTGAGATTTTGAATAAAACATAAAGGGGTTACCGGCCAATTCATCAATAAATAACGTCTTCGTGGCGTAATGATCTGTCATCGTAGTCAGGCATTTACTTCCTTTCAGTTGGGAATTGTTTTCAAATACCGATTTCAGACTAATAATTTTAATTTTATTGATTTACCAAAAACAATCCTCTTGAATAAATTATTTTACATCATTTCTTCCATGACCGTCGGAATAATTTTAATTTTATTGATTTACCAAAAAACAATCCTCTTGAATAAATTATTTTACATCATTTCTTCCATGACCGTCGCAGGAGCTTTCATCCTCTTGGGACATATTCATCTGTATTGCTAAATCAATATAATAACAAACCTAAAAAGTCTTGATGTAAAGTTAATAATTTTAATACGATTCTGCTAATGACAGTACAGTTTTGTTTTGTTTTAATGATCATTTTTGCTCAGAGAAGATGATGGCAGAGCAAGCCATCGAAACGTCACTGTTAAAAATCTTTGACCCCGGTTGGAAACTCGAGAGGAATTTATACAATTATTTTAATCCTTTTTTTTTCTAAAATTTCCAAATGTTCGTCGTGTCATGTAATTAAATGTAGCGACTCTTGTGAGATCAGAGAAGAAACCCTTTTTTTTTTTGAGTCGTGTAATTTCAAGCCGAGTACAGGCCGAGAGCTTCTCAACATTCGACCAATCATTAAGGTCTTCTTTTTTGAGCATTATAAGGGTGGAGTTGTTTGTTCTTATCATCAGATGAATGAGATGATGATGATGATGTTGTTGCAGGTACATCCACAGCAAGGAGAAGCCGTTCAAGTGCGGCGAGTGCGGCAAGGGCTTCTGCCAGTCGCGGACCCTGGCCGTGCACAAGATCCTGCACATGGAGGAGTCACCTCACAAGTGCCCCGTGTGCGCCCGCAGCTTCAACCAGCGGTCCAACCTCAAGACGCACCTGCTCACGCACACCGACATCAAGCCCTACAACTGCTCGGCCTGCGGGAAGGTGTTTCGGCGCAACTGCGACCTGCGGCGCCACAGCCTCACGCACAACCTGGGGGCGGCGGCGACGTCGTCCACGGCGGCGGCGGCGTCTGGGGCCGCCTCCCTCAGCGCCAGCGGGGACTAAAGGCGCGCGTCCTCGACACCAGTCAGTATTACGCTCACGCCGTCCGTCCACTGCTCTGTGTATAAAGACTGAGTATGACTGTATTATATGACATTAGTAATTTTCTACCGGAGTGGGGGGAAAAAGAGGATGCCAGAAGAATGTATGTGAAATATTAAAGCGAGGATGCGGTCGTTCCGCCTCCTTTCCACATGTATAATATTATTTTTTACGTTTACAATAAAATAATTTGTAGTCATTAAAATGCTCGTTGGAAATCCCTGTCTCTCTTCCCCTTTGTTCAAGAGAAACTCCCGCTCTTTATGCGATACTAAATGTAACAGCTGTCGCGGCTAAACGTCGATCATTCACACTAAAACAGCAATTGTGTGATATTAATTACCCTCCGCGGAATATAAAGCGCAGGCGCTGTTATTACGATTCATTGTCTTCACCGTGCTGATGATTCAAAGTGGAAACGGTGAGTATATCGTTAACGTACTTCATGAACGCGGAGGTTAATTTTCCGTCGTGCCTGTGCTTGATGGCGTGACGGCTTCTATTAACCACGATGGTGCAAGGAGAATCTGTGCTGCATCAACGTGCAAATACTGTAATAAATTTAACTCGGGATATTTGTCAAGAACGGAGCTCACTTTGATAACAAACACGAGGAATGCAGAAATAATTGTCGGGTTTCCCCTCGCGTACAGTCGCGACTAAGGCGCACGACCATGTGCTCTGCTCTGTCGTCATCTTCAGGCGAAGTGTCGGGATCATCTCAGTTCGTGGTATATGTATATACTTCTCCACGCTTGTAGCCGATTTGTTGAATGGAAACCCGAGAACTATTTCTGCAGCAACTGCGCCGGGAAAGTCTTGGTTCACCAAAATCCTATAAAAAATATTGTGGAGTTCCTGCTTAAAAGCCAAGAGAATGGAAATATAGAATTTACTAAAAGAGACGTTGTCTCGGTCTGTAAATTCCATCCGCACAAATATAGTGAATGTTGTGAAGCACATGTAGTAAGTAAGGTTGTGCCAGGAGGAGAAATTAAGGACAGTGGCTTAATTTAAGGAACGATCCCCGCACGATCATTTCAGATTTCTATTAAAATTTTTACAGTGTGTACTGAAACGTTACATTGGGTTTGGATTATTTTCAATTAAATAATAGCAAGGAAAATAAATAATAAGAAAGTTTAGAATTTTAAACTTATATTTAACACCAGAAAACAACCAAAGAAATAAAATAAAATTTATTTCCCTACTCTTTTGAAAGGAATTATACATTTTGGTAAATGAATTTACTTTATAAATTAAAATTTAAAGAAAATTTATTCTGTATCAATGGAGGGAATTGCTACTGTGGGTTTCAGTAGACCGCCTTTGAGGGAATTTCTGGTACGTTACCAACACCAAATTATTATTTGAATAGATAAGACCACGCGTATAACATTAATACCAGGCCACAGAGAACATATATATTGGTGAATATTGTTTCCTGAACAGGACCATTAATAACTGGAATTCCAGGTTCCGACATAATACAAATAAGGTACCGTAATAATCTATATAGTCCCACCCCTTTAGATCTTAAGGCTGTATATTTAATGTTATTGCCACCAGGCTATGGCTATGGCTACTGCCGTCACTGTCAAAATTGTAGAGGCCTGAGTTCGAAGCCTCACTATGCCCATTAGGATTGACCTACGTTGCTGTGAAAAGTCTCATTTTACGCATAATTTAATGCCATATTATGATATGTAAACAAAAAAAATTTAATCATTTAACACTTCCGTTTTGGCCAAAAAAGCGGCTGAGAAAGGGTCAAGGCCAGGCCTACGGGCAAGGGTGCCAACCTACCGCTTCAATAAACATTTCCTTTCTCACTGCACGTTTTAAAAAAAATCGTTCAAAATTCTGTACCGTTGCTACATCAACAAAGATTTTTTTATTATTATTATTTTAAAAACTTTTATCGTACAGATTATCATCAGTTAGGACGATAACGATACAGTATATATACAATATTAAAAAGGTATATAATAAACATGATAACGTGAAGATAGGTTAATTCATTTAATTAACCTACTTTAGGAGAATTGGTTATGTTTATTTATTTTTTGCGAGTACCTGAGGAGGGGCATACGACTTACTTAGGTGAGTGGGTGAGGATTGACAGGAGGATTAATGAGGATGTGACATGATGATGGTAGAGTAGTGGGTTAGGGTGATGATCATCAGGGGGAAGGAAGGAAGGATGAGGTCAATCGGAAGTTTTCTTTTGAGGCTAGGGGAGCGTGTGGAGGAGGTATGTGGAGGAGGATTGTCATGGATTTGGGTGGTTGAGTGCGCGCTTTTGATTAGGTTTTGTTATGGATTTGGAGATTACTACTGAGTTTACATTGGGAATTTTGATGTTGTGATGGATGACGGAATTTCTTAGGTACCAGCCAGGGAGAGTTTGTGATGGTGCGTAGTAGTATTGTGTTTTGTTTGGTTTGAATGGGTTTTGGCATAGGACCAGGTGGGTTGTATAATGGAGGAGAGGTATATGAGGCGTTTTGTGCTGCTGCTGGTGGAGACAGGGGATGGATTTTCTGTTTAGGAGGAGGAGGGGGGATATATATAGAGTTCTGAATTTTTGGTTTATTTTGGAGAGGAGAAAATTAATGTGAGGTTTCCAGGGGATAGTTTTGAGTCAAACATGATTCCGAGGTACGTGGGTGGTTTCCGTCATTTTGTAGGGATTAATGAATTGTTTAGATAGAGATGAATTTGGGGAGGAGGGTTTTTTAGTTAGAGTGAATGAATGGGATGGTTATTGATTTGGTGGGCCATTGTTTGGACCATTGCTCTAGGTTATTGAGCGCTGATTGATGAGTGGTTGGAAATCGGAGGTGAGGGAGAGAGGAGGTGAGGTTTCATAGGAGATGGCTCTGTGCTAGTGTTAGGATGTTGTGGGATATCATGGGAGAAGATGTTAAAGCTTATATTTATGACTTTCAACCGTCACAAGAAAAGCTTCTGCGATGCGCTGTACAAGGGTTACTAGAGGCCCCCGATTTAATTAATTAATTTTAAAAAAAGGTAAGACACATGGATGATTCAAACTTTGCGGTTAGGTTTGGAAGGGTTTGCACTGACTTCTGTTAAATTATTTATACCATTTAAATGAATAGTTTCATATATATGAGTTGTAAAAGTCAATCTCAGGGCTGTACTATTGACAGTGACGTCAGAAGTAAGTAGCTTCTATTCTCCTCCAATTCCTGTGCTGTAGTACATGTCGAGCTGTTGTTCCTTGGTCAGTATTTGGTCGAGGTGATGGGTTGGAACCCTATCCAGTGGGCGGCGGACCTCTCCTCCTCTCCTTTCCTTTCTCCTTCACCGCGCCTGACAAACTCGCTGTATAAATCTGGCCCCACGAGGGGTCGATTACGTGGGACATGTTGTGTGATGTACTGTCTCATTGCACGTGAAAAGGAGCACAAACAAACAAGCCAACAAGCAAGCAAGGAACGGAACAGACCGACCGGCCGTTGTCGTCGAGCAGTGTCTACATGATGATGATGATTTTCGCACGAGCAGGTATTGTGGAGACGATTGATCACTTTGATGATGCTCGTAGCTCATTAAATCCGCGGCGGACGCTCATCCTCGCCGCCATCTTTGACGAGCAATATATTGCTACGGACAAGCCATAACTGCTTCCACGACACCAAACTAAACGCACTTGTCTCCGGCTGACAGGTATATTGCTTTAAAAGGTAATTTATTAGCGTACTGGAGGACATAATTCGAGATTATTAATAAAGCTCATTAAAGTGACGTTTACGAGGCTCTTTGCATTGACAGGCGAGGAATATAATGAGTAATATTGTCATTGGGACCGCGTTTATGCAGCCAAAGTGAATGGAAAATGGAGACGGCGACAGGAAGAGAGAGAGAGAGACAAGTAAGCTATTTAGCAACTCAACAAATAATACAACCGATGGACAGTAAAAGCTAATACTCGTGCTCTTTCCCTCTGAACATGAAACTAACAATTTCTTTTTTCTAGTAATCTTATTTGTATTTATTTTGATGGTCCACAATTCTCCAGTGCCACGTACAAAATGAAATTACTTAAACATAAACACTCCTAATCTAAAAAATAATCAGAGCCCTTTAAAATTTATCTACCCCGCTGAAAGAAAAAAGGGAACCACTGCAAGAATTATATTAACTCAACACTTCACTTCGGCTTTAACTTTTAAATTCGATTATGCATTTATATTATATATATTGTAGCGGATTCCGCGTTCCTCCGTATTCGAGGATTTCTTATTCCTTTTAGGGCGCCAGGTATTTTTCATAAAAAACACCAAAAATGGATTTTAGTAGTTTTAATTCCAATCAGAGCACGAGAAATAATTATATCTGCATGGATGGCCGTGGTCATTCTCTCTCTCTCGTCGTCCCGCCGACACAACCTGCTCCTTCCACTACCCCATGACGACTCCCCCATAAAGTCTCGCCAGACTACATTGTTGGCCCAAGTTCCTCAACAATTGCAACTCGCAAGCTGGCCTGCATTGTTAAGTGTAACTTTTCATGTTACAATATATATATATATTATTTATATATTTATGTTGATATCACTTCACACGTTTTCTGAGATTTGTCCTGAATTATTTTTCGTGAAGAGGATTTCCTTCCTCCAAACACTCTTGGCCACAGATAAATTATTCCAGTCGTTGATGCTCCTATTTAGGAATAAGGATTTGCCAACTTCTGTATTTTGATTTCTACATTTTTCTTTGAATTGACGATCCCATCTATATTGTACGCTCTTCCCTCATTCTGTTAAGAACTTCCTCGTTAGTTATTCTATCTCCACCCATCATCTCATTCTCCTATCGCACCACATTTCAAAGGGCTTCTATTCTTTTCCTTTCCGCATCTCGTATCGTCCACGTTTATTACCTATACCAACGTTTTTTCCTAATATTCAGACTTATACTAACTGCAAGGAAATTCCTCTTCCTTGCTATCCTGTGCTATCCTACTCTAGTTATTACGTTGCCCATTTATGATAATTCCCTAATTTCTTTTAAATGAGAGACTTTGGGGAGTCGTCATGGGGTAGTGGAAGGAGCAGGTTGTGTCGGCGGGACGACGAGAGAGAGAGAGAATGACCACGGCCATCCATGCAGATATAATTATTTCTCGTGCTCTGATTGGAATTAAAACTACTAAAATCCATTTTTGGTGTTTTTTTTGTGAAAAATACCTGGCGCCCTAAAAGGAATAAGAAATCCTCGAATACGGAGGAACGCGGAATCCGCTACAATATATAATATAATATAAATGAAGCCTTTGAATTGTGGTGCTATAGGAGAATGAGATGATGGGGTGGATAGAATCACTAATGAGGAAGTTCTTAACAGAATAACGGAAGAGCGTACAATATATAGGACGTTGACCAAGAGAAGAGATAGATTAATAGGCCACGTTTTAAGACATGAGGGTCTTGTAAAATTAGTATTAGAGAGAAGTGTGTGAGGTAAGAAGAGAAGAGGAATACGCTAAGCAGATTAGGGGAAGGATGTACGTTGTGGTAGTTATGCGGTAATGAAAAGGCTAGCTGAAGAGAGGTTAGCATGGAGTGTTAGGGAAGAATACAAGAGCAACGTTGGCCCAGACCTGAGTGAGTAGTGTATTATGAGAGGAGGAATGAAGTTCCTTGCACAATGAGGTCGCGAGTTAACGCAGCGAGCGAGCGCGGGATCAGTTTTGGAGTCCGCTGGAGCGCGCTGTGCATGCTGCAAATTGAGCGCACGCCTGACAATGTGCTGAATGGTCGTTAGCGTTGCTTGTGCAGACCTCACAAGGAGATAAGCCGCGATGTTCGCACCACGGAGGCGACCACACGCACCTTCACACCTGCGAGTGGCCATTCTCGACGACCAACTGCCGGAAAATTGAGGCCGTCAACACCACTTGACGTTGCCGCTTCTGCTGTCTCCCTTGTTTCTTTCTTTTGGAAAGCCGTAAAAAATATCTCCTCCCTCTCCCACACTGCAAAACCCTCAGCCCACAGCATTTCTCTTTCAATTGAATTGCTTGTCCTTTATGAAGCTTTTCCTTTCTGTCACAGCCCCGAATATTTCCCAAAGGCAATAATTTATATTTCATTACTTCCTTTCAGGTCGCGTCAACTATTAAGTCATTGGCGACCAAAAGAAATTACATTAACGCATATCAATAAAACATAGTGTTGTCATAAATATATTACATAAGGTTCACTGTTCAGCTAAGTTAATTTTTTTTCAATTGCAGTGTTGTTTAAAACACAATTTTGAGGTTAAAGGTCAGTTTCATTTTTTGGGGGGGCGGGGGGAGGAGTGAGGGGGGGATGAGTGCGCGTCATGTGAATCTCGGCTAAAGATTGTCAGTGAGTAGTGACGTCACAGTGGGATATCTTTTGCTTCGTCAAAGTAACCACGGTACAGAGACTACACTTCAGTTCAAAGCAGTTAGTGTTACTTCCACTTTTATAGATAATATACTTCTGTAAATAAACCTATTTTATGAACTGAAACTGAATATATTTCAAACCCAAAACACGAACACGAGCAAGGATGATGATGATGATAATAAATACTAAAGAGTTTCTTAAAAGATTGATACCTCTGAAAAATTCTTCTCGTTGTTGTGGTAACCAGTTCAAAGGCTGGTCTGTTTTCCGTCCTTGATGTCCCTCTTCTGTTCTTACTCCACACACACTTCCCTCTGATGCCAATTTTATAAGACCCTCGTGTCTACAAACGTGGCCTATTAATCTATCTCTTCTCTTGGTCAACGTCCTGACTATTATTACCACTTCCCCTATTCTACTTAGAACGTACCGGTTACTTACTCCATCCACCGATATGATTCTCCTATAGCACATACATTTCAAAGGCTTGTTTTCTTTTCGTTTCTGCAACTCCTACCATTCACATTTGGTACCCAAATAACGCCACACTTCATATCAAAATTTTCCTATTATTGATTCTTATATTAGCCGTAAGTAAATTCCTCATTCTTTTCCTGCGCTATCCTACTCTAGTTATTACTCTGCTGCCCTAATAGCAAGAGTTCCTTAACTTCCTTCAAAATATCCCTTCCCAATATAATAATAGCCTTTGTTACTCCACTCTTTCCCATACTACAGTCCATCACCTTGATTTTCCTTCTATTAATCATCCAGAACCACGTTCATGCCATTTAGTATGGTTTCCCAACTATTTTTACGACTATCCTAATACCAAAATGTCATCAGCCAACCTTGGAGGTTTTATTTATTTTCCTTGCAATATGATTCCTTCTGCATATTCAGTTTTAACTTTGTTCATCGCCTGTTCTATAAATTAAACACCATGGTCAACCTTGTCTTACTCCTTTCGTGATTCCTGCTTGTTTTCATGCTAATTACTGCTGCCTGTTTTCGGTAGAGGTCATGGTTAACTCTTCTTTCTCGATATTTCGTTCCTGTCTTCTTCAAAATACTTAGCACAGTGTTCCAAAGACATTTTTCTAAATCTACAAATGTCATGAACGTCGGCCTGTTTTTTTTCCTTATCCTGTCTTCTAAAATTAGACGCAGAATCAATATTGCTTCTCTTGTCCCCCTAAGTTCTTCCTACAACCGAATTGTTTTTTCCTTATCCTGTCTTCTAAAACTAGACACAGAGTCAATATTGCTTCTTTCGTCCCTTAAGTTTTTCCTACAACCAAAATTGATGTTCTGCTAACTCGCAATCTATTTGTCGCTCCATCCTCCTTTATACCATTTTGGTAATATTATTTTGCTTGCATGAGATACCAAAGTAATTTCCCTGTATCTTTCAGCCACAGTCTTCTCTGGTAGGTGCGTGTTTACCAAATATTGATAATTTTTTAAAAAAATCCTTAAATTATTTTACTTGCATATTTCAAAAACGTGACATTTTTATGTTCATTCGATGGGATAAAAAGTCACCTAGAGCTGGTTTGTAATACTTATGGCGATGATTTGTCGTTATTCTCATCCTTGTAGCAAAATGACAGATTGATTGTGTATATTTTTTTATGTAATTCTCCAAATAACATTCATAGTATAAGCAGTAGTAAACGAGGCGAAAAGAAGATGAGCGGACATTTCATTAAATCGCAATGTTCCATCAGGAACTTTCACAAGAAATGATTCATTACTTCTTGGACATGGAAAGTTAAGACAAAAAGCTGAGCAAGGAGAAGTTTGTCAATAAGTTCCCCCTCGTCCCATCCCACTAAAATTACGGATTATATCAATACGTTGTCATAATCAATAAAAACATATATGATAAACAAAATTACTGCCAAATATGTGTATGAAAACATATTTAATTAGCATTCAGTCGATATAAATACAACGTTTTTCGTCCATCTTTTGCGGACTTCTACGGGTAAATGAATAAACTAATTACATTGTTAGTTATTTGATGTCTCATACGACGGACGCGACCGAAATTTACCTGAAGAAGTCTACAAAGATGGACGACACGTTATACTTATAATAATAATTAAATTTTGAAAAAAAAAATTTTTTGGCGAAACAATTAGCAGTATTTGTATTTATTTTACTTAACGTGTCAGAAAATTTAATTTCTTAAATAATATATGGCATGTGAATTTACGACCATTACAAATATTAAATATTTCAATTTTTTTTAATATGGGATAACCGATTCATCACATCCTACAAGGATGCAAATATGCACTTTTTTCTATGCTACAATTATTATTTTTAAATAAAACAGGGTTCCAAACTAACAAATTTGGGAATTATTCAATAAAAAGACAGCCAGTAAGTCCCCAATTATTTAAAATATAAAAAAAGTGTAACATTGAAAGCATACGTAGTCTATTGTTATCTTATGTTTGTAGTGTGCCTGATGATGTCTCGAAAGGGAGACGAAACGTCGTATTTGGATTATTTGTAGAGTAATAAAATTAATTTCTGGCATATTGGCCGCCCGTCTTATTATTGATTAAGTAATTTAATTAGAATAAGTCTCGTCCCCCAACTTTAGGGACCTCCTCAGTTTTTTTTGTTGAACATTTCTCCCACGGACGTTGCAGGAGCAAAATCAAATATTGGTAATTTTTCGCCATCTTTTTAATTGATTTAAACTTAGAGTCATAAAAATATGCTGGGGATTATTTTGCTGCTGATATTCTGCCATTCTTTGTGTTTTATTTATATTAAATCATATAGTATAATTAGTTTGCTTATAAACTGCAGTGCTTAATGTTTTTTTTATCATGACGGTTAATGTTCCATTTGACAGAGTGGAATTGGATGAATTTAACGTGAAGAATAGGTAAACCCATGAATCTTGATGGAGGAACGAGTGACGCAAGTGAACTTTGAACCCCGGCCGTGCTGGAATAAAGCAGCGAGAAAGAGTTTGGCGATTAATTTGTGGGAGATAATCTGCGGTTGGCATTGTAGCCCGTGGCGACGAGGGCGACTATAAATTCCGCTATCGACATTGTGGGCCGGGGTCCTGACTTCATTACCAAGGGCGCAGCGGGCGGTCCTCAGGGTACAGTCCTCGTCAAGCGTCTCGGCAACAATTAATCCCTCTCTGCAAACACAAACTGCGGACATCTTCTCTACCGATTCCACTTATTTTTATTAATACATTTCACCGGCAATGCTGTAATCCCCAATGTTAATCAAGACTGTCTGAAAACCCACGAGTGACGGAACCAAAATCTTGGAAAAGAGAAACGTTAATGTTGCGTTGCTAAGAGAATTTATTTACATTATCCCGTTACATGTTCAGCACATGATTAAACCGGTCTCATAAACGTCACAATATGAACCTCAAAAAAATATTCTAATACCTCTCGAGTGAGCCAAAAATACTCCTACTAAAATAGCAGAACTAAAAAATATTTTCAGTACTCTAACAGAATAAAAAATTATCCCCACTTAAGGGGATGAACTTTTTACTTAAATCGCATATCAAATGTCATGATGTAACACAGCGACTCGCATTACACCAAATTCGATAGTTTCCTTTTCATATAACTCAGACCCACCCCGGAAAAGCTGGAACGGGGTTCAAATTGTACACAAATATTTTAGGGGAAACATATGAGCCTTCATTACATATAAATATTTCCCTAATTCCGCCCCCCTTCCCCCCTACGGATGGTAACCGTGTCTTATCTCCAAAGTGTTCGTTTTTCGTGTCGCCAGGAATATGGAACAAAATTTTATTAAAATTGTTCTGTCATTGAAATTTACTCCTTCTCACCCCCCAGTTAGGGGATGAACTACAATTTAATTCGCATTCTGAATGTCAGAATCAAACTCAAAGACTCACACAGCACCGATTTCGACACCAACTTGACTGTTTTATTTCTATTTTCACATGACGCCCCCTACACACCCCCACGATGAATGGGGTTGAAACCATACGCAAACAATTTCACAGAAGACGCTGTCAAATTAATAGGCTATATATATATATATATATATATATATATATTAGAAGGAAATAAAGGCAGTTTATAAATTTTTAATAATTACCGCCCCTTTATCCCCGCCCCCGAATGGTGGTAGCCGTGTATTACCCCAACAGTGTTAATTAATCAGGGCTCACAAAATATAGTTTTTTATAAAAAAAACACCCTACCTTGGATTATAAACGGAAAAACAGATTTTCCCCGTGGAAAATTGTTTTTTTTTAAATTTTTATATATATGAATATGTTTTATTTTATAAAATATATTTAATACGTGTGATATATACTAATATGTTGTGTGTACTATACAGCAAAAAAGTATTTATGATTGCCTCAAACAATATTTATAATTGCGATTTTTTGTAAAAAAAATTGTAAATTGTACAAATTTAATCTAATTACATTTGACGATTTCTTACAAATTAATTTGCTTGAAAAATTAAATATTTATTACACGAGTAGGAACAAAATAAAAAAGTACACAATATCTACTTTACTGTATGGATTCGACTGTGAAATCGTGCAAAAACGCATACTGTGATGAAAAGAAACACTTAGTGCATAGCGTACACGTTTATAAATTTAAATAAATAACTAAATTTGTGATGACGTAAGCACGGTATTTAAAAAGAATTACATTCAGGGGACAAATTAATTTGGATCAGTCGGGGGCCAACTGCCTCCTGAAACTGGTGGAGACACGGAGAAGGGAATGCTGCGACCCCACAGCAGACTCGTCTCCCGTCATTCATAGGGAAGGGCGTGAGAATAGTTCCCAATGCCCGACCTACCTGATGCAGGTTTTCTAGGGTTTTCCCTGCATCTCTTTAGGTGAAACACCCCTAGGGTAGGATCCTTAAACCATAGCCCGGGGGCCCTAGTTAACCCTTGCTGGGCTACCTTGCTCTACCTTCCGCATCCCCCCTTTTCAATTCCCTTCCTATGCTATTAAAGGGGAGTTGCCTGTTTCAGGATCACCCTCATGTAGCCTGTTAACCCCCGAAAAAAAGTTTTTAATTTAAAAATACATAGTACTATATATCACGAGTATAACGCAACTTTTGGAGTTCTTGACGCGCGTATGGACCACGAACCCTATACCGGAGAATGTTTTTTTTTCGCTTTTTAACATGTATATTTATAGAACCTACTGTCTTAGGATAGATGTTGTATATGAGGAACCTTTCGCGGGAGTATACTCAACAACTTCCCATAGTTTCATGGCGTTCGGATGAATGGTGTAATAGTGCAGAAACAGACAGAGACACACACAGACGCATACATCTGAGTTGCGTATAGACATGTTTATATTCTTGTTGTATAAATGTTTTGTAGGATGAAGAAGAGTGGTGAGGAAGAGCAGGTTCGATTATTGACCCGGGGCCTTCACGTGAGATATGATTTAGGTAATGGAGGACACCATGGCGAGAGGCAACCGCACCTGTACGCAGGCCATAAATAACACCATTACGCATTACAACCAGCTCCACGCCATCAGGGAGGGGGAATAAACAAACTATATGTCGATACTACAGCTACTTTACAAGGTGTTTACATGCGTGACAGTCCCTCAAATAACCAAACAAGCCTTATACAGGAGTTGTTCAATAGGGGGCCGGCTCCATCTTGTAATGGAATAAAACAGGGATACCTGGACCTCAATAACACCTCATTTCAACATCGACCCGCCCTTCCATATTCCGCCAGTAGCTGTGATCTCACAGCACTTTCCCTTCAATCCTCCTACTCCTATTCACCCTTCACCCTATACCCTCCTTCTGTCTTCAGATTTAGTTTATTAGTTTTATTATTGTTAAAAAAATAATATTTATAAAATAAAATAGAATAAATCTGTAACACAAATATTGTACGAAATGAAAATAAGGCCTGTTATAGATACTCAAGAAAACAGGCTATTAGTGTAATTAGTGTAATAATAATAATATAAACCTTTATATATATATATATATATATAAATCGGACCAGGGTTTACTGAGCTACAATTCAGTACGCCAGTGACTCTGATTAGCTTAGATGGTCCTGGGTTCGAGTCCCTGGTCCGGTCGGCGATTCTTGTCGTTCGTCTAAAATAATGAGATGAAATATCTCACTTTTTGGTGCATCCTTAACACGTCTGTGCGACGAGGCGAAACGTCATCATCGTAATAAATTTACATAATAATGCTTCTAATATCACAAGCTTCAGCATTTAAAATAATAACTCTCGCACTAGAACTCGGTTTCAGAATTATTTAATAAAAATCCAACCGTATCATGTCGGGAATGCCTCCTGCACTCTCTCTGGGTACTTTTTATCAAAGTTCTCATATGCCGAGACACCTTCACCTATTTTAGGAGGTATATGTACTGGGGTCAAAGACCTTGGGCATATGGCAAGAGTTGTCCTCTGATCCCATTGGATCAGTCGGGGGTCAACTGCCTCCTGAAACTGGTGGAGACACGGAGAAGGGAATGCTGCGACCCCACAGCAAACTCGTCTCCCGTCATTCATAGGGAAGGGCGTGAGAATAGTAGCCAATGCCCCCGACCTACCTGATGCAGGTTTTCTAGGGTTTTCCCTGCATCTCTTTAGGTGAAACACCCTGGTGAGGCGAAACGTCATCATCGGTATATAACCCTTGCTAGGCTACCTTGCTCTACCTTCCGCATCCCCCTTTTTCAATTCCCTTCCTATGCTATTAAAGGGGAGTTGCCTGTTTCAGGATCACCCTCATGTAGCCTGTTAACCCCCCCTCCCCCCATTGGCTGCCTTTCTCTCCCTTTCCCCCCCTTTTCAAATTCCTTTCCTATAATATTATAGAGGTTCTGCATCACCTTCACCTAGCCTGTATTATATATAAAAGAAACATTTTTATTCTAAATTAATCTTCGATACAAAAATCCTCCCTAGCTTTCAAGTATTGAAATAATTTTTATCGATAATGTACATCGACTACTTCTCGTCTTCAGTATGAAAAAAAATTTAATGGCGGATAACATTTCTTTATGGGGCAGAATTTTTAGGTATAAATCCGAGGACTGTTTTTCCTTCTTATGTCGTAACACTACGATGAGACGTTCCTAAATTTTCGGATGAGAATCAGTGCAATAATTGAATGAAAATCAGCTTCTTTAAGTTGAATAAACTTTTGAATAAAAATTTAGTTATAATATCTGACTGTTTTGAAATGATAAATGGTAAAAAATCTAGGGAAAATAGAAATTTAGTAGATGTAAAGAGTAGGAGAGCACGGGCAAGGAAGGTTTTCGGGGAAGGAAAGGAATTTAATTATGGCTAATATAAGTGTGAATATTAGGAAATCGTTGCTAAAAATGGGTGTGAAACGCGGACGGTAAGAGTTGCAGAAAGGAAGACAATACAAGCCTCTGAATTGTGGTGCTATAGGAGAATGAGATGTTTTTGGACAGGGTAACTAACCAGGAAGTTGTGTGTTGTGAGAATAGGAGAACAATATGGAGGACTTTTGAAGGGATAGATTAATAGGCCACGTTATGAGACATGAGAGCCTTGTATAATTAGCATTAGAGGGAAGTGTGTGGACTAAGAACTGATGAGGGAGGCCAAGGATGGAAATTGTTGAGGAAGGATGTGCGGTTAAGAAGATAATTATGCACGATAGATTGGCATGGGTCAGAACCAGTCTTAGGACTCACTACCACAACAACAACAAAAAGGTAAATAAATTTATTGACAGTCGTTGAATACACGACGTTTTGTCTCTTGGATTTGGCCCTCGTCTAGTATTTTTAATTAGCAATAAATTTAAGTAGAATAATTTTTTTTGATGTGCATGCCGTAGGAGTGTAGAGGCGAAAAAATATAGCTAAAAGAGCAGATGAGGTCCCAAACTAAAGGACGAATCGTCGTTTACTGACCTCATGTCAATATGGGTATTAATTATTCAGACCCAAGGCCATTTAATTTTTTAATAAAATTGGTATTTATGGATGTTTCCTTCCTTCTTGAAATAATATATTTCAAAAGTAGATATTAATTTTATTCTTCTCAGAAAAATCATGTTGCCTCATTTCAGCGCTTTCAGAATAAATTGGCATATCTGCAGAACAAGTTAACCGACGGCAGACACATCCAGGGGGAGGAAAAGTCAGGCAAGTCGTGAAAAGATAATGAAGTGTAACATTACGGAAGGGAACTGGCAATTAAATATGTAGTAACATAATTAGAAAGGAAGAAAGCGAAATGATAGGAAAGAGAAATAGTGATAATGTTGCGGTGAAATTAATTATTTTTTTCCCCTTCAAAAGGCCCGTGCAAATAAAAGAAGAACTCCGTTTAATACGTCACACGCTGAGACACGTGTTTAAAGATTGATGTCGTCCCGATTCAGCGACAGATGTGAAGTAGAGGAAGGGGGACAGGACAGCAGAGGGCCCCTCATTATAAATTCTATCCCTCCCCCCCTCGCCCCCTCCCTAAAAATAGACAACACGTTTATTACTTTTTGAGAAAACATCCTCCGTTGCGATGGCTCCATTGTCTTAGTGGACGCTGTGCTGCGCTGTGCTGAATGGGAATTGGAAATTACGGCCGAGCCAGGACGGACGGCACAGGGCGCCCCGAAAGTCCTCAACAATTAACCTCCCACGCAACCGCGTGTCACCACATTCCCCAACCTGCTTCTTACCCAAACCAGACTTGGATAAATGCCACGAACGTTCGCGGAGGGAAAACCAACGTGTTGTTGGACTGTAGTATGGACTTTAATTTTAATTTCTATAATTAAAGAAGAAGAAATATTAAACATTTGGCAAGAAAGATGGAATTCATCGAATAAAGGGAGACTTCTACCTAACATAAGAGAAAGATTACACCTCAACCCAACCAAGGGTCTTATACATTTTCTTACTGGTCATGGTCCATACGGACCAATATCTGGGAAGAATAAATAGCAGACCAGACAATCTATGTGCCTGTGGAGAGATAGAGATAGGAACACGCCATACTGGAATGCCCCAATTATGAAGGTAGACAAGACAATAAGAGAGAGAGAGAAACCTTAAGAAAAGAAAGACTATGGGAAATAATAATAAGAAACCCACCACTCACTCACTCACCCATCGCGGCTCTAGAAAATTTGACAAACCTGATTGATATCCGCTTTAGAACTGACAAAATACAGGGGACTAAAAAATATAGAATCTTAAATATTACATCATAAGACTTAACAATATACTCATCATCATCATCGGACTTTCGGGGGACTTTCAAATCCAGGAACCGGATCAGTGAGTATAAGGACCAAAAATATATGGACATCATAACATAAAATAGAATATAAATTATAGTAATAGTAAGATTATTCAAGTAATTATCTTAAACAACAAATTACATAACTCTGCTAATACAAATACAGTCATAAATAATTAGAGTATAAAATTAGTAAAAAAAAAGTTTGAACCTACAACAACTACTCGACCAACGCGTCATCATGGAGGAGATCCGGAAAAACACGTGTGTGTGGGTCGTAACCCGGGGGAAAACCGTTTCACTAACAAAAAGGATAAAGGTGGAAAGGATGAGGGACAAAGAAATTAAGAATTCTCTCCTTGAGTCTCTCAACCACCACGAAAATAATATAATAATAAAACTAGTGTAACAGATGATGGATGATCTTACACATGCTAAAACAAATTTAAATATACGCATATACTTTATTATTGTTGTATTCATACATATTTATATCTATGTAAAAAAATGTACCAACAAAAGAAAAATATTGTTAAACAGACCTGATATTATTGAATCTAGAAAACAGGTCAAGTAAATTATTATCAATAAAAAAAAGTAAAGTCCCAGTGTAGTATGGACTGCTTAGGAGTTTTTAAAAGTTAACAATATTTAATAAAGCGATAATTACACCCCTACCAAAGAAGACTGGAGGCTGACGAATGCCGGACTATTAGTTTAGTATCGCACGCACGCAAAATAATAATGAAAATAGTACATAGCAGGATGTAACGACAAATAGAATGCCACTTAAGAGAAGATCACTTTGGTGTTAGGAAGAATGTTTACCAATATTGATTCTGCGTCTAATTTTAGAAGAAAAAAAATAGGCCTACATTCATTGCATTTGTAGATTTAGAAAAAGCCTTTGCAGTAGAATATAATAAAAGAAGAGTTATGTATAACCTCTACAGAAGGCAGTCAGCAGTAATTAGAATTAAAGGAGCCCTGTCGGCAAAACTGTTAAACTTATACACAGAACACTCGACGAATAAAGTCAAAACGGAATATGGGAAAGGAATCATACTGCAAGGAGGAGAAATGGAAACCCTAAGGTTTGCTGATGATATTGTGGTGTTATGACAGTCAGAAGAAAATTTGCAAACCACAATAAATGGCATGAACTTGAACCTGGAGCATTAAGAGAGAAAACTAAGGTTGTGGAGTGTAGTATGGGAAACAGTGGAATAACAAAGGCTGTTAGATTGGGAAGGGATATTTAGAAGGAAGTTAAGGAATTCTGCTACTTGGGCAGCGTAATAACTAGAGTAGGATAGCGACAGGCAAAGAATGAGGATTTTACTAACGTACTTAGTATGAATATAAGGAAATTTTATTTAATCAATTAACGTCTAATTAATATTTTTAAAGTAAATCATTTTAGACCTTTATTTAGAGAATATTTTTAACAAAACAACGTTTCGGCGCATAATCGCAGCTTCTTGTACGGACGGTGGCGCTCATGTCGTCGGGTTCCGCAAATAACTTTCTCGCACCACGTTCAAAAAAAGGTATCCCTAGTTACGTTATTTTTAGCTATTGATGTTAATATATTTTTTTAATGTTTCACTGACTTAATAGTTGCCCTGCATATCTTCAAAGTGTACTTTTGCCTTCCCACCTTTTACTATCATAGGGAAATGGTCGCCATTTAGATTTAGATTTATTGTTGTTTCCATTAATCCTCGTTTGAGGAAATAGGATACGTCCGACCTTAGAGCTGAACGATTTCTAGTCCCGCGCGTATTCATGAAACTCTCCATTTGTTTGAAAAAAATTAGTGTTTCGCTTTACAAACTTTAATATTTCATAAATATACGCACAGGCTTGGTAAAGTAAGTATTTGCAAACTTTTGAAGAAAGGTTTTGCAGCAACTCCGTGATCTAGAATTCGTGCTAGAAAGTATTTATTCTAATTGCACGCTTTTGCAACTTAAATATATTTCATTACTCCTGGAGCAGTTAGAAGACGCCATAGGCTCATAATTGAATGAAAATACGCGAAATAAACCATTTTGACGTACTTTTTAGGTCAACGTGTTGCATTATTAGTGTTGTTCTCAGAGAATAACAAGCTGAACTTAGTTTTCCAGGCAAGCAGATCTTCCATGGGTCATTCCACTTTAATTTATCGTTAATCCGAAGGCCGAGGAAAGAAAGGCTCAAGCATTAGCTGAGAACTTGTCTACTGGTCTGTCTATTCCTAGCATCAGCACTAAACTGAACTAACTTAGTCTTATCTAGTAGGTTGAGGGATAATTTATTCACGTTAAACCAAATATTTAGACCATTCAGAGCCCCGCCGTTGTCTACTTTCTTAATCAGATTATCTAAGTTTTTATCTGCAATAATTATATTTGTATCATTATCCGCGTAGAGAATCGATTTTAGAGGATTTACGTATCCCTGGAAGATCGTTTATGTACAGAATAAAAAGGAAAAGGCCCAAGAATTGATCCTTGAGGAACTCCACCACATGTAATAAATTCCCAATCGGATAAGTGAAGTTGGCCGTCTTTTGGGTGTTTCAATTACTACTTGTTGTTTGCGGTTTCTTAGTAAAAGTGACTTATTTCCCCGAATTCCATAATATTCCATCTTTTTTAATTAATATTCGGTGATCAGATTTATTAGTGGAGTATAATTGCAATAGTTGATGGTACGAGGTACAAGTTTGGGGAAGCAGCCACGCACGAGCATGTGGTGAGAACAATCCGGGATAGAAGATTAGGGACCGTTATAATGAGCAATGTTAGGGTAATCCCCGCTGGGAGGAGTGTTTTGTTGCACGAGCACCTGGATCGGTTACAGCAGGGTGCGGTTAACCCTTTGCTGGGCTGCTACAGGAGCAATCAAGGGATTACAGCCATCTGCAGGCCACATCTGCCGACCCATCTTAATCCTTTAGATACGCCAAATACACTTCCGTCCTCAATGGACCGCCAAAATTAGGGAAAAGCGTCGTGTGATTGCCCCGAGAAAGAGGTAGAGGTAGGTGAGGTAATTTTGCGTGAGACCAAGCGCCTGTTAACACCGTGCGAATAATGGGGATAAGCTAGGAAACTCGATGCGCTATTAAAGCGAGAGGGAGGGAACAATTCACCTCTTGACTGAAGAACGAGTTTTCCCCCTCTGTAGGGGGTAACGCTCGCTACTTCGTGCAGACTCCTTCAAAATGTTAATCCCTGGGGGGAAGAAGGAAGGACCTGCCACAGCTCTAGGAATGTTTATCCTTACAGACCATAGCAAAACATTGACATTATCTTCAACATGTAATTTACCATTTATTATATTTCTTTCAATTATTATTATTATTTGTACCTATTCACATTCCTTATTTAAACGTTATTTTTTTGTGTAATATCAATAAATTCATTCAGAACGTTTCTTACAACCTTCATGTTCCACAGACCTTCCGTTGGAAAAACCCCTCATTGCAGAATAGAGAAACACTTTTGAACACAATCGTCCGTCCTTTTATGGGGACGGGGAATATAATAATCTCACACGGACAAACTTGCTTCTCAACCGAAAATTTCTGTAAAGAAAACCTCAATGTTAATCCTAAACCATACAAACGTAGGAAGCAACTACATGAAATACTGACTTTTTAAAAAAAATAATAATAATAAGGTTAGGGGTCGAAACGTTTTCAAACTTAAATTTCCAGTTCTGACATTTAGTCATCGTTTGTGTCACATACAAAGTTAGATTAATTTATTTGTAACAATATTAAAATCAATAAAAAGACGGCCAAAAAGTCATAATACAATATTACTGCTATTTATTTAATATAAATATGACGTTTCGTCTCCCCTTTCCAGACTTCATCAGACATCAAAATTTTAGCAATTCAAGCCGTTCAGTCCCTTGGCTCCCTCGTCCGAAAAAGATTATTAATTTACACGAGGGGGATTTGGAGTCAAGGGAGTGAAGGACATGAATTTGCTACAATTCATGCCTGACAAAGTCTCGAAACGGGGCACGAAACGTCGTATTTACCTTAATTAAATTATATGCTGACTTATTGGTCGTCTGTTTATTTATTTTAAACTTAAAATTAGAAAACTATGTTGAAATGAATTTGAAAAATTTTTGATAATAAAGGTAAAAAAACTATGTTTGAATAATAACATTAATAGACTAGTTCCTTTAGTCCCGTGCTGAGGAGGAAAATAACAAGTGAACCGTTATTAATTATAAACGCGAATAAAATAAGATATACATAAGTACAGTAAATACTTTGAACTATACGTAATATGAAAAATTTCAGAGTGCACACATTAGAAAAAAAACACGAAAATGGACTAATTCTGAATAAGAGAGGACGTTTCAGGATTACAGCACCTTGGAACGAAATAATAATTATAAAAGTGAGTAAAAATTTCCGACCAATTTCAGACTTTATTTTTAACAACTTCCAAAGAGGAAAAAAACAAATAAAAAGACGGCTAAAAAGTCCGCATATAAAAAAGCGACGATTTGTCTCAATTTTGAGACTTCCTCAGGCGTACCACAAACATAATTTTACAAGTAATTAAATATGGGTTCTATGTTTCAATTTCCTAATAAATATATATATGGTTCAAAGCTTACAAATTTAGCAATTCATCACATTTACTCCTTGACTCCCTCAGTCGAAAAGATTTTTGAATAAATAGTGATAAATTTATATGCTGAATTTGTGGCCGTCTTTTTATTTATTGTAGAAAATTTAAAATCAGAAAACTATGTTGGACAAAAAACAACGTTTCGGTGCTCACTTCTACCTTCTTCAGATAAGTGCCGAAACGTTGCAAGGAGTGACTGATAAAAGCCTGTTTAGCATCGATGCGTCTTGCCATCGGAATTCCTAGCATAGCACAGCATAGCATAGTAGAACAAGTCACACCATAAAGAGATGGACTCGCGGAGTTTATTAAATATAATAAAGTGGGAAAGCGGTGTTTGTAGTTATAAATATTTGAGTAAGCCCCCCTCTGGAGAAGTCTGCGACGCCCCACGGAGTTCCATAAACCGCCAGCCAGCTATCTGCTTCCAAAAGTGCCACGATGCAATTACAAAGTGGAGAGATATACAACCCCCGCTAATTCATAGCCTCTCATCATTACAATGCTTCTTATTTACGTCGCTTACCAAATAATATAAGTATTTTTGACCTTTTAATTTATTTAAATTGGAAAGTAACGACGTTTCGCTACAAATTCGAACCTTCTTCAGGTTTCTCTTTCTGCAGAAGGGATATTCAGTCTCGTTTCAACCACGGTAAGGGTTTCTCTAAACCTCCGTCTATTAATTCAATAGGTTAATTAATTAATTTAAATTGGAGAGTAACGACGTTTCGCTACAAATTCGAACCTTCTTCAGGTTTCTCTTTCTGCAGAAGGGATATTCAGTCTCGTTTCAACCACGGTAAGGGTTTCTCTTAACTTCCGTCTATTAATTCAATAGGTTAATTAATTTATTTAAATTGGAGAGTCACGACGTTTCGCTACAAATTCGAGCCTTCTTCAGGTTTCTCTGTCAGTCTCGTTTTAACCACGGTAAGGGTTTCTCTAAACCTCCGTCTATTAATTCAATGACTTCTGCACTTTTAATGACTGGAAAATGGACTAACTTCCTAAGTTAATAAACCAAAAAATACAGCAAAAATTTGCAATAATTTTTTTTAAAATTAATACTTAGATAATGAAACTATGTCGTTTGTTATCCGCATTGTATAATACTTTTATCCGTTAAAAATGCAAGCCTGATAATTACTTACTTCATTTTATTGAAAGTTATTATTTATATTTTAACAAATTATTATGTATTTCTTTCAAGGCATTTTTCAAATGTCTCATTTTTAATTCAGTTGATAATTATGAATAACCCTTGGTTTTTATCAGTCACACAATTTAGTTAACCAAAACTGTATATTAATTTTGATTTAATTTTGAAGAAGCTTTCGGAACTATCTACTAATTAACTGAAACATTAAAAATATTAGATGGAATTTTTACAATATAAAATACACATTTGGTTTTAACATGTTGTCGAGATTGAATCGTTTGGTCAATAATTTTTGTGTATACATGTAATTTCTAAATTCTCTTGTGGCGTGTAGCACATGATTCCCGATTGTGCCTGCCTGCACAGGGCATTTAGCGAACTTCCGAGTTCCTGAGGTTGAACAAATTTTCCGCTCCTGTGCCAACCAAAAACACTCGGAATTTACACTGAATAAGTACAGAACTTGAGTTGAAATTTGGACAGGTTGAAATTTAAATCGCTAAAAGTGTCGATGTTAATTGTTAAAATTCAAATCGTGTTATCGAATCTGGTAGAACGAGGTTTGGTAAGTGTAAGTTCAAAACAACAAAATTGTCAATTATAACTGTAATTCTTTTTACCTACTCTAAAACTTTAGGCTGATCTTTCTTCACTTTCCTTTCTGGAATTCATACCGTTCAAATTTTTAAAAATGTATATTGATTTTAAAATTCCCCTTTTAATTACATTATTTTCTATATGTATCATTTTTACATCATCATAATCAACATTAAGTTTTGCAGTTAAATGACAAGACAGTGTTTGTTGTAGTGTTGCTCTTTATGGTTTACTTCCAATATAATTTTTATTACAATCATTACAATTAATTTCATATACTGCAATATTTTGTTCGTTAACAGGAATTTTATCTTTCAATTTAGTTAAATAATTTCCTACCTTTTTTCTGGCTTTAATAATTATTTTTTCATTAATACCATTATTTTTAAAATCTTTCACTATTTTAGGTGTTAAGTTTTCAATGTATGTTAAGGAGCAATACCTACATTAAATTTAACAAAAAAAATTCAATCGAAAATTAATATATATTTTGGTTCCTTAATTGTTGTGACTAATGAAACCCTATTCCTCGTTATAATATGATCTATAAAAACTTAATGTAGATTTATAAAACGGCTAAATACCCTAATAGATGCAACAAACGTAATTATACCAATTAAATTATTTTTCTGAGAAATTCGGCTGTATTTTTTCTTTGTTACACCTAATATCTGATAATTGATTTTTTAATTTACCAAGTAGTTTGGTTTCATTTACTTCCCTTGGTCTTCCTTTACTGCATACAATCAAACTCTCTACATTTAAATTATTTCATTTTTGACTCATTTATTATTTTATTGAAAGGCTAATGTATACGGACGATGTTTCAATCTCTCCTAAAACTGTTCTGATCGAATACTACGCAAGCCTTTTCACATCTACATAGCTGTCACAGCCAACATCCTCCCTAATCTAATTAGCATATTCCATCCTTTGCGTCCCACCTTTTTTGTTCTCTTCCCTCTATTGCTAATTTTACAAGACCCTCGTGTCTCGAAATGTGACCTATTAATCAATCCCTTCGTATTGTTTTGTATTTTCCTATTCTGCTTGGAACTTCTTGGTTCGTTACCCTATCCATCCAATCTCAATCTCCCCTATAGCACCACATTTCAACTGCTTCTACTATTTTCTTGTCTAAAATTCCTTCCGTCCACGTTTCTCACCCCTGTAACGCCACACTTTATAACATTTCCTAATATTTACATTTATATTAGCCATAAGTAAATTCCTTCCCCTTGCCCGTGCTATCCTACTATAGTTATTACGCCGCCAAAAAAGGGTTATTCCTTAACTTGCTACAAATTATCCCTTCCCAATCTAACAACCTTTGTTATTCCACTGTTTTCCATACTACACTTCATTCACCTTGGTTTTTCCCTCTATTAATCCTCACATTCGCCGCGTCCTCTAGGACACGTTCATATTATTTACTATGTTTTCCAAGTCTCCTCCCGACTCCCCTAATACTACAAAATCATCAGGCAACCTTAGGGGGTTTTATTGCTTCTCCCTGTATTTCAATTCCGTTTCCATAATCCGTTTTAACTTTCTTCACACCCCGTTCTATATGTAAGGGAAAGAGCATGATTATCCTTCTCTTATTCCCGTCTTTTCTTGTCCTTCAATTCTAATTACTAATTACTGTTGTACTCTTCCTCGAGGATCACGTTTTCGCCATATATTATGGTTTGCAAGTCTCCTGCCACTATATTATCAGCAAACCTTAGGGTTTTTTATTTTTTTATCCTTGCAATATGATGTTCTATTAGTTAAATAAATAAATTATCATTTTTTTTCTACTGAAACTTATGAGGAAACCGGGAGACAATATGTTTAGATTATATTAGCGTTGAACTTAATAATAATAACTGTCCTGATTCTAGGTTATTATGAGTTGCCCCACATAATGGGTTTAAGGGATCCGCAACACGTCTGTGCCTTCGCCGTTCTCCTTAAAGAACCTCAATCACTGTGTTTAAATTTGTCCAATTGTTAACCGTAATATAAGTTGGTTGTTTTTTCGGTGTGACGGGGCTCTGCAATTAACATTGTTGTGAGCTACATATATATATATATATTGTTTTTTTGTGTTGAGGTTCGGGAGCGAAGCGTCTAGTAATTTTCTGCGAAGATGGAGCAGCGAGGGCGTGGACGTGAGTTACCCGCTGTGGGAAAGCTGTCACCCCTCTACTCTACCTGGGAAACCCTTCCTCGGTCCTCGGACAAAGGAACGCGAATCATCGCACTACAGTCTACCTACGACAGACAGACTCTGCTTGCAATCGTCCGCCGATGGATGGCCTTGAGGAGGAGTCCGTGGCACTCCACTGCCAACAAACTAACGTAATAGTCGCTGAACACAACTGCTGAGGGTACGAAATCATACTCCATCACAGTCACCCCAAAATATATATGCTTCACATACCCGGTTACCTCATGAAAACTGCCCGCAAAATATCACTGGCAACATGGACCGTTTTTATTACCGATAGTTAAGAGCGAATTGACCCCCGGTAGCGATCACCGTAGATCACCAAATATTAATAAAAAAATATGGAATATTATGGAATTCGCGGAAAATACGTCACTTTTACTAAGATCGTATCTTACAAACCGCAAACAACAAGTAGTAACTGAAAAACACCCAAAAGACGGCCAACTTCTTCACTTATCCGATTGGGAATTTATTACATGTGGTGGAGTTCCTCAAGGATCAATTCTCGGGGCCTTTACTTTTTATTCTGTACATAAACGATCTTCCAGGGATACGTAAATCCTCTAAAATCGATTCTCTACGCGGATGATGATAACAAATATAATTATTGCAGATAAAAACTTAGATAATCTGATTAAGAAAGTAGACAACGGCGGGGCTCTGAATGGTCTAAATATTTGGTTTAACGTGAATAAATTATCCCTCAACCTACTAGATAAGACTAAGTTAGTTCAGTTTAGTGCTGATGCTAGGAATAGACAAACCAGTAGACAAGTTCTCAGCTAATGCTTGAGCCTTCCTTTCCTCGGCCTTCGGATTGACGATAAATTAAAGTGGAATGACCATCCATATAGAGGAAGATCTGCTTGCCCGGAAAACTAAGTTCAGCTTGTTATTCTCTGAGAACAACACTAATAATGCAACACGTTAGTTGACCTAAAAAGTACGTCAAAATGGTTTATTTCGCGTATTTTCATTCAATTATGAGCCTATGGCGTCTTCTAACTGCTCCAGGAGTAATGAAATATATTTAAATTGCAAAAGCGTGCAATTAGAATAAATACTTTCTAGCACGAATTCTAGATCACGGAGTTGCAAACCTTTCTTCAAAAGTTTGCAAATACTTACTTTACCAAGCCTGTGTATATATTTATGAAATATTAAAGTTTGTAAAGCGAAACACTAGTTTGTTTCATGAATACGCGCGGGACTAGAAATCAGAGGTTCAGCTCTAAGGTCGGACAAGCATGCCAAAAATAAAGTTTATATTTACGGACAAATTACAAAAAGGTTTCAGTTTTTTTAAAAAAAGTTTATCGACTTATTGACAACGTGAAATGTGAATAAAGCTCCTGGTGGTTGATCAGACATAAAAAATCATTTGAAATGGAATAAACTATGGAGTCATTTTAAAGAAAAGAACATTTCATTCCCTAATCTTTCTCAAATTATGCAATATGTTTTCTGCATACCAGGAACATGTGCAGCTGGTTAATAATAAATGATATGAAGAAAGGGGACAAAATGGGTAAATCAGCAGTAAAAGCTATATTACGCTAAAGGGTCAATAATGCGTTACACAAATAATGCGTACACAACGCGTTATGATTTGGATTATGTAATTAGTACCCGTTTTTTAGACTACTCTATTAGTATATCGTATTATTTTTCATTTTTTCACAATTGCTATTATATCGAAATATGAGTTATAATTTACTCGGAAACTAATAATTTCCTGATTTTTCCCTTCAATTTATATATTTTCGAACAAAAATATCCTGCTCTCCTATTCTCGCTATTTTTATCCCCTCCTTCCAGAAAAAATCGTAGGGATGCCCGTGTTATGAGTATCCAACATATTCCGAAATTTGTCCCGGTTTGAAGAAAAATAATTATGGTAATTATAGTAAGTCTATATATATATATATATATATATAACAGCCATTAGAACACTCTTCATGACTCATCGGATTAAGATTTGTCAAAGAAACCTCGCTGTTACAGAGAGTACACTTCAGTTACATACACCCTATTTTATCAACTCAAATTTAGTATCATCGAAATTAAAATCAAATTTAAGGAATCAAGAAACTGAAATGGTATTTATTACCATCGTCCTTCCACGTGTTCGTATCTTTGGTTTAAAATATCAAGTTCCAGTTCAAAAAATAGAAAAAGTTTGTACTTTGCAGTTGTAAACCGACAAAACTCCAAATTGTCCCAAGTTTCCCGACATTTATCACGTAATTTAGTCTTTGCAATTACCATGAATCTATTAAATTATACCGATTTAAAATGTCACCCTTTATGAGATATCCTAAAAGTCGTGTGGGCAAAAGTCGACTTTGTGGCTCCGTGAAATATGTCATTATAACGGGACTTTTTTTTAAAAAAACTAAAATATACCAACTTAAGAATTCAAAACAAATGTTTCATACTGTTCGTCATCATCCTTCCATATATTTTATTGCAAGTGTGTAAATGATCAAATGTGATATTAGCACACTGTATGGGCGCCATACTGCGGGCAGTTAAATATGGCGTTGCGTTTTTTTTAAGGATTGTGTGTGAATGATGGGTGACGTCACAGGCATATTTAGGTTTTCACATTCACGGTTTTTCTTATAGCTATAGGGTTTTTTCAACAAGGTCGGGTCTATGTTGAGGATGGAATAATATAATGTGTGTGTGTGCGTGTGAGCTATTAACCAAATTCTTTGTTAATTAGAAAAGTCATACGTGGGGCTGTTTTATTCCATTTAAACATCATCAACCTGATTCAAAAGCCTCAATATTATTCCTTGCACGTTTGTCCAAATCCCACAGCCAGTGTTATCTTAGGGTTTTTAAGAATTTTTATTCAAAGTTTTGTTGGTATTTGTCTGTAAGGAATATAGAATTTGAATTGGTATAGTGTAATGGAGTATGAGGTTAATTGGACCGTAAAGGAGACGACTTGGCGACGTGATGCGCCGCTGACGTCACGCTGACCTCTGCACCCACACCTCAACACCTCAATGGTCCCACGTTGCGCCATTTTAAGTGATTTCCTGCGCGAGCTACGCCCCGCAAACTGCTGGCTGGTGAATTATTTATGCTCCGTGCCCCGCCACGGCTGCGACAAAAGACCCAAATCCCGACCCCTAGCATTCGTGCGCCATTGTTCCTCGCTCGGACACGCCATCATTATTTTTAATTGCGCTCCCAAAGACGAACAAGGTTGCCCCCCACCCCCCACTCTCTGCCCCCCCTCTCTGAAGATGGATTCTCATGATATGAAATAATTACAAATATCCATCAAAATCACATAAATATCTGAATGAATGTCGTCTATCCATTCAGAATTCAGATTCGAAATTTAACAGCCATGGCCACAAGCTTATTTAGGCAAGTGCCTTGAGTAGGAAACAAGACGGAAGTTTAAACTTCCACCTGGGGCTGACCGCGGTCTCTCATCTTCCGAACGTGGTGAGCGACACAAGCAACAAAACGTGTTATTAGAGCAATAATATGGCAGGTTTCCTCACACGAACTTCTTGCAGAACTCTGTTAGGCATTTTCACTTTAACGTGCCAATACATTTATTCAATTGATGTTATTTGTAATCACAAATAGGAGGCACTACTAATTTTTGAATAATACTGATATTCATTCATCCCTTCAATACAAGGAAAAAAATAATCTGTATAAAAAATGTAAAACATTGTCAATTGCACAGAAAGGAAGGAAGGAAGGTGTGCAGCATTATCCTCCATCTTCAACACGTGACTGCAGTCAGCACAGAATTAAACAGTTGTCCAATGATAATCAAGGTAAATTTAATTAACTGAATTACGCTCATTTTTGCTTAGCCACTCCTCCTCCTTCTATTCAATAAAGGAATTTATAGAAGAATCGGAGAAGAGTAATTAATTAATTAGTTTATAATACAAAGATTTGTTATAAGTATATTTATCTTTTATACAATAAAATAATGTAATAAATGTACACAGCCCTGACCCATTCCACATCCTTGAAGCTTAGCTTCTTTACAGGATCTACGGAATATGATTATTATTATTATTAAGCCCAAGCCTGGATTCGAACCCGAGGCGCTGGGAGCTGGACTAGTGGCTAGCGTCACCACAGCGGTCCCGGATGTTGGTTAATCGTCCAGCATTCAAACCTCGACACCAGGAGAGAGGTGTCTGTGTACATGGACCAAACTGAACGAGCCATCAGATCCAATAAAATATCCCTATATATGGATTTATTCATGCGACAGCCAATCATCAACGGCGTGTCAGGATCTTGCGGACATTGTCGATAACGGAGGAAGGAGAATAGACGCCGTAGTTATAGATTTCTCCAAGGCTTTCGACGTAGTGCCGCACAATATTTTTGTTAGCTAAACTTAAGGAATCGGGAACAGATAATCGTTTAATTGAATGGATTAGGAAATTTTTTTGAATAACCGCGTCCGGGTAAATGAAGAACTATCCGGTCCTACAGAAATTACATGTGGTGTACCGCTGGCAGGGAAGTGTAATCGGGGCCAATAATGTTCTTGGCTTTTGTGAATGACCGGGAATAGATTCTAAAATTAAATTGTTCCACTGCGGATGACTGTATAATTTACAAAACTATACAGAGTGTGTATACATGATGAAATCGCTCTTCAAGCAGATTTACATAAAATATATCAACGGACAGCAATTAATAAGATGAAAATAAATCCATCTAAGAGTAATTATTTTTACTAAAAAGAAAATGGTCATACCCGGGGAATATAAAATAGGAAACGAAAAAAAGTGCCGCTTGTAGAAACGTGTAAATATCTATCTAGGTGTAACTTTTAATAAGAAATTAAACTGGGGCGAACACGTAAAGGGATGATGGAGGTCGTTACACTTCATAAACAGGACGTTAAAGGAAAAGTACAAGACACTTGTCTAGTTAGACCTATCATAGAATACGGGGCAGAGCGGAACACAGCAAGGCTCTGGATAAAATTCAGAAACGGGCCTGGGGTGGGTTTTGTGTGTGTGTGGGGGCGAAACTAAATGGGAACCACTCGGTTGATAGGAGGAAAAGGACTAGACTTAGGGCAGAAATAAAGAAGCGGCTGACTATATCCAAATTTCTTCTCCAAAAATGACCATCATTACAAAATAAAGGAAAGGGACCAGAAAACGGATGTGGGCAAAATATTCCTTCGTTAACAGAGCGATAAGGGACTGGAATGCTTTCCCTTAAGAATATAAATATTTTCAAAAATAAATTACAAACCGTGAAAAGTTAGGAACTTGTTTGTAAGAAAAAGGGAAGGGGAATATTTTATAATTGTAATTTTAATTTTTCTATAATTTATCTTTGTACTTAATTTACTAAATATGTTCTAATTTTATTCTACTGCCACCGGGAAAATGGCCACCTCTAGTCATATGAAATACAATACGATACAATATTTTAAATTCTAACCACTCTATTGACCGGGATAATTATAGTAACTAAAAATCCCGATTAGTTTCAGAAAACATTCACAACATTAATACTCTCAAAGTAAAACCCGACACTTATTTTCTCAGCAGTATATATATAATTTCTTAGTTCATGAAATGTAATCTATCAAATGTATAATTATTATCTTTGCTATTAAAAAAAAATTTCTTGGTTATTTAATTACTGTATTCTTTGGCTCTACTGTAATATCTTTGGAATGTTATAATTTTTGTGCAATGTTATTCAGTTGAACATGAAGAGGCTCCTGATCAGGACCGAAACGTGTACTTGTTTTTAAATTATAGTTTGTCATGCTTCACTAACCTTTTGTCTTTTTTTCGGCCTCATTTAAACTTATATTCAATTTAAAGACATTTATAACTCTTATAATAATATATTGTAAAGTGCAAATTAGACAGGGTTAAAAATCTCCCTACAATAACAAATTAATGTAATAACATGTCACAGCCATAACAAAAATTTCAAATTTAAATCTTAATATGTCTGTTTATAACTGCAAAGTCTGATGAAATGATTTCCATGGAATCGCCAAATTTACACATAATTAGCATTTCTTCCATTGAAGACTTGGCGGGTTTCTTTAGTTTCTTACATTTGTTTCGAGGGAATTTTTTTTAATGACCGATTTTTAATTTAGTTGAATAACACTTGGTATTAATAAGCCACACAAATTATTAAACCAAAACTTTATATATATATTAATTTTGATTGTATTTTTTAATTAAATTTTGGAGGAGCTTTAGGCACATGCCACAGTCATCTACAAATTGTAATAAATAAATAATATGACGGCCAAAAAATTCAGCATTATATATATATATAACTATTTATTAACGAAAGCGACGTTTCATTTCCATTTTGAGACTTCATCAGACATTTTGGCCGTTAACAGTCGCTGGAGATGATCCATGAGCGACACCAAATTCTTCACATGTAAATTCAATCATCTTTTCGACTGAGGGGGATCAAGGAGAAATATGATGTATCGCTAAATTTTATTAAGCCTGATGAAGTCTGAAAATGGAAATGAAACGTCGCTTCCGTTAATATATTTTAGCCGTCATTTTTTTATTGTAAAACTATGACGTCATCTACAAATTGATTGAAACATTTTAAAATATATGGATTTTTTACAATATAAAATCAAATTTGGTTACATGGTTTCAATCTGAAATGTACTGCATATGTTTTCACTTAATAAAATAATAAATATAATTATATATATATATATATATAATTTAATAATTTGTGTGCCTGATCAAACCCAACGGTTAATCTTCATCATCATCTTACATTTGTTTTCTAGTCAACCATAATTCTCATCCGCAGCGCCAGGTGTGAGATAATTTTAATTTTCACGCGTCTCAATTAAATTGACGGACGCTTAATTACAAGGTCTTTTAGAAAGATGGAAATAACAGTCATGATTGGTCAACTTGGTGGTCGTGGGAAAGATATAAATAAGTAAAATACGTCAGTCTGTTGACTAGAGTCGTAAGTATTTGAGACACTATTAAGTTGATGGGACAATTTATTATTTCCTTAATTAACAGGGAATATTTTTCACGCCGTGTATTGTTGACTCCCTTAAATGCGATGAGACGTATGAGGATGGTTAACTTAATTAAAGTACTGGGACGTTGTAAGGTTATCACGCCGATTATAAGGAAATAAACATTTCGTTAGGATGTACGTGTTAAAATTGACGTAAATGTCGAAGTGACCTTAAACTTTAATTAAGTAAAAGGTAAATGTTAAAGATGACGGACTCGATGCAAGGTATTGAGACGGTAGCTGTTAAGCGCCGCCTGGGATCAGGGGGAGGAGGATAATTGGCCAACGGTTGTGAGATAAGGCGAACCGAGAAAGTTTGCAGATGCAAGCCGAGGCTTGTAGACAAAGGACGAACCAATTAGTCGGCGGAAGTTTGCACAGGGAGGAGGCCCGTGTTTCACATTTTCAACTCTCCGCGTCTCTGTTTGACCGGAAAGGCACCAAACATCCACCACCTCGAGGGATCGATCCCTCCAACGCAATTTATGCTCGGCAAACATCTCATTCCACCTGCTGCTGCCACCTTTTAACAGACACACGTGAATATTCCGTCAAAGCACTCACACTAATGGTTGCTAATATTTCCGCGGGCTCAACATTTACAGTTTTCTGCCAAGCTACGAAGTAGAATTTCTCTATTATTAAAGTACGAGGTCTTTCCCGGTGAATGGCATGTATAAATTCCTCTCGAGTTTCCAAGACGATGGCAGAGCAAGCCATCGAAACGTCACTGTTCAAATCTTTGACCCGGTTGGAAACTCGAGAGGAATTTATACATAGAATTTCTCTTCTTGCGGGAGCAAACAGCCGCACTGTGAATGTCCCTTCAGAAATTAATGTACACCAAAACACTCAAGTGTTCTGAGAACCTGCGGATTAAGGTAACGTTTGCAAAAAAGTATGGTAAAGAATTAGAACAACTTGCAGGCTGTATACAAGGAGCAGACGGATTGACACTAAAAAAAATACAAGACCGTTCCCCCCAAAAAAATCAAGTCAGTAAATTATAAATAATAAGACAAAGATGCAGCCTGACGCCCATGATATATATATATATCACGCCGATTATAAGAAAATAAACATTTCGTTAGGATGTACGTGTTAAAATTAACGTAGATGTCGAAGTGACCTTAAACTTTAATTAAATAAAAATAAATGTTAAAGATGACGGACTCTTTTTTTGTTTGTTTTTTTTGGTTAACAGGTTACATGATCCTGAAACAGGTAACTCCCCTTTAATAGCATAGGAAGGGAATTGATAAGGGGGGATGCGGAAGGTAGAGCAAGGTAGCCAAGGGTTGACTAAGGACCACGCGCTATGGTTTAAGGATCCTACCCTAGGGGTGTTTCACCTAAAGAGATGCAGGGAAAACCCTAGAAAACCTGCATCAGAGAGAGAGAGAAAGAGAGAACAGGTGACGAAAAATGATATACAAACTAATATGTAAAGGAAATCAAAAAACTTGGAGAAAAAAAACCACTATGGTTTCCAGCTTATATTGTGGTATTAGGGTAGTCAGAAGGAGACTTGGAACCACTGGCATGAACGACGTGGTCCAGGAAAAAGACTTGAATATGAGGATTAATAGTGGGAAACCAAGGTGATGGAGTGTAGTATAGGAAATAACAAAGGCTGTTAGATTGGGAAGGGATATTTTGAGGGAAGTTAAGGAATTCTGCTACTTGGGCAGCGGAATAACTAGAGAAGAACACGTACGTAAATTCCTATTTTTTTGCGAAAATTTTCTTGTCTGTGATAACCTACTATTTACGTCTGCTATACTTGTCTTCATTATCATATTTTAAATACAGGCTGTAAAGTAATTTTTAGGCAGATTAAGATGGATACTATCTGTGGTTTTATAAATTGGTTAAGTAAGAGTTGAGATTCTTAATGCAGAGGAAGTGGAGGTCTTGTGTTAGTTGAAGAAGACTGACCGAAATAGATGCAGACTACATTTTCGTCTAATGGAGCTGTTATTAATCCCGAGGGGCGACGCTGACGTCTCTGTCGCCGCAGAGATGCCAACGTGACGGAAGTCGCACCTCGGGGGATTTATAAAGGCGCTATTGCAGCAGGTTTAAACAAATTTGTGTTTTCATTCGGTGTCAAGATAGAGGGGAAAGCAATGGAGTCCATTAAGGAGAGGCCTGCTACAGCTCGTCGCGATGGCCGCAGATAAGGGACGGGACGTAGACAACGTAGACGGATCGCTACCCTCCGCAGGAATTAGCGGCCAGCGGGTTTTAGTGGCGGCGATAATTGTCAATCCCAGGTGTGGTGTGGTGGGCTCTTAACAGCTCAATCACCACACAGAGAGCGAGTCCGTGTCGTGTAGAGGCCCAGCCACAAATCAGCGAGGGCCACCCAGAGGCCAGGGACAAAGGACACCCACCACACGCTCTCCTTGCCAAATCACCTCACTCTATAATCACTTAACAGGTGTAACGCTCTTCCGAAACTCACTCAGTTAATTGGCAACATTGCTCCTTGATCATCCTTGTTTCTCAAGCACATTTATTTATAAATTTTTCTCTATGCCAAAGTCCTTCCACTGGATGCACCTTGTCCTTGATATTGTAAATATGGTATTTGTTCGAGTCATTTAATTGCTGCACTTAAGCCTTCAAAATAGGACTTGCAGAAAATGAGAAAAATAGTAAGTATATGAGAATGTCTAGGAGGGAGAGCAAAAGAAGTCCTCAGGAGTTAGTAATTGGGAAGGAGTATCAGGTTTCAAATACCTTGGGGTGATGGCAGACTAGGGAAAGAACACAGGCTGATGGTAATCGAGCATATCACGCAAATAAACTAATCGTTTCATCACAAAAAAAACCTGAAAATATATATAACACTATGGTACTTGGTGGTGACTTACTTCGACCCTAAAGAATTCAGATGTAAATACCCTCAGTGTGTTTGAACGACGTATATTAATGACCAGTTAAGACTGAGGAAGGATGGAGAACAAAGTATAACGTGGAGTTATGATGAGCTGATTCAAAGAAAGGACGTGGTTAGATTTGTGAAGGCGCAGATGAAGGGTCATGTGTGGAGAGAATGGCAGAACAACAGATAATAAGAAATGCATCATCATACAAGGGCAAAAAGGGAATACCAAGGTGGATGGACGATATAATTTGAGACTTGAGAAAGATGGGAATAAGAGGATGGAAGAGAAGAGAAGCTCATGATGGAAGAGATTGTAGGCTGATTGTAGAGGAAGCCAAGGCTCACAAAGGGCTGCAGTGCCAAAAGAGACAGAATTCTTGTATTTATTGTGTAAGCACCTGCAAATCTGATGGGTTTACTTTTCTTAAACTCTTGAGGTTTTAATTTTGGTTTAATATATTTACATGAATTAAGTCACATTGTGGTTTGCTTAGACAAATATTTTGATCACGTGAAATTCATATAATATGCTGATGAATTAAGTCACATCGTGGTTGATGAAGCTTCAAAGCAAAGGCAACTTGAAAGAGAATTATTTAAGGTTTGTGATGAGTAAGCTGGAGGGTGGAGCAGTTTGCTCGATTGACTCAGTCTCTTCGCAGAACGCAATTTTATGGAATGTGCGTGAGGATGACAAGGCCATGTTGAAACTGTGGCTGAGCAAACACCCACCGTTGGTGTTGGTCAAAGCTAGACGTGTTGAGGAAAGCCAACTGTTGTTTGCACCCAAGAGCGACCTCCGAGTCCCGTGACCAAGGAGGAAACAACGATGAGGATCAACGTCGGGCTCCGGAGCGCTGGAACCTCTCAATGATAAGCTTCCCACCTTACCACAGACTAACGTAACGTAGGAGAACAATGGAGATCCCACGTCACGATAGCCGAACTGAGTACGCAACGTTTTTATTAACCTTCCATTCCTGTCTGCACCGTGATGGACGATATTACCTTACAACGGAGAACTCGCCAAATTATCTTCACCTTATAAGGAAAACCCTCCCAATTTCACCCTGGTTACTCCAAATTCCAGTCTTTCGCTACTGTCGTCCAAACTCCACCTTAGTATTCGTAAATTAAGTTTTTTAATAATTGTACAAGTATGGTAAAGGTCACATCCTTAGGTTTTATCAGTCACAACATTTAAGGAACCAAAACTAATTAATAATGACATTGTGTTTTTTAAATTTTTAGACGACTCTAGCAATGCCGAAATTAATTTGAAATCAAAATTAATATATAGTTTTGGTTCATTAAATGGCGTGACTGATAAAACCCTAAGGATTTCACCATTAACATAAATTAAAAATCAGTCATTTAAAAAATTCCTTGGAGCAATTGTACAAGTACTTCACCGGGAGGTAGAGAATCATTTTATATGTAGGAAAAGAAATAACTAAAGATTGAATAAGGTCCAATTTTTTTATAAATACCCATTTTCTTCTTGCATCACAACACTAACCGGAAAATTCTAAGCAGAATAGGGGAAGAGAGAAAAATTTGGAGATCCAATTTTTTTATTAATACCCATTTTCTTCTTGCATCACAACACTAACCGGAAAATTCTAAGCAGAATAGGGGAAGAGAGAAAAATTTGGAGGACTTTGAAGGAATAGATTAAATAGACCACGCTTTGAGACGTGAGGGTCGTGTAAAATTAGCATCAGAGTGGAGTGAACAGAAGAGGGAGGCCAAGGATGGAATAGGCAGCTATGTAGAAATAATGAAAAGGTTTGCGCAGGTTAGCATCAGACCAGTCTCAGCACTGATTACCGCTTGGCTATGAAAATGGAAGAAATTAAAGCTTATTATAGATGTAAATTTAACGGTGGCAACAACAACAACATCAAGGACGAAATGCGATAAAAAAAACTCAGTGGTATCAAGGGAATTGAACGTGAAACTAAGAAAAAGAATATATCGTAGATCCATCGCAGAAGACATAATTTTATGTAAGGCAGAAACATAGGAAGGAAATATTTAAGAAAAAGGAAAGCAGATTACAGGCAGTCTAAATGAATGCAATGAGATATAATAGAGGTGAAATAGAAAGACTTACTTGGTACGGGCATCTAAAGAGAATGTCAGAAAATAGAAGGCCAATCAAGATTTGGGAAGAGGGGAAAGCCAAGACGGACAGGAGTTGAAGAAGCAATGAAAAGTAGAAGATTACGTCCAACATGAGGATGAATGGCGTATTAGATGCGGGAAACAGCTTAAGCTGTGAAAACCCCGCTCAATATATATATATATATATATATATATATATATATATAATATGAAAGGAAACTATGTTTTGATACTGTTGTGGTTAAGTTTGATTTTCTTTAAATTCGCCTTACTTGGTTTTAACTAAAAGTAAATATTTTCTCTAGAGGAAGAAAACCTGAAGATGGCATGACAATATGCAGAAACGTTGTTGGTAATTACATTTAAGTCTGTAAAAGGTCATCAATTGTTTTATTGTACGGAAGAATATTGATATGACAAAAATTACTTTTACGTTTCACACGTGTAAATTGCCGCCAGCAACGTGTTCCAACTCCAACAAATGTTAGGGGGAAAATAATAAACGGTAGAGTTGCGTTCCTCGTGTTCATTACAGTGTAAGTGATAGACTCATCGATAACCACTTGGCTATGAAAATGGAAAGAGAATAAAGCTTATTATAGATGTAAATTTAACGATGGCAACGGCCAAGAATCTGCATGTATAATGGCGCTAATAAGTCAACTTCCTGGCTTGCATAATCGACAGCTGCTAATTTTAAATACAATAACCCCTCAAAGTGTTTGCATTGTGAACATTTTCTCGGCTGTTAAGTGTGTGATATACGCCAACGATAAGTGCCATTACAAGTTTCCTTTCGCGTAGAAAAGCGGATATGGTCCAGAGGTTGGTTGGTGTTGGAAGCGGTTTTATAGGCTCGAGCCGTAAAGCAGACCTTCTCGCACAATCGCTAATGGTTATTCTTACAGGGAAACTGCGAAACACGGACTCCTAAATTAGGCGTCTGCGTCATTATAACTTAGCTTCATTACTGCTGTGAAGCAGAGCACGAGTCAGGTAAATTAAATTCCTATTACAACAGCAGCTTGTGATGACAAACACGGAATCAAAGGCAAGCCACGTGAGGAAAGATAAGGTTGTAAAAGGCCGACGCGACTGTCAGATTGTGTTTCTCGCAAAAAAAACGTTGGTGGAGAGAGACAAACGGCTCCTTCCAGATAATCATTATCATTGGACAATATCAAGCCCCTCCACCGACCGAATGTGAAATAACAAGTGGGGAAAAATTATTAAAAACCCACGAAAAATAGATTTTCGTCATTGCTGACGCTGAGTTAAACAGTATTAAGGACGAGCAGTTTGAGATGGACATTAAGGAGGTTAAGACGGAACGTTAATCCTGATCATTTAGAGAGGAATCAATAAGAAATTGGAGATTGTCCTGGCCGCGGACATTTAAATAAAGTTTCGATCCTGATCCGGACCCTCTTCAGGTTGAACTGAAGTTAACAAGAAACTTGTAATTCCATTAATTTTGTTTGAATATTTTTTTCCCCTGTTTTTGACCTCAATTAAACATTACAGACGTTAGTAACTATTATATTGCTTATTACTAGTTACTTTATTTTATAACTATTTAGATAACTTTTTTGTTACTATTCATCCATTACTTTCATTGTAAATGAGTTGGTAGTTGTGATGCCTCAAATCTATTTCAGAAGTTGAAATTTATTCCGACACTTTTTTCCTTATTGTGCAACTGCGAATTTAACCTTAAATGCTCAACGAAAAGGATCAAAACACAAATTAATTCCCCAACCATGTAAAACTTCCAATAAGGTTTCAATTCATCAATTTTATTGTTTATAAAGGCTTTTAGCGAACGAGAGGAGTGAAATAGTAAACCTCAATGACAAAGTCAGTAGGGAATGGCAGCAAAAATCCTCAATATATTAACGAATTTTCATATTAGATAAATGAGCAAAAATACTCGTCAGTCAGAAACATATCACAATACAATATCTGACTGTTTGGAAATAAATAAATAAATAATAAAGAAGCAGCCTTTAGGTAAGGAAAATTTTAATATAAACTTTATTAGCAGTAGTTCGTACACGAAGTTTCCTTCCTAAATTTCTTTATTCCACATTAAACGATATCGGACGAGGATTAAAATTTAGGAGCAAAACGCCGTGTAAGAACTACAGTTTAATTAAGTTTTTATACATGTTTTATTTATTACTCAAATATAATTTAATAAGAAAAAATTAGTAGAACGCGACGTTGCGTACATTCGTTGGTACTTCTTCAGGTTAAATGATTTATTACTCTAAATCTAAAAATACAAACACGACAAACATTAAAAAGGAATTATTTTAGCCACCCATACGACATCTGTCACCGTCAATCGTAATTACGCTTCGCGAAGGAGCGAATATATTCCAGCTTCAATCCGAATAATTACAAAATAGTTCAGAATAAATTTTGTGACGTGATACACACGAGTGGCGAATTTTAATCACACACTAATTACAAAATATAATCGAGTAAAAATCATTTTGAAATAAAGTTGTTTTAAGATGATGAGAAGGAAAAAATACCCAGCTATATTTCTTAAATTAAACTTTGTCACACATATATTTAAAGGAACTTCCTACCATTTGTGGGTCACAATCTTGTATAAGAAGAAGAAGCAGTACATAATTGAAATACATGTCTACCTGTTCAATAAAAACTAAGCCAATTACAATTTTCAAAAGTACCTCTCAAACATTCCTACTGCCATCTATTTTCTACGCATAATGTGACGTTTACAAGAATTACCCTTTACGGTCAATAGTGAATGATTTTTTTACAGTTAATGAATAATGTTTCCAAAATTAAGTTACATTTAATTATTTTTAACTTTATGAATAATAACACTATTATTTTCGTGAATATTTCGTCTTGTAACATTAGAAATCACGAATTATTGTTTTTCAAGTTGTAAATGGTTGAATATTTTTAATTGGGTATTTGTTGTGTTTTTAATTACAGGTGATTATAATCAAACAGATGATCCTACAGTTCCTATAAATATTTGTCAGAAAAGCAGAAACTGTTGTAACATATTAGTTATTACCGCACCTTTAAGATTAATGTTTAAATGAGGCCAAAAATAGACAAAACAAATTAATAAAAGTAAACCAAAAAGAATTTAAGACACAATTTTCTTGTTAACTTCTGCTCAATCAACCTGAAGAGGTTTCAATTCCCTTCCTATAATATTGAAGGGGAGTTGCCTGTTTCAGGATAACCCTCGTGTAGTCTGTTAACCCTCCCAAAAAAGTAGTAGTTGTTTCAAGTAGTGGTTGGTTTAAATTAATTATAGTTGGTTTTGTGTCGTTAATTTAATTTGAATCCTTCCATCTAAATATATTGTGTGTTCATAGAGAAGTTTTAATGCACATAGAAAGAAAATATTTAAAATCGAAGGTTATAATAAATTTTGAAGAAGAGAAAAAAAGAATTTAAAAATAAAACGACGGACTCACAAAGAAAAAGCTAATGCATTCAGAAACAAAATTCCGGTCACTCACTTCGAAGGCATAAAATAACTAAATAAATAAATCGTCAGTAGTAATTTTCTGTTCGCATACTGAACACCATAATTAATTACGTTCCATTGTGTGACGCAAATAATTCTATTCAAAAGTTATGAATGAAGAATTAGGAGGGAAATTCTTATCAGACGATCGAAATGGGAAGGGAATAATAAAATTCATTCCTGTTGAAGTTTGACGAGAGACAGTCGTGGACAGTGTCTGTCTGTCTGTGGGAAAGCAGTTGTTGTTGTTGGAATTGTTTCTTTGTAATTACCCGTTCCCTGCCGACGCAGTATTAAGATATTTCGGCTCGGTCTCTCGATAATCGCGCCTCGGAATCATGAAATCATTCCGTTTCGGCTCGGGGCGACGACGGGTGGTATTTATATTTGCCTTTAAATACGCGGGGCTGAGGGGAGGGCGGGGGTTAATTTGCATAGCCGTGTCATCATTACGGCTACACGGCAAAGCTATAACGCGCACGTTTAAGAAGTTAAAAGTGTTGTAGGCTCAAGAGGGAAGACTCCCACCTCCCAAAAAATGTGATAATGTCGACGATAGCGCGCCGAGCGGCGGCCCGCGCAGTTGGAACACGCGACCTCTGACCTCAGTCGGGAGAAAGCCAGCGACGGTTCCCTTCCCTTCCACATCATTCCCGCCCGCCTCTCGACGCCAGTGCGAAACTCGGCTTTGCTTTCCTATCAACTGCAACAACCAATCGAAACACCCCAATGCAGGGGACGAAAACGAATTCATTCCACTCTCACACTCAAACAGTGCAGACGACAATACAATTAACAACAACAACAAAAAAAAATCACTGACCGAAACTTTCCAACAACTCCGAAACGAGTCTGTCTGTCCAATGCGAGGAAAACCAAAAGCAGCTCAGAAAAATATCAAAATAAAGACAATGATTTCGCAACATAGTTTCTGACATTATTAAAGTTTACAATAAATAAAAAGACGGTCAAAAAGTCAGTATATACATATTTTATCACCATTTATTCAAAAGCGACGTTTCGTCTTAATTTTAGAGACTTCCTCAGGCGTACTGCAAACATAAATTTAATAATATAATAAATATGGGTATTATGTTACAATTTTTTTAAATTTAAATATTAGTATAAATTTTAAAGTCTTGTAATATTATGTTTGCAGTGCAAAACAGCTCAGAAAAATATCAAAATAAAGATAATGACCCCCATAGAACAGCGTAAGTCATTTAACAAATAAAAAGACTGCCTAAAAGTCAGCATATATATTTATCACCATTTATTCAAAAGAGGCGTTTCGTCTCCATTTTGAGACTTCCTCAGGCGCACTGCAAATACAACATTACAAGAGTTTAATTTATACTAATATTTAAATTTAAAAAATTGTAACATAAAACCCATATTTAGTTTTTTATTAAACTTATGTTTGCAGTACGCCTGAGGAAGTCTCTAAAATTAAGACGAAACGTCGCTTTTGAATAAACCGTTTAAAAAATACATATGCTGAATTTTTGGCCGTCTTTTTATTTATTGTAAATTTAAAAGTCAGAAACTATGTTGTAAAATCATTTTAATACTTAGGAACTATAGTAAATAATTATAATTCACTTCAAGAGATTAAACATAGAATCCTTTTAGGAAAACAAAGGCTTATTGTGTTAATAAAAAAAACCGTCAAAAGTAAGCAAATATCACGGAAAGCAAAGGTGAGAATATTAAACAACATTGTATGAAACCAATTGTCACGTGTGCAGCGAAACATGGCTGCTCAAATAATGAGATATTCAAAAACTGCTAGTTTTTTTTTAAATGAAAATTTTAAGGCGAATTTATGGACCAATAATAGACACAGATGGGACGCGGAGGATAAGGATAAATGACGAATTGAATAATATCATACTGAAATGCAATATAATAAATTATATCAAAGCCCAAAAGTCTTATAAGTATGATAGAAACCCATATACTGTTAGAAGTAAACTAAAAAATTAGACATAACTAGAGCTAGGTTATATTTAAAACAAAATAGTATATTTATTAAAGCCATAAAAGAATTTAACGAGTTGGAAATAGAAATTAGATAATGCGAGAGTGTTAGTAAATTTAAGAATTGTTTATATAAACATCTGAGCGTATTAAAATGTAAACTGTAGCAGTTACTAGCATTTATTTGCTAAATAACTTCTTTATTATTATTATTAACGTATGAGGCGGTTGAGTCTGTATATAGGATGATGCCAGAGGAAAGATTTGCAAAGCAAACACACAAGTGGATCAAGAAGTAGAGGACGTCAGAAATACAGATAAGAAGACGACATAAAGAAAGACTAAGAAAAAATGAAAATACTCAACTGGAAAAAGAAAATAGAAGAGGGAACCGAACGGAGGGAAAACTGTTGTGCAGGCCAAAACATATGAAGTTGTGGAGTATTTATAGTAATAAATTCCAAACAAAAAAAAGTTAACAAAGATGTTCCTGGCTGTGGAGATGAGCTTAGAACTTGGAATTGCCTTCTGTTTTCTTCGTTTTGCCAGAAGAACTGTTGTTCAATTATTCCCTTTCCAACTTTATCCATTCATTGTATTTATTTATAATACACGCCTAACTGTAACAATGCTTTCTTAACAATGTAAAAGGACAAACGAGCTGAAGGGATGCAATGCGCCACTTTTAATCGTCCTAAGCGCCACGGTTTGACCGCCTCTGCCCTAATCTGTACCAACTATCAAATTTCTTAAAATTAAAATAAATAAAAAGACTGTCAATAAGTCAGAATATAATTTTATTACTATTTAACTAATTAAATAGTAATAGACTTGAAGTCAGAAAACTATGTTGCTGTACTAAATTACATTTATCCGTTTAAAAAATTATTAAATAATACAGAAATAATTAATTTTTGACTAGTATCAGTTTGCACAAATATATGTAGAGCCTTCACCTAGAAACAGTTAACCTTAACGACTGCGTCTCAAAAGAAATTTATACAATTAAATTAAAGAGCGATTCGCAGACGAATCATGTTTGTATTTGAATGTTTCCTGCAACACTTCCTCCTCACATCTTCAGGTAAATTTGTTCAGCATGAGACTACAAAATTGTGTAGAAACTAAATCGTAATAAATGTGAGGACGAAAACGTTGAATAAATAAATTACGAATATAGTTTAATTTATTTTTGTATACTTACTAATGAAAACGAAACGTTTTTAATTCCATTTCATTTCTTTTGAAAATTAGACTTTAAGGGTTGTATTGAAACGTTATTCTCAACGTATATAGTGATATTAAGGATGTATTTTGATGTAAATAATTGTAAAAAAAGGATTCGTCAATTTTGAAGAAAATGTTAGATAATAAAGGGAGAGACAGAGTTTAGGATTTAATGGGAACGTTAACAATTAAGTTACACCAAGTCATTAAATATGTAATACTAAGTAATAATAGTGTAACACGTTTACATATGGGAAATACAAAATTAAAATATGGTAAATAAAGGAACTATTGTCTTCAGAAAAATAGAAAAACATGTCAGACATTAAAACTGAACCCTTATAACATTTGAAGACCTAACCTTCAGCCTTCTAAGTGCTTGTTGGGATCTCTACCACTATTGTTGGACTAGTCATTTGATTTCTTATTATTATGTTTTGACACTTTTGGAGGAAAAACCCCCGACCAAGGTATAAAAAAAACGTGCCGAAACGTTGTTACGAATAAATTAATAAAATAAAGTCCGTACAAGGTCGTGAATTGTTTAATTATACACGACAGACGTTAAATTTTTAAGTATTTAGCTAATAGTGACTACTTTTTAAACGGTTCCCAAAGTCATTAAAGTATTGAAATCTTCTCTAAGAAATCAGTAATGGTAGAATTTTTGATGAATTGCAGAAAACGCAATCTAATTCCCCAATTACTTAAACAATTTTAAAATGTCAAGTGCTGACTTCTTGGCCCGTCTTTTAATTGATTTAAAGTACAAAAACATCATCTCGTTGTTTTTTTTTAGATAAAGGGAAAAACATAGATGTAAATGGAAGCACCAAAGGGGGGAAAATCTAAAGGCCATTAAATTTCTGAATTTCACGAGGAATTTTGAAAGACGTGTTTTATTCGTCGCTCTGATCCTGCGATAGCGGAAAATGTAAAAAAAAAACAGACGCCACACTTGATGCAATGAATAAATTAATTTAAGATGAACGGAATTAGTTGACACTGGAAACGGTAGAAATGCGGCAAATTTTTGATACCCTCAATTTACTAGCGACTTTTCCGAAGAGTGTAAAATCATTTAGGGATCGAATTAAGGACATGGTTTAACTTAACATATTTAAGCTTAAAATTAGTGTTAACATATTTTATGTTAAACATTAATAATATTAAAAAAAATTTAACGTATACTCCTTTATTGGAATATTAAATGTATTTTGCCTACGGGCTCAGCCCATTGTGACGAAATATATATCTATCTTCTCATCCTGAAAACAGTTAAAGTCAGAGAGGAATAGTTATCCTATGTTAGTGTTATTGTTCCTGTCTTAATCTCCCACAAAGAGTCGTCAATGAAGAGAAAAACAGAAAATAATATAATAACGGTGTTATTAGTGGAACGAATCAAGCCTCTCTTTTTTTTTGCGTGTAAGAGGAGAGAAGATCCGTATGAATTATGAATGAATAGTAAGGCCGCTAATTGACGATGTAAATGAGGATATGTGAAATCTTTTGTGATTCAAATGTCATGTTGCAATGGATGTTTATTCTGGCCGAGATGATGAATGTATAATTATTTCACTTACTTCACAATAAATAATAAATAAACCGTCGTAATGGCGTTCGCAATGTGAAGCACGTCATAACCACTTGCTCGCTCATAATCCGTAACTTTCTTACGTTTATTTTATTTCGCATCAACCCAAGGGTTGATTAGAGAAACAACACTATATTATTTACATCATTTCTTAAAAACATTTCACATTTACCAGAGCGCAACCGTTACTTCTTATTAAATTACATTCAAAATGGCAAACATAATACTTACGTTTTGAAATATATAAAACTGATCCCTCAGCATGTCTGAAACAGAGAGAAAAAAATTACTACTACTTTTTAAATTTCAATTAAAAATGTCTACTTCACAAGTAAATCCATTCATTCACAATGTCTGCGTCTCAAACTTGGGAAATTATTCGTCACATTGACGCACTACTTCCATAATCGTGGTTTAATTAACTGAAATATTTTGGGATTATGTATGCATTTAGTCTACAAACGGTGACAGATACATAGCATTTAAAATGAGTTCTCAATAATTAATAATCTGGTCGTAAGGACCTATATATATAATTAACATAATTATATTACTTCAATATAAATCATATATATACACACCTAATAAATAAATATACATGGAATGACGTTATTATAAAAAGGTTTTCACGAGTCAGATGAGTAAAAATACTTCAACAAATATTAAGGCTATTTAAAATATTATTTTACTTTCACGTCTATTTATAATGAATTATAAATTCAACGATCAATAACAGACTTCTTCTTTTAATGTTACAAAATATAAATAAAATTGCGAAATTAACCTAATTGTTTTAATAAATGAATTTCATGTTCAGAAATCATACTTGATAAAAAAAATCAAAATTTACATAAACAGAAAAACAGGAAACTAAGGAAGGAACCAATTGTACTGTCTTATGAAGGAAAAAGAGATGTCAAGAACCACTCAGAATCACCTCACTATTTTAATGCTGTTTAGTTTCCTCTAAACTGAAGAACGTAACTCCAAAAAAAAAAGTCGTCAATATTTCTCCAATTTCAATCGCGTATTGATTAATCTATTTACAAATGAAAATTTTCCCAAGTCTGTGCGTTGGCCCTTTATTTTAATTTTAAAAGTGTTATCATTTTAAGTGACGCAATTCGGCGCCGTAAGACGAGTATAAAGAGTATAATAAGAAAACGACAGTACATTACCTAAAAAAATTCTATTAAACGGTTAATTAATAAAATGTGATAAATTAATTTATGGGAAATTTGTTTATACTTTTTCCCAACAAATCTCTACCAGGGCCGAAATTAGAGAAATGTCATAATGTTTTGAGTCATTAGAGACTTGATCTTGCATAGCTGCTTCGATGGTAAAGTGACAACAGATATTTTTAAAGGTATGTACATATATATATATGTCACTTTAGCCATTTTCCTGCCATATTTTAATAGATTTCAGGTTTTGTAGGATGCGTTGAGGACCCCAATGGTTGATGCAACTGTTAACTATTAATAAAATTAATAAATGGTAGAAACTTGAATGATGAAAAAGAGTCTTAATGGTTGATGCAACTGTAAACTATTAATAAAATTAATAAATGGAAGAAACTTGAATGATGAAAAAGAATCTTAATGACTAGAACCAGAAATGTTACAACATCGAAAAGTAAATGACAACAAATTCCAGTAACGTAAATGGATCATTTACATGTTTTCTTTGATACGTGTAAACAGTTCATTCCGTACTGGAAGCAATTTAAAGAATTAAAATTTCAGATTGCTGATAAGCGTGTAATGAACGTCCTCCCAAAATAAGTCAGCATATAGCTTTTATCACTTTTTAATCAATATAAATACGACGAGATAAAATGTAGCAGTTCATATCCTCCTTTAATTTATTCCCCCTGCGTTCGGTTAATGTAACGCATTTCGTGAAATAAACAAGTGTGTTAAGTAGGTAATTGTTAGTCACAGGACGTTTATCTAATCACACGACTAATTTGAGAGGTGATTAAGTAGAGTGGCTGCTCATGAATAAGCCTCGCGGTAATTTGGTGAAGCTAAAAAGGGAACGTCGGTAATAACTTCATTGAACAGAACGAACGTTTCCAGTAATTTCGTTTCACGGAAAGGAAGGTAATTTTTATAATTCATTTATTTTTTCTGAGATTTTAAATTAGTGTGTCAGACTTAAAATAGTGTTTGAAGCATCTCAATGGCAATGGAATGTGGGTTCTATCTGTCTCTATCAGTGTCCTTACTACTTTTATTGTTTCATTTTATTTGCACTCATTCTTCACTAATCCTTTTCACAAGGAATAATATAGTTAGCAGTACATTTGGAAGTTAAAGTTAACGTCGTTATTCGTTAATATGTCTATAACAATCTATTGAGCCGATGTTCCCATTAAATCTTGGGTGGCATAGGAATTCTACGTTGTATAAAAAATTATTGCAGTTGAGATGAAAGTGTTGCACAGTGTTGTGTACGCTGCAAGTGTCACATCTATGTGGCTTCTTCTCTTAATCATGCGTGAGCTTAGTATGTAGGACCACTTGTTCCTTTCTCGTAACAGAGATTTTTGCACATAGAAGATGGGACTGATTTTTTTTCTATATTTTGTGTCACCTTGTTTTCCTAATATGCACTCTCTTGTCCTTCCTGTTTAAGCTAAATCCTTCTTCCTTTTCTTCCTTCAATGCTATTATTATTATTCAATCCATTAGTTCTCGGTTGAATTATATGAATACAACAATGATTAAAATTATTTAAGTAAATTTATTCAATTAACTAATTGAATACATTGTTTATATATAAATAAATGTATACAGACAATGAATCGTCGTCTGTGTGATACACTCCCTGGGATGTCTCCCTTACACACACACACATCCAGCTCCAAGCCAAGGAATACAATACAGACATCAACAATACGTTCAGTTCAAAGAAAATATAACTTCAATTGTTTTTCGTTACTGTTTATTTATTGTAATTTTTCACTATTTGTGACCTTCAGTATTAATTTCCTTTGTGGTCAACAATTTAACATCAAACGTGTATATTAACGTTACGCTTTTAAATTAATTTAAATCACGCGAAAAAAAATAATAAATGGAAATGACATTCGCGAACCCAAAGATATTCCTGTTTACAACCAGGGAGGATATTGATTGCTAACATAATACCACCAGAGACGTTGTTGCTTACGCGCCAATTATTACTATATTTGTACGTATGTCACGTTACAGTGTTTTCGAAGGATCGAGTTTGAATCGGCCTTTGAAGGATTCTCAAAATGCGTTTCCCTGAAGGTCAGGGTTGCCTTATTTACTGTTCATTAAAAACTGCGAAGGAAGGAGAGATGGAAGTGTCGGACTTTTAATTCTTTAAGATTTATTTTCATCTTTATCGAAAATAAAAGTTACGTTATAATACATGAAAACTTTTGATCTGAATGTGATGTGATATACAGAGAAAATTGCCACTTTCAGGATTTTTTCCCCCTGAATAATTGACAGTTAAACACGTATCCCACTGCAGCGCTACTGAACAACGTTAAATATCACTAAAGTGAAACTGAAAGCTTAACATTGGTTGCTGACGGGAAGTGGGAAGTCCGGTAAGACCAAGAAAAGCATTCTAATAGTTGTAATTCATTTTATAGAGCAAGTCAAAGAGGCGGGACTTTAAAGTCTCGACACAACACTTAGAGTTAATGACGATGGTAGAAACGTGTGCAGAAACGTGATTTTTATAGAAGGTTTCATCCTTGCTGAAGAGACGAAAGCTTCTCGTTAGTGTCTGAGGACTTTTTTGTGATGAGTTGAAGGTAGGAGCTGTCCCCCTGGCGGCGGAGGAATGTCTGCGTGGGAGGACGATCCCTCGGATCCCACGGCGGAAACTTTCTCGCCTGCCTTCCTGCCTTGCACCCGATTTTTCCCCGCCTACTCCATCTCCCATTTTACGTGTGTGTAAAGCCGGCTTTATTAGCCACGCACAGGACAACTCCGTCCAACGTTGGACTACGAAGCCACAGGATTCCTCCAACCCAGTGACGTCATATCAATCAAGTTTTGTTAATATATTCGTATCGGTTATTTGTATAAAGGTGGAAAGGATGAGGGGGAGACAAAGAAATTAAGAATTCTCTCCTTCACGAAGATAATATAATAATAAAACTAGTGTAACAGATGATGGATGATCTTACACATGCTAAAACAAATTTAAATATACGGATATACTTTATTATTGTATTCATACATATTTATATCTATGTAAAAAAATGTACCAACAAAAGAAAAATATTGTTAAACAGACCTGTTATTGAATCTAGAAAACAGGTCAAGTAAATTATTATCAATTAAAAATAAATTGTATGAACCGTGTATCCTGCATCCTGTGGCTGAAGCCGGATGGATTAAGGAACCCATCACGTGGCTCCTGCGACATTTTCCTTTCTTGCCCAGTGTTAAACTCGAGGTCCTTCTCTTGCAGCCAAAATGAACCCGCAGCTCAAGTACAGTTAATACATCAAAAAAAATCTGAATAAAAATAATAAAGCTTCACACAGCAGAGCATTAGAAGAAAAGTCTTAATCATTTACGATGCTTTTCTAAACACCGGGGGGAAGAAGCAGTTGATTGTTTTACGACGTATCGTTAATCGGGTAAATTAGTCGTCAGGCAGGGGAGAATCTCAAACCGATTGGAAGGAAAAACCTATAAAGTCAACGCAAATGAACCGAAACGTCAGATAAAAACATTTAATAACCTCGATATTATTATAAAGTCAATTAAGCTTCCACTTTCGGAGAAGGTGAACGTTTCCGTATTTGACACGGCATTAACAGGAATTACGACCCTAAAAATAAATTAGTTAAAGGACTACCGACAGGAATCCTGCAATAACAACATATTTATTTGCACTCGAGACGGGCAAATGAAGAGACCAAAGTAATTACGGTCACGGTAAAACAATTTCTGCCGACAGGTTGTAAATATAATAGCGAGAAATCCTCTAATAATGTCGATTGCGTAGCTTCCAGCTATGACGTGGCCTTATTCCCATGGGAAAGTCAACACCAACTATCACAACTAAAAAAAAGGGAAAGGGCAAAACGAGGACCTCTTATTTAAAGAAAATAACTCTTGCACTTCGTGGGGGCGGAAGAAAGAGTGAATTTTCATTTACGACTAAAAAAAAAGGGCAAAAAAGGACCTCTTATTTAAAGAAAATAACTCTTGCACTTCGTGGGGGCAGAAGAATGTGTTGTGAGGCGGGCCTTCAGTAGTGCTGTAGTGGCTAGCGTCAGTGCGTCGTACCACACAGATCCAGGGTTCGATTTTCCTTGCAATGGCTCTGGTGGCTAATCCCCAGCACACTTGAAACTCAAATGGATTTAAAAAAAACTTGAGACCGGAAGGTAAAAGACGTCAAGATTAAGAAAAAAGGAAGAGGTATTAGAGAGAGAGAAAAATAAAAAGGATTAATCGATTGAGAAAATTAATTGATTGGCGGATCATTTCATTATGATGATAAAATCTTCAAGAAAAAAAAAGATTGCTTGTGGACAAGTGCGTAATATGCGTAGCTCGCTGAACCTTCAATTTTCGAAATTTAATCACAAACTCCTGATCAGTGGCGTGATTTCGTATAATTACTTTAAGGACGAATTAATATGCGTGAATGTTTTTAATTATTCTGATTCAGACTCATTAACTTCTACGGTAATTAGCGACTAAATATTTACAATTGATAAATGACATTTACAACTGATTGAGTTATATTTATCTTAATATTTTGAAAACACCATTTTTTTAAATTTGAGAGTAACAGTGTATTAGATTAATAGGTCACGTGAAGGTGTTGTAAAATTAGCATTAGAGTGGAGTGAGAACATAAGAGAGACCAAGGGACGGAATAAGCTAAGCAAATTAGGGAGGATGTAGTAGCTATTTACCAACGAAAAGGCTTGCGAACGGAGGGTTGCATCAGACCAGTCGTAGGACTCAATACTACAACAAAACAACCACTTCAGTTATTAATAATTTTAAAAAACTATAAAAAATTCATCGAAACACGTTCATTTATTTTAATGACAGCTTTTCACAATTGGCATTGTCAGTCTGCAAAAAATAGAAACAAATTTAATTGAAATTTTTACAGGGATCCAGTTACATGAAACGTCTTTTAATTGTGGTAAACTAATACGACAAAGGAGGGGAAAACTAATAAGGAAATGAGAGAAGGGAGGAAGAGAATTGTCTATACAGAGATTATGAGGACCAAGATTTTCCTGTCGTTATGACTGACAAAACAAAATCTTCTTTCTCGAAACAATGGCGAAATTAACGTTTCTGCATATTGTTTCCTCCACTGCTCTCTCCCTTCTCAGGAGAACTCCCCGAACCAACTGCTGAATCTACAATGAATCCACTCCAGGCAATCAACAATGTTGCAGACGGTGACGTTTCCCACCTACTCGGCCTCACCACGAAACCATTCTCGTTTTCCGTCCTCCTGCTGTACGCAAATAACAAAAACTAAATTATTTTTGCTTTACCCGATGAATGTAAGGGTCATGAATCACCACACACTTAATGTAGAGATGACTTAAAAAATTGGTGTTACTATTTTTTAGTTTTACAAATTGATGACGAAAATAGAGAACAACTGTCATTAGAATAAATCAAATTGTGTGTCTTAACTAACAATAATTAAAATTAATAAGAGAGGTCAATTGCATACAAATGGATATGACTTTTCTTTCTGCAGACAGTTTCGAATAAAAAGTATCAAGAGAGAAATGAGTACGGTTTAGGACCAGGATGTATATATACTTGGACGATGAAGTCCTTGATCTTGCAGCCTCGTAGCCTGTTTCTTCAAATGCTACCGTCCACCAGAATCCGGTTGAACGAGGTGTAGCTTACGATATGAGAAATAAATTATTATTCCACTTTTCAGGGCCCCGCACCATTTCGCCGGTAGCCGCCATCTGTTTGCACATGCGTCTGCAATTACACACAACAACGTCGTCGTCGTATTACGCACACGAGAGAGTCTGCTCCGGAACCGGATACTCACTCGATGATGCTTTACGACATTCGGCAGATCTTCCACCTAACATATATGCTCATCAATAAAAGATGAAAATTCTTTAAACTTTAACGCAATAAAAATGTTGAGGTTAACAAAATAAAATAAACCGAAAAGGTTATCAAGAAATAATCATTTTGAGCCGGCTACTCGCTAAGCTCAACAGTTGGATCTAAAAACAAAGCTTTGCATGGAAACTTACAAACACTCACAGTAACCAGGGGGAAGGGGGGCGAGAAACGTGAATTTTAAACAAAATTTAAAAAACCCTAATACGTCTTTGAATTCAAAATACAATTAAATTAATATTCCAAATAGGAGTTTTCAAAAAATGTAAACAATACGAATGTGCAACAAGTTGTAAGATTCATTTCGAGGTACAGTCAAATAGTCTATAAATCCTCACTAAATAATATCAAATTTATAACAACAATTAAGAGTCTGTGAATAACATTTACAAAGCACGAATTAACGACCCATATACCTGACACACAACTTTGTACAATTTTTAACATAAATTAAGACGTTTCGACCATCCGTTATCCTCCTTGACAATATTGTCTAGTATAACGTCTAGTATACGTTAAAAATTCTTCAAACGTCGTGTAAAGTCAGGTATACGGGGTTCTTTAATTCTAAATTATAAGGTTTATAATTCTTCATATGAATATAACATTAATGTCTGCCACAAGACTTGTGGGCTTTAATTACATATTACGAGTCCGTTCCTTATTATTTAAACTTTTATTGCAGGCGAAAAAATTACGACAAAAATTGGTCAGAATTAAACATTATTTATTTATTTATTAAATTATAACACGACGTTTCGTTCGTTTGTTTGGAACCTCCTCAGGTGAGAAAACAATCTACAAAATAAAATAAGTATAATTGAAGTGAATGAATTCAAATAAAAAATGCCTGTATATAAAATATATAAGATGCGTATAAACCCAACTCATCTTATGTATTTTTGTAAAAATAGGCATATTTTATTTCATTTTATTCAACTTCACTTATTTTTTGTACGTTGTTTTCACACCTGAGGAGGTTCCAAACAAAGGAAGGAAGGAAACTTCGTGTTATAGTTTAATTAATAAATAAATAATGTTTAATTTTGACCGCAATTTTGGCCGCAATTTTTTCGCCTACATTCTTCGAGGAACAGCCAGAACAATCATAAAAATTTGTTTGCATTTCTAAGATAGAAATGGAAGAGGCTATATTAAAATTTTGGTTATATTCGTCTGGTATCCTTTAACTGTGTCCATTAATATAAAAAATAAAAATTATATATTCAAAAGCACGTTCATTCGTTGCAGTATTACATTTGAATATCTCATAAATGGATAACATATTTTAAAAGCCCAATTAGTTGATATTTAAATTTGACAGAAATATTTGTGTGTATACTTAACGCTGATTCACATGAAAATTTATTATATATTTATATATATATATATATCATTTATTCCTCCTACTGTTTCCACGTATTTCAGTGCCACCTGGCGAATGCCAGACCACCTCTAGGAATAATAAATACAAAAGCTTTGCAGACCACAAAATACATCACACACATTTTTCAATTAAACAGGAATCTGTAAAATAGATAAAAAGACTGCATACAATTTTATTACTATTTAATTAATATAAATACGACGTTTCGTCTCCCTTTTGAGGCGTCATCGAACATAAAATTTGGGAATTCATTAAAATTATATACGGACTTATCGGTCGTCTTTTTATTTTATTGTAAACTTCAAGTTTGAAGAATATGTAAAATTATCTACGGGATTTTTGGTTGAATTGAAAATGTGTTTTACGTAATTATTTTTCTGCACAGCTGAAGATTATCAAAATTATAATTATTAGAAAAAAATTATTATTTCTGGTTTGTGACTAAAATGGCGACTGTGGGTAGAATACAAGAAACAACTTATGTGATTTGTAACAAATATCCAGATGCGACGTGAAGCATCGCACTCGCCCATCAACATTACATACGACAACTAAGCGCAATTTTATGGTTGTCTTAAGTATGTATGCTTCGACGAGAACGAATAATTTTGTACATTAAATTTTAAATTATAAATATTGTAGCGGATTCCGCGTCGTTCCTGCGTATTCGCGGATTTCTAATTCCTTTAGGGCGCCAGGTATTTTTCACAAAAAAATTCCCAAAAATGGATTTTAGTAGTTTTAATTCCAATCAGAGCACGAGAAAAAATTATATCTGCATGGATGGCCGTGGTCATTCTCTCTCTCTCGTCGTCCCGCCGACACAACCTACTCCTTCCACTACCCCATGACGACTCCCCCATAAAGTCTCGCCAGACTACATTGTTGGCCCAAGTTCCTCAACAATTGCAACTCGCAAGCTTGGCCTGCATTGTTAAGTGTAACTCTTCATGTTACAATATAGTTAAATTTAGAACTTCTGTAAATTAAACAAAAACAAAATCAAACAACAACTTGCAACGATATTATGATATTTAAGTCATTGAAAACATATCGACAGCAGTCAGCATTAATTAGAGTGGAAGGAGAAAAGAACAAGACAAGGATGTCCATGATCATTAACTTACATATATAAAGGCGACGAAGAAAGTTAAAAATAAATATGGAAAGCGGATCAAACTGTAAGGAGAAAAAAAAAATAAGAAACCCCCTCCCCCCCCTAAGGTTAGGTGACGATATTGTAGTATTAGAGGAGTTAGAAGAAAACTTGGAAAACGTAATAAATAGCATGAGCGTGGTCCTAGTGGGAACCAAGGTAATAGAGTGTAGTTAGTATGGGAATAAAAAATGCTCTTAGATAAGGGAAGGGATATTTTGAAGGAAGTGAAGCATTTCTACTACTTGGGAAACATAATACCCAGAGAAGAATTGATAATATATACAATATATATATATATATATAGCTCTCCCCTTTCTTAAAAAAATAATCATCAAAATTTGTAAGTTTTTAATCATATTATTCATATATAAATTGAAAATTGTAACATAGAACTCTGAATTAATTTATTGTAATGTTATGATAAAACGTCGCTTTTGTTAATAAATAGTTGTATATAATATTTTTGTGCGGCCGTAGTTTTCTTTATAGTAAATAATAAATTTAAATAATTGTGGTGTTATTTAGATGTGAGTTAATGAAGCGCCTCCCCCATAATTGATAAGGGACAGGCAGGCAGCAGGCAGGTTGGTTGACTCTCTCTCTTTCCCCAGCGCCGTATATTTTATCGACAGAGCCAGCCAGCCTGCTATTGCGGCTGTAAATCTGCGTTGTGTTGTGTTTTTATTGCCCCCCTGGAGGACATATCTCAAGGGCTGGTGTCCTGGAGAAGTTGGTTGGTCCCCGCCCGCCGCAGCTTCCGTTGTGCCGTCTTCATCTCGGAAACACACCCACACACGCCTCACAATAGCCACCAATATAAAACCTTACAGACTCCCGATACACAACTTTTACAATATCGCTCATAAAAACGTGGCATTTATTTGCCGGCCGAGCTCACTTTTTTTTCTTTTCTTGTTCTTTCGGTTTCGAGACACGACGGCCATGAAACTTTTGTCAGTTAATATTGTGGGGCTGTAAAAGGCGGCGATTGTGTTGACCGGCCCGTGTTAATAATTCTACAAGGCTTGATTCCACTATACTCGTCCTCATGCATACTTATAATCGACACTTCGCGTAAAACCAACAGGCTAATATCAAAGTTCTGTATATTTCATTATGAGGAACTTAAAAAAAGAGGGAAAGTTCAAAAACAAAAAGGAGGTGGCATACTTATCTCTAGTTAGACCAATTTTTGGAATATGGGGCACAGGCGGCGGCTTGTTGGGATCCTTATAGAATTAATCAAATAGAATCATTAGAGAAAGTTCAGAAAAGGGGGGCTGCTGCTAATTTTGTGGCAAGTAGGGCCACAGGGGGTCATAGGAAGGAAAAAGTAAAACAGCTAGGTTGGGAGGAGGTATTGTCAGAAAGGAGGGAGGGAGAAAGCAAGACTGCATTAAAAGCTTATATGGGGCAAAAACCATGGATTGGAATAAGCTCCAGTTATATAGGTAGATGATGGGAGGATCACCACCAATTCAATCAAAGTGAAATATAGAAAACAAAACAAAAAAACAGATGTTGGCAAATTCTCATTCCTAAATAGGACTATCAACGACGACTGTGGAGAATAATTTACCCTGTGGCAGGAGGAGGAGTGTTTGGAGGGGGAAGGAAATCCTCTTCAAGAAAATAAATTTAGGTCAAATCTGAAAAAACGTGTGAAGTGGATATTTTTTTTAATATAAATGTGTTTCCGAATATAAAAAACTAAAGTGAAGTGAAGTGTTTCTCTCTTTTCTCTTTCAGGGCATCCACAGAACATGTTTATCTTTCTTTTTAGTTTATAATTATGTATATTTAATTATGTATCTGCCACCCGGGGGCTTGCGCCCAATTGTAGATTATTAGCAAATACAATATATTCCTGTTCCGTGTGTTTAGTCTGTCAATGTCCCCCTCCATCCAAATAATCCAATTTAGAGCCTCCCTGTCCCGTATTGTCTACCAGTACCTCAAGAAAAATATGTATAGGAAGAGGTAGAAAGTAAAAAAAAACTGAAGAACATCTTCACGGACGCTACAAAAGAAAAAAATCAGGAATCGGATGCGGCCTGGGGGCAGATACGGAAATAAAAACGATTTTTTTAAAAATAAAAGTTTAATGTCGCATGAACTGCTATGATCATTAGTGACAGCAGAAACAGTCTACATAATTTTAGCTAATGTAGAACAATTTGAAAAACTGTTCTTGGCATCTGCAAAATAAAAATCACAATTAAATCAAGAAATCAAACACACACACACCATTTTCTTATTTCTCAATAATCCATCGATGCTGTGTTAATTCTGAAAGATAACCAGAAGGTGTATGTACTGTGGTCGAAGACCTTGGGCATACGGTACGAGTTATCCCCCGATTCCATTGGATGCAGTGTTCCCGGTGTCGACGTTTCGACGACTGGCACCGCTGTCTTCTTCTTCAGGTGAAGAACATAGCGGTGCCAGTCGTCGAAACTTTGTTGATACCTGGAAAGAATCCCGACAACACTACATCCGACAACTTCACTGGGAAAAACTTCGTTCACCATCGCCCATCATTCGGAAGGGCAAGTCCGACCTACCCGATACAGGATTTCCCTGTATCTCTTTTTAGGTGTAACACTGGGGCCACTAGTCAACCCTTCCTTGCTTGCTAAAGGGGGATTTGTCACTTTCAGATCAGTATCTGTGACTATTTCAGTTCCCAGATGTTGCGAACGTATTGTCAAGTGGCTTGACGTCAATGGCGTGTTTGTCTCACGCACTTGTCACCTGAGTCAACCGACACTGAATGAACGTTTAATCAGGTGCGAATAAAGTCCAAATAACTTGGCGTTCATCACGTCTTTGGTAAACTGTCTGCGGACTGTCTCCAGACGCACAACCTTTTTTGCATACCAAGCGCCACTTTTTGGCAGACTCTGCTTCCCTTAGGAGACGACACGGAATAACTTTTACAGGGGTTAAATTAATTAATTTACTCCATTTTAACAAAGCACTAATTTACAAACTCCAGAATTATGGGTGATAGCTGCATGATGCAGTTGTTGGCACTGGGAGCGAGATCGGACTCCAACTAAGTGTTTGCCAGAATAACTTATCAAATTCTTCTATTCTTCTGAATTTTTACATTCATTTTATTTATTTACTTATAGTACACGTCTGGCCACCTCTGGAGTAGAGCGATATTCTCGCTCTCTCACGTAATACGGTTTTAAAATAACGTCGGAAAAAATCAGTAATACTTTAACAAAGCAACTGACTGCTCGTCATGAAATCAAAGCGGCGAGGAAAACGATTAATGTTATGACAACTAGCAATTAGCATACAATTCCGAACCATTAAATAGACTCATAAATCACGTAAAGCGGGGGGACCTGGACCTGAAGAGCCTTCGAAAAATATAATACTTTGCAACTGTGATTATAAATAAAATTTTTCTCACGAACTATAAAACATTTTAATACGAAATTCAGCCATAGAATTTAATTTAGATAATAATTAAATCAATTAATTTTATAATATCAACACAATAATCCTAAATATTTTACTTTAAATATCACACAATGAAATTTCAGGTCTCCACTTAGGTACATTTATTAAAGAAACCGTTATAGTTATAATTTTTTACAGTAATAAAAGACTTTATATTTAATGTATGTGACCTGTTTTCAGCTCCAATACTAATGAAACGGTTGTAAAATATAATTATTTATTACAAACTTTTAAAAATATCAAAATTTTTAAACTAAAAAAATTATCTATACTCAGAATGTTTCTTGGATAATTACGTTGTAAATAGGTTACACAGGTTCAGTCTCATATGGTAAAAGATCTGACAAAACACTAGGTTTGTATCGTATGTAGTTCTAAACAAGGATAAATTGAGTTTTTGGTCGAATGGAAAAGAATATTTAAGTTACCATAGCTACAAACAAAGATATTTGTACATAAAAAGACATTCCTAGGTGTAAATAATCGACTTTAGAGTATCGAAATTGCTATAAAAACGTATATCAACATTAAATATAAAAATTATACCAATACTTTATTGACAGTAATATTTAAATGGGGGGTTAGGGAGCGTGTTCAAGATGCAACTTCTTTAAAAATCGAGTTTTAAAAGCTTATTTCCTTTTCAAATGTGTAAGTATTATATATGGTTGGAATTAGGAAAAGTTTTACTTTACAATGGCGAAATAAAAAAAATCGACTTTTCAAAGATTTTCAGGTCAATGTCCCCTTAAAATAATCTGAGGAGTTTTAAAAAACATTTCCAAAGTTTGTGTAAATCTAAAGGAACTCATTCTTTACTCTTCAATAAAAATGGGGGCAAAAACCATGGATTGGAATAAGCTCCAGTTATATAGGTAGATGATGGGAGGATCACCAATTCAAAGTGAAATATAGAAAACAAAAAACAGATGTTGGCAAATTCTCATTCCTAAATAGGACTATCAACGACGACTGTGGAATAATTTACCTGTGGCAGGAGGAGGAGTGTTTGGAGGGGGAAGGAAATCCTCTTCAAGAAAATAAATTTAGGTCAAATCTGAAAAAAACGTGTGAAGTGAAGTGGATATTTTTTAATATAAATGTGTTTCCGAATATAAAAAACTAAAGTGAAGTGAAGTGTTTCTCTTTTTTCTCTTTCAGGGCATCCACAGAACATGTTTATCTTTCTTTAGTTTATAAATATGTATATTTAATTACGTATCTACCACAGGGGGTTTGCGCCCAATTATTAGCAAATACAATACAATACAATTTTCCTCTGCATTGGCGAAGTTATTGTAATAATTAGGTACGTGGCTTAAAAAAAACATGTTCGATGTGTGGAAAACACGGTAAAAATAAAATTTATTTATCTGCGTTAGAATAAATATTTTCCTTTAGTAGAGTCAATTCACGGTGTTTCATTTCGGTAATGTATATAAGTTGCGTTAGAAGGTCTACCAATTACTGGAATTCAAAATACGTCACGGCTACATAAAGAAGAGAAAATAGTTTTTCAGCCGCAAAAGAGAATTCATGTTTTCATAATAAATCATATATATATATCATATTGAGAAAATCAAAGTCATTGGAGAGAAATTGAGAAGAGTGGTTGTAGGAGTTGGTGTAGTGGTAATGATGGCGGCTGCAGCAGCACAGTTGACCGTCGAGCTGGACCAATAACAGCTTCAGCGAGAAGATGAGTCACGAGCCAAATTTGCCGAGAGGCGAATGCTGCATAACCTTCGTTAAACGCCATAACTTAACCGCGAGGTCACTGACCCCCCTTCCAATTACAATTATCCATTTATGTTACGTTTATCAGAACCTCGTGCGCGTGCGCAATAGAGACGTTTAACATCCTACTGTTTTAATCTAATTTAAATATTAATTTCATATTCCATCTCGACCAACTTCCTCTATTATGTCTGGACCTCTACACAAAAATAATTCTTAATTACATTTCCAGCCGAACCCGTCGCTGGAGAAGTAATTCTTCACATGTACATTCAATAATCTTTTCCGCCGACGGATTCAAGAAGTAAATATGACGAATTGCTAAAATTTCCGCCTGAGGAAGTCTCAAAAAAGGAGACGAAACGTCGTTTTGGAAAAAAAACAGTAATAAATTTATTGGCCGTCCCTTTATTTATTGCAAATTTTAAAGTCAAAAAAACTTATGTAGTAAAAATAATTGTTGATCTTTCTACAGACAGGTTTATTAATTAAATTTAAAGATAAACGACATTTCTGTGCATATTCACACCTCCAGGTTTTTTTTCTTTTCTGCAGAAGACATTTACATACAGTTAAATTTAAATATTGGTGTGCATATTAAATTAAGTTGAATGCGATTTGACAAGACTAAAATCACCAAGTTATTACAATTATCCAAACATAGATATCACTAAAAACACATTCAGTTAAATCAAACTGTATGTTAAAATGACTTCTATAAAAAGAAAAACCGGGAAAAAAAGTGTTAATATGCACATAAACTTCGTTTATCTTTAAACTGAATAAATAGACGTCTGTAAAAAGGTCTAGAATTATTTTTTTATATTTACAATATTTGTAACTACTCTGTTATTAAAAGCAGAGAATGACGCAAAGTATGATAGAAACGTCTAGTTGTATTTATTATTTCTTTTGTGTAATTGATTCTCAAATTAAAATTTGTCTGGACGTTAAGGTCGTACAATTTTTAATCAAGGAAGTGAGGCGTGTAATTTATCAGTATTATCTCCAACATTTTGACTTACTTGCATTTTCCCAGAACGCAGCCTTATAATAAATGTTAAGCGATTGAAATACAGTAGCAATGTATATCATACATAATTATGTATTTGAGGTTTATTTATTTTTTATTTGGTAAATTTACATGCTTTTTTGTATATTCTTCGAGCAGATTTAAGAGTGTGGAAAATTTACAAAGAAGCTTGCTTCACCTATTCTTAAAACCACTGGGGAGATCTGGAGGAGGATGGATGGTTGGAACTCGCAGCACAACCGTAGAAGGAAATATAGACGCCATATTGCGTGCGCGGAATTAAATATGGCTGGCTTCCTTGCATTGTGTGTGGTGAAGTTATTCACATACTTTTAATAATAATAATAATATTCCGTAGATCCTGTAAAGAAGCTAAGCTTCAAGGATGTGGAATGTGTCAGGGTGTGTATTTATTACATTATTTTATTGTATAAAAGATAAATATACTTATAGCAAATTTTTTGTATTATAAACTAATTAATTAATTACTCTTCTCCGATTCTTCTATAAATTCCTTTATTGAATAGAAGGAGGAGTGGCTAAGCAAAAATGAGCATAAAACTATAATTCCAAAACGGAATTATCGGAGGGTGTGAAAGGTAAAGAAAGGTAGGCAAGGGTTGACCAGGGTCCCCGGTGTCTCACCTAAAAAAAGATTTTTCAAGGAAAAACCCCTAGAAAACCTGCATCAAGTAGGTCAGGCTTTTAGAGTCTTCAAATCGTGCTACTCTCAAATTTCCTGAATTACATCCTGGGGCCATATCGAAAAATGCCAAGAAAGACTTTTTAAAGAAATACAAAAGTGCGGGTCGTTTGACATGACAAATGTTCACGGTACCGCGGCACATTTTCAAAGCTCGAAATTTCCCCAGTTACATTCTGCAATAAAAAAAATTAGGAAACATCAAAGGGCGATACAGAATCATATTTAATATTTTTTAATCATTATAATTACATTCAAAATGTGGTAATTTAGGTATTACCCACTTTTCTATAACAAAATTTAGTGGTTATACGTATCCAAGTTGCTTGCTTTGCAACTGGGGAAACAAAACATTTCCTATTTGCTCATTTGTAGACATATTAAACATAAGGCAAGTAAAGAAAAATATTTCCAACGTGAACTCTTTAAGTGGGGTGGAACGTGATATTCAACTTTGCGTATCTGAGTGTCATGTCACCCAGTCAACAGAAAATTAATTTATTATCTTTTGCGATTTCTACGGGCTTATGGCGATTCTAGTAAACGTTAAACAATAATTTTTCAAGCCATTCTGATACATTGTAAGAAACATTACGATAGTTATTTTTTTTGTAATATGTAAGTTTGTATGTTGGTAGAGGTTCAATGACAACTTGGTCATTTTCACTCAGATAATAAAGTAATGGTATCAGTATTTACATTTTTGAAGAACCTAATGACTCGGCACTGTGCAAAATGACTCCGGGTCCGCCATTGCCTAATATGTTTTTCTTTCATTTAAATTTACGTTGGTATAGAATCTATAATTTCAAAGAGAGTATCTGTGCTATCTTTAACGACTTTGTCAAATATTTTATTGAATAATAAAGAACTTGTAACGAACATAATTTATGTAACTTTTGAAGCATTGCAGGAACGACGCGAGGTTCAATGAAAACTAAGCACTAAATTTGTAGGTAAAGAATAGCGGAGCTTTATAAATAAACTAAAATTAGTGCTGTATAAATTGTTTCGTAGCGGCATTTATGGTAATTTGACAAATAAAACGTTCTCCCCTCCTCCTCCCTCCCTATGTAAATGCAGCGAGAGTTTATTCGAATTCAAATTGCTCCTCGCGAAAATTGTCAGCATATTTTACACGTCGTCGGCTTCCCACTTAATTTTCCCCTTTACTGCGATGTGTAAAAAGAACCTCGCGAGTCTCGAATTATAATAAATAAAAGATCTCATTAAGGAAGAACGGAACGTGTGGCCCGGCGTAATGCTCTATGTACGCTTCATTCAATGCAAATTCGACGGAGCTCAAACAACGCGAAAAAACCGCAATCACAGAAACATGCATCAGGCGAAATACAACAGTTTCCTTACACAAAACAAACATTATTATATTTGTAAAAGAAGAAGAAGATTCATTGTTCACTTACGGTTTCCCTGAGAGGTTCAACATTATTTTCCTAAAATAAATAACCTAGTTTCTTTATTCTGAAACTGCTGACAATTTCACACAAATAGGTTATATATATATATAATATGTTTGATGCATAGTTTAATATATTATGTGAAAATATTTTTAAATGCAAATATGATATATTTTACTAAACTTCTAAAATTACTTACATTACTAAAGTACGCTTCAGCGTTTTTTCATTGGCCATTTCATTAACAAAAGATATGTTCACTTCACACTATGCAAAAAAAATTTAGTTACAAAAAGAAATGAGTCTTTAAGAATGGAGGAATCATCGATAGTTGAGGTGGGAGGAAAAATACAAAGTATAAAACTTGCCCAGAGACCTGAAAAAAAAGGGTTAATGTTACTTATTGGTATTAGTTATACCGGTTCAATTCTTCAAATCCTCATTACTTACTAAGTGTGGACTTGAGTCGATTTTAATATATATATATATATATATTAAAATGAACTGGTTTCACATTTTTATTTTTATTTCCTAATTTAACTATCTGGCCGCTTATTTATATTGTCTATAGAGGTTAATATATTATAGTAATACGGTTCGTATTATGAAAATTGAGTGAAGTGGACGAAGTAATATTTTTAAAATAAAATAAAATAAAAATAATATTTTAAGCATGAAGTGAAGTGCAAGGTTGAGAGAACAGTTGGGTTGGAGCGGTTATTTTATGTTATTTTTTCCTCTTTATTAATACATAACTTTAGTATTTTATTTTATGTATTCCTTATTTTTCTACCACTTAAGTTGTGTCACCATTTGAGGTCTTTTTTTTGGGGGGAGGACAGGCTACATGAGGGTGATCCTGAAACAGGCAACTCCCCTTAATAGCATAGGAAGGGAATTGGAAAGGGGGGATGCGGAAGGTAGAGCAAGGTAGCCAAGGAAGGGTTAACTAGGGCCTATGGTTTAAGGATCCTACAGTAAGGGTGTTTCACCTAAAGAGATGCATGGAAAACCCATTTGAGGTATGACTTAATATTATATATAAAATACAATATGGCCAAACGACAGAGACAGAGGAATTTTAATTCACAATAAGACGTTTCATGTTCAACTTTCAGCGCCTCTCCAGTTCATTAATTAAAACCTAATAGAAATTTCGTTTTCTATCCAGCAGCCGAAAGAAAACAGTTTGCGAAAGTTGTGGACGGACGAAATGTCTTATCTCTTTTCAGTAGGACGAAGGAAACATTAAACCAGTTCTCTAAATTTTAGAGAAGTTAAAATAATTTTATTTTTTAAGTCTATTTACAGTCTCTTTGGATAAACTGCCGAAATAAAATAAGTTCCCCTGGCATAGTCTTAATAGGTTTAGTAGTAGAGTCGTCATAGCTGGAGGAATTATTGATGTGCGAATTTGAGGATGGTGGAGGAAGGCCGCCGTAAAGTGAGCCCCAGCCCGCCCACGCACACACGCACGGCGGCCGGACAAAGGACCAGACAATGAAGCCCGCAAATCACCGCGTCCTATCCGAGGGACAGATTTACAGCCGGCGCAGCTGCCTTGACAAGCACGTCACAGTCGCGCGCATTCATCAGGGCGCAGTTTAATTCCGAGCACACGCGAGTGCGCACTCACCCTAATCAAGTCATTAATCCATATCGCAGGCACAATTATAACATCCTTGACCCTCGGAATCCTCGGCAACCAACAGGAATCATCTCACTTGGCCCAGAGGAAAAACGATCACAGTGAAACAGGTCCATAATACATTTATTAAATTATTTTAACACTAACACTATTCATATATATATATATATATATAATGTAATATAAAACCCTGGAACCCCGTTCATTTGTTCTTATTAAGGTTGTTAAAGCTAGATGTTAAGTTTATTTTGATTAATTGATGTTTATTTAAATTTATTTCAGCTTTAAGGTTTATGGTTAATCTCAAATCCGATTTCCATTTCCATTTTTCAGTAACTGCGTGCTTCAATCTCGAGAGTGTGGTGATTCATGACCCTTACATTCATCGGGTAAAGCAAAAATAATTTAGTTTTTGTTATTTGCGTACAGCAGCAGGACGGAAAACGAGAATGGTTTGGTGAGGCCGAGTAGGCGGGAAACGTCACCGTCTACAACATTGTTGATTGCCTGGAGTGCATTGTTGGTTCTGGGAGCTCTCCTGAGAAGGTCGGGGCGAGAGAGAGAGAGAGAGAGAGAGAGAGAGAGCAGTGGCTGAGGAAACAATATGCAGAAAAGTTAATTTCACCATTGTTCGAGAAAGAAGATTTTGTTTTGTAGTAAGGAAAACAAAAAGAGGACATTTTGATAGAGATTTAAGCTGAAGAAGAAGAGGCGCTAGAGGATCTAGACGTGTTTCAGCGAAGGAACATCCTGCACGGCAAACCAGGAACAACGACGTCACCACCAGGCCATTGTTAACATCTGGTAACGGCGCCATTTTAACCCGGTTTTCCACTTAAACCATTCTCGTTGGATTCGCGATTTTTAATACAATTATATCGTTGTTCGTCACCCGCGGCGTTCCCGGGATCAGCCGCCATTTAGAAGCTGCGTAGATTATTCTTTTTGCTTTACCGACTGAGCCAATTTAATTAAATTTTACTCGTAAATTTATATTTTCACTAAAATTTAATTTGAGTTAGATTTCTTCTGGAAATTTGATAACGTAATATTATAATTAAATGGAATATTCAAATTAAATACATTTTTTATTATTATTTAACAATTTGATTGTACAAAAATATTTTTGTTGGTGTAAGCTAAGGAACACCACAAGAGGTCCTTATAATCCAGCGAATATAGACTCCACGTACAAAATAATTGTGTAGTTTTTTTAACATATTTTAATTAATTTGAACAGTTTAATTAATTAGCCCTCCCGTAAATTAGATTACTATATATATTTCATAATAAAATAATTATTGACCTTTTCGAGACAAATTTATTTATTCAAAATTAAAAAAACGACGTTTCGGTGCACATTCGCACCTTCACGTTTTTCCTTCCGCAGAAGACATTTACACACAACTAGATTCACGTAAACATTGGCGTGCAAATTAAAGAAATGATTATCTGTTGGCCGAGGAAGTAATCTCCAACCACGAACTATGCAGAAGAAACCGAGGTAGACATACAGATAAAGCTGCGAAAATGGAAATGGATCCGACAGGAAAATGAAGTATTTGAGAGAGAGACAGAGGCACTGGACTGAAAGGAAGAGAGGGAGACCCGAACATGCAAGGCGAAGATCTGAAGCAAATAGAAGCAATGGAAGAAGGCAAGACCTGGAGGGAGGTGAAGACGGACCACACGGAGATGCTTTCTTCCATGAAGATCAACAGGAATTGACGATTGCTGATCAAATTTGACAAAGTCAAATGAAAGTGTGTATAAGACCAAACTACTGTACTTCCGTCAAAAGCAGAAAGGCAGCAACTATAAAAGAGAGAAGTTGTTTTGAGTTTCGACATTTACATAAACCCCCTCATTTTTTAGAAATTGGATTTATCCGTAACAAGAAACATAAATTTGTTTCATAAATTTATTATAATACATTTATCCGTGAAATATGTTCAAAATGGACGACAGTATAATATCCAAAGGGAGAAGGTGCTAATGTGCACCGAAACGTCGTTATTTAAATTTTTGAATAAATAAATTTGCGGGAAAGAAGTCAAGAATTATTTTATTAATTTACAACAGACGTTTCATAATAGTTTTTGCAAGTTTTTATTAAGGAATTTAATTGACTGGTAGAATAATCATATAGTTGAAGGGTTTCCAGCCATATTGATCTTTCTCGTTGGTTGGAACGTGTCTCAAGAATGTTTGATTGGTGGTTGAGTTGAGGGTAGGAGAATTGAGATGAAAGGCTCGACACAATGTAGTAGCAACGAGTGTGTTGGTGACAAGGGAGCCATCTGTCAGCGGAGGTATCCGAGGAATGGTGAGCATCCGAGGCGGCAGATGCGACACCGATACAAGCACGGGCTCCCGTAACATCGAGCAGCATTCCTCCGCAGCCGACAATTTGCCAGTGGCCATTGTTTTTGAAGATCCCGTAAGGAATGCCATTCATTACTCCGCCAACATTCCGGAGACTCTGATTGGCTATGCAAAGCAAGCGCATTCGTCGTCTTGGGATTCCTCAATGAAGTAACTGCCATGTGGAACTACAGGGTTCTTGATGAGAGAGAGAGAGAGAGAGAGAGAGAGAGAGGACAGGTGGGAAACATACCTATGGACCGTCTAAGTGCATTGCAATAGTAACAACTGTCGTCGTCAACAAAGTAGAGCCCTGAGTTGAAGCCTCGCTGTGCCCATTCAGATTGGCCTACGTTATTTTCAAAGGTCTCATTTGACGTAAAATTTAATGCCATTTTATGATATATAAATAAAAAATTGTAAAAGATATATTATACCTGCTTTTTGGCGAAAAAACTAAAAAAAATCCAGAGATTTTTGATCTTACTTTCATACACCTCGACTTTGATAACGCATAGATTTCAAACTGTTGTTTTAAATGATCTGAGCTTTGTCTTGTCAGTATTAAGCAGCATGCCATTTGCTAAATATAACTTCAAATGAAATGAAGCAAAATCTTTTATAAATCAATTTTTTACATAATAAATAAATATAATTGCAATGTTTCATAATCTTGTACTCTTATACCTTACGGTGTAGAGGATTTGGCCATAATTTTAGTCAAGTGAGCTGGGGATTGGCCAACAGCAAATGCATATTTGACCGTATTTTAATTAATGTCAGAAAATTTGATTTTTATTAAATCCTTATTATTCTCATCGCACTTATTTGCCACTCTTTATTAGTAGGATTCCATTATTCTAACATTAAACATCAGGTTAAAATGTTGATAATATTTTCACGGCGTCAACAAAACAATTGCCAGCTAACTTGTGGCCGACGAATGACATTAACTTATCAGTTATGCCACAATAGACGTATTTTCGTGTTTGCGAGGGAAAAGGTCAAGGTTCGAGTGACTCGTGAGAGTGCAAATTCTTCGTGCAAGCAAAGTGTACAATATTGGTACGCACAGATGCCACACAAATAATAATTGCGCACAAACATGACGCACTCGGCTAGAAATTGCAAAAACAAACGAACGCCACGTGTTTGTCCGGATGCAGCGGCTAAGGTGAGCCCATGTGTTGCCATGCCTTGCCTTGCATTAGCTTACCTTACCTTACCTTGCCCACACAATAAACAAGCAACAACTAAATATACAGTGACGACCTTGCAGTTCATTCGCAGAATAATATATTTTCATTATATGTCATTCCACAGTTACACATTTGTTAGCTCCGTATCATTCCTCAATCAACGGTTACCATCATTTAGAATTTTCCGTCTCTTTCCAAGTGAAAAAACATTTTACTCGTGTCATCCTTAACTTTTTTATTTCACAATCGCCATTTTTCGGGAGGCTTTCACCCTAGAATGTAACGGAATAGATGAGGCTGTTTCCTATTCACATTTATATCAGATTATTTCAGTGAAATACTTCCTATACACACACAATATTCCAAATTATCGAAAATATGTTGAGAGAATTTAATTTTTCACTGCTCAGAATCTTTTATATATATATAAGAAACTTTATTTTAAAAAATATATATAAGAATCATTTCTCATATATCCCAGTGAAAATTCATTTAAAGTGAAAAAAGGGTTGGGCTAACAGGCTAAGGAGTAAAGGATCTTAATGTGTCGCCCTGAAACAATATTTTCTTACAACGTTTTTGTGTTACTAAGAAAATTTTACAGACTTTATTATAAAATATATATTTTATTAATCAATAAACTACGTCACCGTCCTGTTTTCTTTTCTAAGCAGGGTGGTTATATCAGATTATTTCAGTGAAATATTTCCTATCGAAAATATAATGAGAGAATTTAATTTTTCATTGCTCAGAATCGATTATATATAATATTTAATGTTAGAATAATGGAATCCTACTAATAAAGAGTGGCAAATAAGTGCGATGAGAATATTAAGGATTAAAAAAATCAAATTTTCTGACATTAATTAAAATATGGCCAAATATGCGTTTGCTGTTGGTCAATCCCCAGCTCACTTGACTAAAATGATGGCCAAATCCTCTACACCGTAAGGTATAAGAGTACAAGATTATGAAACATAGCAATTATATTTATTTATTATGTTAAAAATTAATTTATTAAAGTTTTTGCTTCATTTTATTTGAAGTTATATTTAGCAAATAATTATTTCGGTCCCGGATGTTGCAGGATAACAGTAATTTTTGTGATATTTTAATTGTAAATGCAACAGTATCTCATGCTTATTTATTAATTTGTATTCAAGTATGTATACATAATTAAGTAAATGTGTAGAAAGAAGTTCTAATTAAATAATTCAGATTTTGTGTTATATTTGCAATTAATTAAAGATTAATGTCATAACAAATTATTAAACATAAATGGAGCTATGAAACAAACGTATCAAGAGGGACTGCATTGAAAAGCAAACACGGAATGGCGGCGGCTGCGGCGGCGGCTCGGAGGAAAGCGTCTTCAATTAATTCGTTGTAAAGCCAGAGAATCGCCTATACATCACGAACGCGAGCCGTTTACAACGGGCCAATTACACAGGCAGTAACGTTTTGTAATTGTAACTACGGAGCGAAAGGAATGAATGATATACATATCGAATAATGGAAGGAGAAGCTTGTGAAGCGAAGAATAAGTACTCGCGTCTCATAAATAAGAATGACCGTGAAATTAAATTCCAGCGTCCAGACGACCCCAATTATCAGTTCAGGCAGGCAGGCATCTTCCAGAGACTCCAATAAACACTGCTGATGCCCATTAACTGTCCCAATTCTGTCAGACTCTCAAAACTGACTGCGTCTGTCGGAAGAACAACGTAAACCTTCACCAGACAAGGAAATTAAACTGAACTCATTCAAAATTAGAGAAAGCGCTCAAATTTGAGGTTCCATTCACATACTTAATTAATATTAGTTGTCTGGAATATATTAATATCCTTTTTTAGAGAAAGCGCTGAAATTTGAGGTTTTGAATTTTTTTAAAAATTCCCCATTCACATACTTAATTAATATTAGTTGTCTGGAATATACTATATTAATATCCTTTTTTAGAGAAAGCGCTGAAATTTGAGGTTTTGAATTTTTTTAAAAATTCCCCATTCACATAATTAATATTAGTTGTCTGGAATATAATATATTAATATCCTTTTTTTAGAGAAAGCGCTGAAATTTGAGGTTTTGAATTTTTTAAAAAATTCCCCATTCACATACTTAATTAATATTAGTTGTCTGGAATATAATATATTAATATCCTTTTTTAGAGAAAGCGCTGAAATCTCAGGTTTTGAATTTTTAAAAAAATTCCCCATTCACATACTTAATTAATATTAGTTGTCTGGAACATAATATATTAATATCCTTTTTTAGAGAAAGCGCTGAAATTTGAGGTTTTGAATTTTTAAAAAAATTCCCCATCCACATACTTAATGTATATTATATATATTAATATCTTTTTTTAGAAAATTACGAGTGACTATTTTTCCAAATCCCTATATAAATGCATCATTTATCAGCTAAATAAACCGTCCTGTTCAAATATTTCTCACCTAAATTAAAGTTCTATAAGAGAAAAATTAAGGTAACCTCTGTACAAGACAAATTACACCTCGAAAGCCAGGATAATTTTTCTCCATTGTTCGTTTCTTTCTTTCTTTCCAAAGAAAATAGCAGACTGGTGATTACGCATTTCCAGCTTATGAATCAACTCCTTATCATTAATTTCAATAAGATTCCTTTGGTTTCCATGAAAGACGAGCAAGTGTTGGCTCTCCAACGTTTCCAAAATATAAGGGTTTCAATAAAGGCACTAACTCGATAATCTTTCTCATCCCTCCTCAAAACCTGTGATTTCCCCCTCTCGATTCAAATTTTCGCACAATAGAAAAACATTCCTCCACTTTGTAGGTTCGCGAATCCGCGGTTCACGCGTCTGCTAAAAGTTACGGACGAGACAATTCCACTTTCTGTGGGACGTGTCAAAATGATGGGACACATTCATGACGTTGCTGGGCAGCGGCCTTTTTAATTCTTCAAAGTACCATTCCTTCAAAAGATTTTTTCATTAAATGAGGTCAGGTAATCGGGTCATTTTACCCTCGAGTCCCACCGTTCCTAAAGCTTACTTTAACAAAATTATTTGATGAAAATAATAAAATAAACCTCTTTAACAATTTGAAGGAATTTATTAATTTGCAAAAGTGCTGAATCAGTGTTTCATTATATGTAAACAATATCAGGTGTATATTATACGTTATCCTTTCTTTAACGGTCTTTTCTTCTTTGTTTCATGACCTAAATTGACGAGATCTGCTGGAGCCTGATTTCCCACGGATCTACCTACACACGTGTGTTTCAAAGTGTAGTGTATTGTGAAGTGTTTATGTGTGTGAAGTGCGTGGATCTATTATACTGATCTAGTGTTCCAAATTGACATTGTTTATCCAGAAATCATATCTTTTGTATATGTTATGTATGCTTTCTCTTTTATTTGTCTATCATTGTATACATAGTTTCTTTTACTATCTCTCTTATTGTTTTGTACTCATATTCTTGATATGTTGTATTCATATTTTGTTTGCTTTGCTTTGTTTTATTTTATTTATCATTGTATACATAGTTTTCTTTACTCATATGTTGTATCCATATTTTGTTTCTTATATTTGTATTCTTAGTGTGTGATATGTAACATATTCTTCTTTGACTTGTCCTATTTCCTCAATAGAGGACTAATGGATCCAATAAATCTTATCTTAGCTTATTAAATTTTGTAAACGACCCGACCCATAACCAGAATAATTACGACTTACTTATTGTCTACATTACAATTTAAAAATAAAAGATGACAACTTTCAGTAATATATGGAAAAAGTTTACTGATGATTGTGAAAAATTGTATCAAATTGTTTTATATTGTCATAAATTAGAGACAAATTCCATAATTTTTTTTGTAATGTTTCATGTTGTAGATGCCGAAAGCTTGTTCTAAATTAAATTATAGTTTTGGTTATTTAAGGGATTGATTGAAATAAGGGAAAATTATTATCGTACGAAATAAAAATCAGTTTTTTAGGTTAGATTGTTAGCAAGCGTCTGGCAAAGTGTTTCAGAATGCAATTGTATCGGATGGCGAGATAGGAGCGGGGTGTGTGAAGGACCACACGGGCTGAAATGGATGGCGAAATGAGTGTCCGTGTAGGTGCGTCAGCGTTATGGGCTCTGTACTGCGTATTTCTCTGGAAATCCCGAGATAAGCAGTTAACGCGTGACATATGCTAATGCACGCATGAAGATGTGAGGCGAATTAGGCGAGCTTTGCCTACAGGGTGGCCTGGACTGGCCCTGGGCGTGTCTTTTGTCGGTGAGATAGCACGAGGGTCCGCCACAACTCTCAGCATCTCTCATTACAAACAACGCCGGGACAAACACTGCACCTCCCTCCCTCCCTCATCAACGTCTCGAAATTCGTCTACAAACAAATTACCTTACATAAAATGATTCACGATAAAGATGAAAAAGCTCGGCTTTAGTCAGTCACGATTTTTTTAAAAAATGAAAATGTTATTTTAATTTTGATTACAATTTGGAAGCTTTTGGTATATCCCACAGTCATCTATAATCTAAAAGACAACGTTATTATTATTATTATTATAACGGCTCTACAACTTCATATGCTGAATGTTTTGGCCTGCACAACAAATTTTCTTCCAGTCGGTTCGCATCTTCCGTTTTTCTTTTTCCAGTTGAGAATTTTAATCTTTTCTCGGCCTTTCTTTATACCTCTACAGAAGACAGGCAACAGGTCCGCTGATCCCATTGGATCAGTCTCGTGGGGCCAACTTCCGTCCTAAAACTAGTGGAACACGGAGGAGAAGGGAAAGCTGCGACCCACCCACAGGAAACTCTCTCCCGTCCCAATTCATCAGTGAAGGCGTGAATAGTACCCAATGCCCGACCTACCTGATGTATGTTGTTCTAGGGTATTCCCTGCATCTCTTTAGGTAAACACCCCTAGGTAGGATCCTTAAAACATAGCCCGGGGGCCCTAGTTAACCCTTGCTGGTGCTACCTTGCTCTAACATCTCTCCCCCCTTTTCAATTCCTTCCTATGCAATTAAAGGGAGTTGCCTGTTTCAGGATCACCCTCATGTAGCCTGTGAACCAAAAAATAAAGAATAATAATTCTTTTCTCGGCCTTTCTTTATACCTCTACAGAAGACAGGCTACAGTAATTAGGATAGAAGATCAAGAAAAGAAAACCCGTAATCAAGAAAGGAGTGAGACAAGAACGCAGTCTGTCACACATCCTATTCAACATATATATAGAACCAGGCGGTGAAGAAAGTTAAAACGGAATATGAGAAAGGAATCGTATTGCAAGGAGGAGGAGAAATAAAAACCCTACGCTTTGCCGATGATGTTGTATTATTAGGGGAGTCAGAAGGAGACTGGGAAACAATAATAAATGGCATGAACGTGGTCCTGGTGGAAGAGTAAAATATATATATTAAGAGGGAAAACCAAGGTAATGGAGCATAGTATGGGAAACAGTGGAATAACAAAGGCTGTAAGATTGAGGAAGGGATATTTTGACGGAAGTTAAGAAATTCTGGTTCTTGGTCAGCATAGTAACTAGAGTAGCAAGGAAGGCTTTCGCGGATGGCGAGATAGGGGCTTCATGCACTTTTCCTGTTTGCTAATTAACGGATGGCAGTTGGCACCACCGCCGTATTTTTCCCCCGCCCCCTGCCATGTTAAGGAGCTGACAAACTTGCCGACTTTGGAGTTAATCTGTTTAGGCGGACGGACACCTGGAGTTAATCCAGGACTCGTATGCGCGGACAGACAGCTCCCAGTCTTGACGAAAACATCCGCGACGTTTCGCAAACACTTGACCACACCGTCGTCAAAACAAGAGTAGTGGACGACCACGACGACGACGACTACGACTTTCCCACGGCTCTGCACCCGCGCTCAAACTTAACACGTCACTGATTGAAATGTGTGTTGATAGTGACAACAGGAAGGAATCTCTATACCATATTTGCAGAGGGTAAAGAAGAGTTGTGAATTAGTTTGGCGAGAAACAAATATAAAAAAATTATAAATCGTTAACAGCTTGAACGAATTTCCCGTCTTAATTAACATAAATACTTCACGTATGCAAAATTTAGTCGATATTGTAACATCTGTTAAAAATAGTATGTGGAAGTCTGTTTTATCACCTTCCATCTTCGGGGATTATTATTATTATTATTTTATAAATAATAAACTGTAATTTCTCTACATTCCTTATGAAGTAATTAATAAATCATGTTTTTTAGTTAGAAAATTTTTAATATGCATATATATGAAGGAAAATTGGTTATTAATGTCATCAATAAAAATATTTATTTTGAGGGAGGGAAAATTTATTAGTGAAGAAGCAACACAGTATATAGTTGTGGGACGGTAACGATTTCATGTGTTTCTTTGATGTTCGTTTCATCTCCCAATATTATGTAGTCCTTGTCGTTAATCTTCCGAGGCAAATTTGAGAGTCCGGGAATGGATGGTCCGGGTTTCGATTCCTTGCAACACCATCTTTCTTATCGCGACAGCGTCGGTGGTCAAAGACACCGACGAGTAACTGAGACGACAACAAACAAATATTTCATGTCGGTATCCGGGGAAGCTGATGCGATCTTTAGTAATAAGTTTACCGAAGCAAACTCGTCCTTTAAGACGCGTCGGGAGCAGGAAAGGACCCTTATTTATGGCTGCCTCGGCCAGACCTTGCCTCATAGCTGTGCGTGTCCTTCCTCGATCCAATACAGCCTCCTCAAGTTTCTCTCTTCTAACTCTATTTACCCTACTTAAGTAACCTCTCTTTGCACATCCCAGGTTACAGCTTACAAACACCGTCAAAGTCACAAAACGTCACCGAAGCGCTGTTTCATTCAAAATAGTTTTCATTAAATTATTAGAATTTGTTTTAAATAATAAATACATTGTACATACCTTCAAATGCCAAATTAAAACTTTTCGTTTCTATATTGAATTTATAACGTTTCGTGGAATATATATTATTCCAAATTTTACCCCTCCGAACACAATCGGCAACACAGATACAAGAGTGGTCTAAAATTTTCATTAAAAGTTATTTAGACGAGTCCGGAACAATAAATTTAGCCACGTCTAAAATTTAATAACCAAATTTCCTTTTTTCTTTATAATAAAATAAAGTCTGTCGCCCATGTTGTTTAACTTATATATAGAACAGGTAATGAAGAAAGTTAAAACGGAATATGGAAAATGAATCATACTGCAAGGAGAAGAAATAAAAAAAACCTACAGTTTGCCGATGATATTGATCCATACGAACATTTTTAGTAACGATTTCCTAATATTCACACTTATATTACCCGTAAGTAAATTCCTCTTTTTTTGCGAAAGCCTTCCTTTCCTGTGCTATTCTACTCTTTATGTCTACTGTACTTCTAACATCCCTAGTTATTACGCTTCCAAATTAGCACAATTCCTAAACTTCTTTCAGAATATCCGTTTTCAATCTAACAGCCTTTGTTATTCCACTGTTTCCCATACTACTCGCAATTACACGTAATTCGATAGTTTCCTTGTCATTTCCACCCCCGCCCATCGTGCTGTAAAGGGTTGAAACAGTACACAAATATTACCGCGGAAACACTATCAAAGTAATTGACCTCAACAAATGTTTTTCGACTCAAATATGAGCCTTTATCACATATAAAATTTCCAATAATTCCACTCACTTCCCATTAGGAGTTGTAGCCGTGTCTTGGTTTTGGGTCCCAAGGAATATGGAAATAAAATTTTCCTTCAGAAGTTTGTTTTACCCCGTCCCATCCCCCTATTAGGAGAACAATTGCAATTTAATTCGCATTCTAAATATCAGAATAAAACCCAAAGACTCCCATAGCACCGATTTCGATACAAAACTTGACTGTTCCATTTTTATTTTTATATGACGCCCCCTCTACATCAAATTAAGAGAAAACACTATCAAAAAATATATTACAAGAAAATAATTGCAGTTTATGGATTATTAAAAATTAACGCCCCTCCATCCCCGTCCCCAAGTGGTGGAAGCATTGTATTACCCTAATTGCGTTGAGTTAGTTCACCAAGAACACCTGTTCAAAATTTGGTCTAAATTGTTTCATCCGTTAAAGATAGTCTGCGGAAATCTGTTTTACTCCCTTCCATCCCGTAAAAGGGGATACTTTGAAACTTAAATTGCATTTTTCTTGTCAGAATTAAACTCAGTGGCTCACATTTCACCGGTTTAGAGCCCAATCTCGGTTGTTTTTCTGGTACAGGTTAATATGATAACACTATGTAACCGCCACTTACCATCTTGGCTATTTTAGGTCTGATTCACAATGTTGCCATATTTCGGTTGTGTAAGTGAATTATTAAAAAAGAAGTTAATAAATTTTGCTTTAAAATTGTTTTTAAATGATTATAATATTTCCTATTTTAATCAGTCACATTAATAAACAAAGCTATAATTTAATTTTTATTTCAAATTTATTCAGCAAGAGTTTTCGGCATTGCCATTGTCATCTACAAAATTGAATACAATTTTTTTTAAACATTACAAAATTTTTTATAGAATTTGTTTCAAATTATAACGATGTAAAACAATATTTTTAATAATTTAATTTTAAAAAATATTGTAGAAACTTCATGTAATTAAGTATAATATATATAATTTCTCAATTTCTTCGTGGATTTTACGCTATTCCAGACTGTGTTTGCCTACACAGAGCATTTATCGAGTTCTAGAAGTTTAATAATTATTTTGCTCATGTGACTGATCAAAATAGGGTAAATTATTATCATACTAAGTAAAACAATCAGTCTTTTGACAAAAATCTTAATAAATTCCTTGATGAAATTGTTTTCAAAATTAATAATAATCGTAGTGGAATTTTTGGAAAAGGGAAGGACGAAATTAGCAAAATAAAGCATCGTTATGTTATTTACTCAAACTAATTGTTCTGATAAAAAAATTTTTAAAAAAGAGTTATATGGGGCAGACGAAACGGGCTTTGGAAATCGGAATGAAAGAACATTAAAACCTTAATGTGATAAAAAAAGACAATTTTTGGAGAATCATTAATTCAATTGGAGTGATGTTAAAATTTTGAGATAGAGAGGAAAATTTGTACAAAAGTAATTTATCTGAAATGTTATCAATTATATAACCTGAAGAAGGTACACATAAGTACCGAAACGGTTTCTCCTTTTTGGAATAAAGTTTGAAAGTGATGCAAGGTGGTGGGTGAAGTGCCAATGACTGACTGTCAACAGCCCGATAGTTGGTTGCACAAGTGCACGGATTATTCACGTCGCCGTCAATTTTCCCCGCTCTCTCTTTTTTCCCTCGGGACGGTAAGAAAATCGACATTACTATGGCGACGCACGTGAATGAAGCTGGGCAACATGTTAATTCCGCCATAGCCGAAGCCCCTCCCCATAACTTGTGTGACGAAAGGCCGTTCATACGAGGTCAGTAACGCATAAATGCACGACAGAGTGCGGGGGAAGACATAACCGGTTGAATTTATAATGAAGATCACAGAACCGGAGCTGGATGTGACCCCATGACAAACCAACAACGTCGTTCCCACTTAATAGTTCCGAGCCAAGCACCTGGATCCTCCTACAAAAACCCTATGTTGCAGCTGGACGTCAATCACAATCAACTGCTGCTACGCCTTGCCAAAATTCCGATTTCACAGAAAAAGTTTCTATTCTTTTTCATTTCGAACTACTCAATACAAAGATACTTTTCCTGCCATCAGAAATATTCAACAGCTTGAATCGCAGTATATATTTCAGTTCTAATGAAGTTTCCTCCGCGGTCCGTGGACCTCATGAGACGATATCAAGCGTTTTCTCTTGCTTATCCATATACCAAGTCAACAACTAGTAAAATTAACAAAGGCATCCCTGATTCCGCTTGAATAACTTCGGATGACACGCAATGGCAAGGATTTTACAAGCCCAAAACCGATATCAAGACTACGGTGAAAAATAACCTGCTATCATGTAATGATAATTACTGGCGGTGGGATGGGGAATTGAATTTATTTACTTAATTATAATATAATGTCTCAATGGGAATTTATTATTGAAAAGAAAAGACTAAATGGATTCCCCGTCTCAGCACAAGTAATTAAAATTACAAAGTCGTCCAACGAGGGGGCATATCATATTATAATAATACTGAAATTAATAAATTAAATTCAAACTCCCATCATCCCACAATCCCACCAGTAGTAAAATCATTAGGATCAGGTGTCTGTATGAAATGATATGTGCAAGTTTCATTGCAACCTAATTTAAGACCATCCCTCGTAATTGGATATTATTACTGGCGCAGAAAGTTATAAATACACAACTAAATGGCAAATACACTGTCATAATTAAATGAAGAAAATCACTTATGCAGTCGCTGCAAGATTCACCAGTAGACCTTGCTCTACCTTCCGCATCCCCCCTTTTTAATTCCCTTCCTATGCTATTAAAGGGGAGTTGCCTGTTTCAGGATCACCCTCATGTAGCCTGTTACCCCCCAAAAAAAGAGAACCAAGGTTGCTGAGTTTCATAGTATCTCAGCGCAGAGATGTTACCATTAACTTTGGAAAGAACAGAGCGTCGCTGGATCCAATCAAAATGAATCGATAACAACATTTGGCGAACGATATTTTCAGTTGATGTTGTGTTGGATATTGTAAATATGTTCCTTCATTACTTTACTTTTCCCCCCATGAAGCTGCTATTATAACCAGATCAAGAGATTCTGTAAACCACACAATTTGTATCTTGTCAATGTGTACCAACGCCTGAGATTTGATCATTGCAACAAGACTAGTCTGTAAATATTTATAGTGAAAAATCTGAGCGTGCCAAGTTGAGATTATCCAGCTCAGTGGAATATCTCTTGTTGTGGAGGAGAAAGTGGAGTGTGATCACGAGGCTGGAGAAGTTACGGTCGGGGATTATCTGTTAGCCAAGAAGCGCGCGCCTGTTGGCTTTAATTTGTGTAAACGTTCGGTGGTCTTGTCTGCTATCTGGAGACCTGCGCCTGACAACTTCTGGGATTAGACACTCCTGAAATACACAAATCCCCCATCGCCATCGCAGCGTTCATGCATATTTATGCCTCAGAGCTCAATACGACTGCCATTCTGAACCCCAACGAACCTGACGCTAACTCAAGAGCTTCGAAACAGGTTCAAACGGAGACACGACCCTGGAAGTCCGTGCTTTACCCGTCACGTCTCGTCTCTTCTCTTCTCTTCCAACTCAACCACATCTTCACAGTATACATAACTATCATTTCCTTAATTCCTCCCTGAAAATCTGATGATGATGCCATCCTATACAGCGACAGCATTTTCATTTCTACATGGCTACCATATCCCGCTGATTAGCGTATTCCATCCTTCGCCTCCCTGTAAAGCTAATTTTACAAAACCCTCCTGTCTCCAAACCTAACCTACTAATCTGTGGTGATTCATGACCCTTACATTCATCGGGTAAAGCAAAAATAATTTAGTTTTTGTTATTTGCGTACACAGGACGGAAAACGAGAATGGTTTTGTGAGTGAGTCCGAGTAGGCGGGAAACGTCACCGTCTACAACATTGTTGATTGCCTGGAGTGCATTGTTGGTTCTGGGAGCTCTCCTGAGAAGGTCGGGGCGAGAGAGAGAGAGAGAGAGAGAGAGAGAGAGAGAGAGAGAGAGCAGTGGCTGAGGAAACAATATGCAGAAAAGTTAATTTCGCCATTGTTCGAGAAAGAAGATTTTGTTTTGTAGTAAGGAAAACAAAAAGAGGACATTTTGATAGAGATTTAAGCTGAAGAAGAAGAGGCGCTAGAGGATCTAGACGTCGTGTTTCAGCGAAGGAACATCCTGCGGCACGGCAAACCAGGAACAACGACGACGTCACCACCAGGCCATTGTTAACATCTGGTAACGGCGCCATTTTAACCCGGTTTTCCACTTAAACCATTCTCGTTTGATTCGCGATTTTTAATACAATTATATCGTTGTTCGTCACCCGCGGCGTTCCCCCTGGGGATCATCAGCCGCCATTATTTAGAAGCTGCGTAGATTATTCTTTTTGCTTTACCGACTGAGCCAATTTGATTAAATTTTACTCGTAAATTTATATTTTCACTAAAATTTAATTTGAGTTAGATTTCTTCTGGAAATTTGATAACGTAATATTATAATTAAATGGAATATTCAAATTAAATACATTTTTTATTATTATTTAACAATTTGATTGTACAAAAATATTTTTGTTGGTGTAAGCAAAGGAACACCACAAATCTATCTCTTCAAAGTCCTCCAAACTGTTCTCACTTCCCCTGTTCAACTAATTTACTCTATCCACCCATTTCATTCTCATAAAGCAACTCATTTTGTAAGCTTCTATTCCTTTTACCGTCTGCAACTCCTATCGTCCACGTTTCGCATACGTATATTAGTCGTAAGTCTTCCTTGCCTGTGCTATCCTACTCTACCCAAGTAACAGAATTCCTCGATTTCCTTCAAAATATCTCTTCCCAGTCCAACACCCTTTCTAATTCCCTTTTTCCCATACTTCCAATACGTCATTACCATGGTTTATCCCCACGCTCAACTTTTAACTCTTCCTCCAGGATCACGTTCATGCCGTTTATTATAGTTTCCAAGTCTCCTTCTGACTCCCCTAATATTACAATGTCATCGGCAAACCTTAAGAGTTTTTATTTCTTCTCCTTGCAGTATGATTCCATCTCCATATTCCTTTTCAACTTTCTTCATCGCCTTTTCTATACATAAGTTAAAGAGCTTGGACGTTTTTATATTATTCCTTATACAAAATTTCACAGATATATTAATTTTAATGATCATAATTTAAACATTTAATCAGCAGATTCACATAAAACTTTGTTACAAATAAAAAACTGAATCCCAGGTGCTAACATTAACTAATTAAGAGACAGTCTATATAATTATAATATGGTGTTTGATTTATAAAGGTGCACGGACTGTAATGTAATATAATGTATATAGGACAAGCTGACAGAGCTTTAAAAATTTACATTAAAGGACATAAAACCAAACAAGACTCTGAAATCAATTTCAGACTTTAAGCTAACAAAACAAAAACGGCCAATAAGTCGTCATGTAATTTAAATACGACGTTTCGTCTCCTTTTTCAGACTTCACAAGGCATAATGTTTAGCATTTTGGCTGTAAGTGTTGCGGGAAGTTGTACCGCGACACCAAATTCCTCTCATTTAAATACTTCAATACATTTAATAATCTCTTCGGCTGAAAGAGTCGAGGAGTGAACGACATGAGAATTACTAATGAAGTCAAAAAAAGGGAGACGAAACGTCTTATTTATATTAATTAAATGGTAATAAAATTTTACACTGACTCATTGGCCGTTTTTTATATTATTTATTCCTGTTGTCCTGTTTGGTATGTCTTTTTATCATTCCCAACAGACTGTTGATGACAGTTCTAACCTTATAATTTTTTTAGTAATTCGCTTTATCGTGGAGAAATAATTCATGACTTGTAATAAGGCCAACTTCCGTTCTGGACGACAAGCCAAATAAATAATTTTTGCTACTCACTCGCCGAGTCATGAAAAATGCATCACCCATAAAATTCGCTGGCCATAATTCACTTAACGATTTTACGCGAAAATTCAGACATTGCCGTAAATCGAATTCCTTGCGGTGATCCTCTTCTAAAGGAAGATCGCAGTGATATATGTGACTTTTAATAGCTTCTGCCTCTTTCCTATATTTATTGCGAAGCGAATGTGTTTACGGAGGATCGATGCCTCCGGACACTCTGCTCGATATTTTCCTTATTTCAAGTCCGTTCACACGGCGGCGGCTCGTGTTTCTTTCTACCTTTGCTTTGCTTCTGCCCTGTTACATCGCTCCTTCTCTCTCCAACTAAGTATTTATTCATTTTTCTAATCATTGAAACATATTTGTTATTATTTTATATCTTCAACTTTTCTAAAATAAATTATGTCATTTAGTAGAATAAATAAAAATACAGCCAATATCAGCAAAAATTGAATTAACATTTATTTAAAATATTTACAATGTTTCGTCCGTATTTATTGACTTCATCAGGAAAATTATTAAATGGATATACTGTTACACGTTTTACCACCATTAAGCGTCGCAGGGCGCAGTCCACGATACAGAATTATCCTCTTGTGTAATAGTAAGTCCATTTAAAAATGTACCCGATGAGGTCCAGAAAGATTGACGAAACGTCGTAATTATATCAACTAAATATTAGTTAATTTTTTCTGATAAGTTGACTGAATTTTTTATTTACTAATCTTCCAAATTTTCCCTTTCTGAATGACTTTTCTGCGCTTCGCATGCAATTTGTACCAATATTATAGACTGGAATGATTAATTTAAAACCTACTCTTTTTTTCAGAAAAGTATTCACAATACCCCCGGGGATAATTTCATACAACAGCCTTCCTTCCTTCCTCCAGAGGTTAAAAATAGTAACTACAAACGCTTCGTGAAGCAGAGTAAAACTATTCTTTTTTTAAATGGCGCTGCTGCTGTTTTACTCTGTGGTACAGGATTTTCTTAATCGTCCTTTCCTAGTATTTTAAATCAAGGTTCCTGCTGCTGCTGCTGCAAGTGTTGAATGAGCTGCTGCCAACCTTATAAAATAGCACATCACATCATATCTTAAAAAATTTCTATTCTGTTTTTTCTGCTCTTTTGTTTGTTTGTTTCATGTATATAGCTGCTGCTGCTGGAGCAAGGACAGTTTCCTGGTCCAAGTAGTTAAAACTCCATTGCGTGTTCCTCAATATGTGTGTGTGTGTGTGTGCTTGTCTGTGTTTCCCCAGTGTGTGTGTGTCCGTGTTGTGTTTATATTGACTTTTGTCTATATACACTTTCTTTTACTAATTTATTTTAACTTTATTTGTCTTTAATTATTTACTTTATTTTGTTCATTTTTAATTTTTAATGTATGACGTATCCTATTTCCTCAATCGAGGATTAATGGAAACAACAATAAATCTAAACCTTGATGCTTAACAATAACGTTTCAATTCATCAATTTTATTATTTACAGTGGCTTTCAGTGAATGAGAAGAATAAAATATAAAAGCCTTAATGCAGTTGCATGGTAAATATTGTGTTACATGTTAATGTGATTCGACGCCACCAGATGAGCTTCAAGGTCAAATCAGCTCCCATATAAAAATCACTGACATTTCGTATTCTCTACATTATTAACCGATTCCTAGTATATATACGAAAGGAATTTTCATAAATCCATTTTTGTAATGAATGTCTTTTTAGACATTTGTGCTGAAAACAATTTTAAGTCTTGAAAAAAGTTGTCTATTTCTATTTGGACACGTATTCCGACACGTGATGCTCCAATTTGTTAAAAAAGGAAACTTAGTGTCGTCACTGTCAAAATAGTAGAGCCCTGAGTTTGAAGCCTCGCTGTGCTCATTCGCATTGGCCTACGTTTTTGTGAAAGGTCTCATTTTACGCTGAATTTAATGCCAATTTATGATATGTAAATAACAAAAATTAGCCTCCTGCTCCAATAAACCTTTCCTTTCTCCCATCACTTTTTAAAGAATGGTACGAAATTTTGTAGAGTAGCTACATCAACGAAGCTTATATTTTTATATTTCGCCACTTTGCAAGAAGACTGACAACGAAAAAAAAGACTAGAATTCTGAGAAAACGTTGTTCAAAGAGGTAAATGATTATTTTCCTGAGCTTTCTGAGACTTCTATAGTCACTCTGAACATGATAAAAGTAAAAACTGGGAAGATGATTTCACTGTGGCGGCGAAGCCCTGAACACTTTACAACCTTTAAAGGGTTCGAGTTTTGATAGTTTTTATTATAAAATAAAGTCACTTTACATTAAAGCCCCAGAGTTGTGACATTTTTTTTAGAAAACTGTCTGAAGTCAAAAATGTGACTCTTAACGAATAATCAAAACTGAATGAATGACTCTTTTCGTTTTGTAATATTTTCATTTAAAAATTACATACGAACTCTACAAAATCTGAAATAAAACTAAATTTAATTGAAAATATCATATAGTTTTATCGATTATAGTTTATCGCCTTCCAATAATGCCACACTGACACAACTGCCATTCAATGACTATGCATAGAACTAAGACTAGTGACTTTTCTTTAAAAAAAAGTTTGACCAGTTTCCTGCTTCTTACTGAGTAAAATCCAGTTTTTAACATTTTTGAGTTGTCACCCTTCTTCCAAAGCAACGATTTGTGACTTTCAACCGATACTCTTCCGCAATGCGCTGTCCAATAGTTAGCAGATGTTCACTAATTAATTAATTTAAAAAATATATAAGACAGACAAATCAAACTTTTTGAAAAAGGTTTGCAAGGGTTTACTAGAACCTTTAGTAAATTTTCAGACTATTTAAAGCAATCTGAGAGTTGTCAAAGTCGAGCTATATGACAGAAAGACAATAAACCTGACTTTTTTTCCTTTTATTTCGCAAAACGCAAGTAAAAATTGCTGTCATTTTTTTACATATCATAAAATGTAATTAAGTTCTGCAAAAAAATGAGAACTTTTAGAATAACGTAGGTCAATCCCAACGAGCACAGTGAGGCTTCAAACTCAGGTCTCTACTATTTTGACGACTGCTGTACGCTAAGAAATGTCAGGAAAGTAGATGAGAAAGAGAAACCACGATCGTGAGTTATTTAATTCGTTTATATAAATTCCTTAAGAAAAGTAGACACCTCAAACTGCATTTTTAAGCTGTAGGAGCTGAGCATTTCTACTGAAATAATATTTTTTATTTCGCTTTTAGCCAGAACTAAGGCCAGCAGAAAATTATTCCTAAATAGTTGACATAATACTTCAGTTCAGTTGTGTTCTTTGTAAGGGCAGACGAAACGTCGTATTTATGTTAATTAAATAGTAACGAATTCATATGGCGACTCATTGACCGTATTTTTATTTATTGTAAACTTAAAGCGAGGACGAGGACAGTAGTCAGCAGCAGTTACAGATGTGACGTCGTTTCGTTGAGTTGCAGACATTTTTATGAATGGTAAAATTACTTTTGTTGAGAGGAGTAATTTATGTTCTCGGGATTTGAGACACTACTCTCAGGGGGTGACTTGTGAACCGTAAATTACTTTCATTTCTGTATAATATTCAGGTCCAACTGTGCTTTCCTCATTTTATTTCTTGTTTTGAGAACAAATTGAAATGTTTTTTGATATCACAGAAAAATCGCCATGGTCATGAGACATTTCTGGATGTAAAGTCACTAGTCTCCAGAATGAGATGGTCGCAGCACCCTCTAAGGAATTATTAAGTTAGTTGTAAGCACCGAGCAGTGGTATTGGTTGATTGAAGTCGTTGATCAGCCGGGAAGGAGCAGCCAAGGGCCAATCCATCAGGAGTTTTTTAGGGCTGGTGTATTGACAGGCGCAGCTTGTGTGCAGTGATGTGCATCCGGGAGTTCCCACGGAGAGCAGGGTCCCTCGGGACAGCCGATATCCAGGATTACAAGCGGCCCGGAAAAGTGATCGTCTTGGGAAGCCGTGATCTCGTTGACTGATAACGCCCGGTCCACGTGCAGCCTATCTCAGCATCTCACTTCGCTTTTGGAAGCCAACCCAGTCACTCGACCCCATACCTGACCGACTGACGCTTCCAATGGCGCAAAATATACCCTTCCGTGTGCTCACTCCATCCGGACACCAAAACTCAATCTCATTCTTATCCTGTACCGGATTTTAATTCCATTATCTCATTTCATTCTTCAAATTATTCCAAACGTTCATTCACTTGATACCACGTGTCATGGACCAACCTCCCTTGGGTACCATTCACATTAGAGTTTGATTACTATTCTCTTAGAATGTTCTCTGGATCTAATTTTACATAATTTACTTCTGTAAGTTGATCTACAACGTATATACCTGAGTGACGTTTCAAGTTGTACAAAACATTAACGTTTTCACCATCTACTTGCATAATCAAGCTTTGTAGAATTCATCTTTTCTCAGTGGAGTAAGAATCTGATGGCAGAAATACAAAAGTGCTTCACTATTATCATCAACTCTGTTGGACACAGTAATTAGACGATTTGATTTACGACCCTAATCTCGAGAGTCCGTAAGAAATTTGACACTGGAAATTAATGGACGCTTCCAAAGTTTCCAAATATGAATTTGTCCAATAATATCAGTGTCATGAAAATTAATTGGATTGATGAATATATTTATTGCGACAAATCGACACGCAAGCGTTGGATATTTGGAAAAATTTATAGATTATAACGACATATTAACCATAACGCCATTTTAGTCAAACTTATCTGATTAATTAAGTTTATTACAAATTGATAATGTGTATCACGCCACTAAAATTTGTAAATAAATGTTATTTGCTTCAATTTCAAGGGTCAAAAAAGAACTAAATGAGGTTTTAATCTTGAAATACACCGTTGTTGGAAAACGATTCTCAGACTCACGTACTCACATTCTTTCACCTTCAAAATGGAATCGTGGAGAAGAAATCCAACAATATGGAGAAACAGATAGAGAATTTGGGAGCTCACAGAACCCTGTACCATTTTCTTGGCATTCAAGGAAAGTCGACGGCGTGAAGAATCGCCGAAGTAAAGCGTTGGACAAATTATGGTAATTTCAGCGTTAAAAAGACAGTTGTAAATTTAGTGCAGAAGTAATTTGAGGAGTGTGGGTTTGGAAATGCAGGTTCTCTATCAAGTATAGAGGCAGTATAAAATGAGTTTACGCCCAAGTGAAGGAAGGAACTACGCCCGAGTTCATGGCTGACTGGGCGACGCGACGTGGGCTCTCCCAAGTTCAAGTGTCACGTCCCTTAAAGGAGCTTACATGGAATTCAAAACACGACAGCGTACGAAAAGAAATTTATTTCTCACAGACAGACACGGACCATGTGTAATGGCAGTCAACACTACTCCTGCAGCGATCAAGCCAAGGAGATCAAGGAATGTCGACGAGATAATTGCAACAAGAAATTTATTTAAATCCCTTCATTTGGAACTCACCATATCTGAAAAGAAGGACATATTAATGGGATCTGTGAGGGAACTTACAGTTGTTCCATTTTTATTCAGGAAAATGGAACAGGAAATTTTTATTATTTTTTTTTCAGGGTTCCGGTTTAGCCTTTATGGGGCGGAAGGTATAAAATATGTAATAAAATGTTCCCGCTGTAAGTACAACACTACCCTACAGTGATAGGGGAACCTTGAGAACCTCCCAGCACCAGGTTAGGCACAGCTAAGTGTTCAATCCAGATAAAACCTCGTGTGTCGAACACAACAAGTTCAAAACCACTGATATATCATTAAAAAAATGAGGTTTTGGATATTATTTTTGGTAGAGAGAATCAGCCTCTGACATGTGTACTTGCAGAATGAGATAATTACTGGACCGAAGACTGAAGTGAGAATGAAAAATTTTAAGAAGGATTATTTAAAATAATAGTGATTGTGGAAGGTGTATTTTATTTTAAATTACGAGAATTAGAACGTGTGTAATTGAAAATGATCCACTGGAACCCTGTCCAAATTCTAGGAAATTACCTGCAGGTCCGCTCCCGAACAAATACATTCTAAATTATAATATCCAAACAGATAATTTTGTCCAGATATTCTTCTAATTTTAAAATAATTAATTATTTACCATTTAACATATTTGTCGATATAATATTCCCAATATATTTTTCTGGTTCCAATCAACTGGCAAAAAAACCTTTCAATATGTTTTCTACTACGAATGGAGTTTATATAATTAGTTGTACTAATTTAGGCTTCTGTTATACCGGACAAACAAAACGGCCATTTAATACGAACACAAATTTTAAACTTTCAGCCAATAAACACAACTCATTACTAGGCAGTGTTTTAAATTTTACCACAATTTTGATAACGCCCGTATTTTAGGCATAAAACTTGATTACTGTAAAAGAATAATGTCTGAAACGTTGGTATAATAAAAGTCAACCGAAACGTCGGTTTAATGTAATAAAAAGCTTGTCTGGTAAATGTCGTTTCATTATTTCCGTTAATTTCAAAGAGACGTAAAACTTCTATTCATAATTTGGGTGCAATTGTTCGTCAAATGGAGATCATATACTTGATTATTACATGTCGTAATATTATGTTTAAATAAATTATATTAAATCAATAAATTTAAATTTATAAAGTGTTGATAACGCCCGTATTTTAGGCATAAAACCTGATTACTGTAAAAAGAATAATGTCTGAAACGTTGTATGATAAAAGTCAACCAAAACGTTGTAATAAAAAGCTTGTCTGGTAAATTTCGTATCATTATTTCCGTTAATTTCAAAGAGACGTAAAACTTCTATTCATAATTTCGGTGCAATTGTTCGTCAAATGGAGATCATGTACTTGATTATTACATGTCGTAATATTATGTTTAAATAAATTATATTGAATCAATAAATTTAAATTTATAAAGTGTTAATTTTATCTCATTCAGATATAACTCATAAAAATTGAATTACGGAAGTGGTTGTGTGGGTTTTCCATTCCGTGCATAAGTAAATGAGAATTAAGAGGCTCTTTTAGGAGTAGAAGTTCCTATAGTTTCACCCTTGAGTTTCTCATAGCCACATTCCGTACGTGTCGTATGAGGATTGGTCTGTTTCCCACCATGTCCCAAATCCGGATTGCGGGTCGTCGACGTAAGTAGATGGAGTAACAATTAAGGCCGCCGCGGAATAGGCAAAACAGTCGATAGTATCTATGGCAGGCAGCCGACAGGTGAGTGACTCGAACGAATCCTCTTAGCCACAGTAGCGACGCCTGCGCCGTGCCGCGCCGCTCCACTCGGGGTCGAACCCGGCCCCCCCTGTGACATTGACGCTGATCTGCCCAACCAGGAGTGAAGCAGTCGAGTTAACAATCTTCTCGGGTTTCACCAGCTAAGAGAGACCTAAATTACGGTTGACGGAGAGAAGGTCTGGCCTGGCCTCGCCTTTGGCCGGAGCCTAAAGTTCGCCCCCGTGCGTGCGTCTGCGTTTATAACAAAGAGGCGGGGATAAATCTGCGATGAGTGCGAGCTGCGAGAGATAGCATCTCTGGTGGGAGATTTGTGGCCGTCCGCGACTGCAGGGCTAATTCTGTCGTCAGGAGAGGCGACCATCCATCGCCAGGACCGAGGTGTGTGGCCCAGCAACCAACGCCACATGCATGCAACACTCTTATTTACTCCAATAATGCACGCCAAAATTCGTCACAATCAAAATTATTTAATTAATTAAACCACGATGTTTGGAACGTCCTCAGCTGTGAAAATAATCCAGTAGTTCGACAAGAAGCCTCGGAGACAGTTCGTGCCTCAGGTGCTTCAGGAACCAAACAAACTCACCCCTGAATTGACGAGTATTCCAATCAACAATATTATTAGTATTAATGTTCAAAGTGACACTGATGCGCTTAGTATACTGAATGACTTCCTCCTAGGCTTTTGATTTGGTGACCTTTAATCATCATTTTCGATGACCGTCCCTCCCTCATCCAAGAAAAAAGTTTTACTAAGTAATAAAACAAAGCGTTGGAGCTTTAATTTATTTTGTTTCATATTTTCAAGTCCATTTAATCCATCGCGTGCCGACGTAAGTGTTTCATCACCACACACAGTTATCAAGCCACGGCTAAGTCACGTCGGCTATAACGTGAATTAACGTGTAAAATTCAATACACGCAAAAACGGAAGAAAAGATTTAAAATGGATATTGATTCGCGTGGGGCCTCTGAGGCTCCAAAGTAAAAAAATTATTTTAACGGACTGAATATTACAATAAAATCGAATTAACACAGCGGAAAAGTTAAAGGACACTTTATTGAATTTTAGTTTACATTTTAAATAAAACACGTTTCCAATGCATTTGATAGAAGAAGAGAGCCATTAAAACGTTACATTATAAATTATGCTGCTTTAAAAATGTGTGGGGTCTCCCGGGCCCCACGCGACTACTCAAGGGTTAAATATTATATTATGCGCAATCACCATTTCAAAAAATCGACTTAAAATTATAGTATTTGGAGTTATTAATTTTAGTAATAATTATCTGTTGGCAATACAAACTTTTCAGTGTGTAAATTAATGTTTTAAAAGTTTTATTTTTAAATAAATACGCAAATGATACTGGTACTGGAAACTTCACATATAACACTTTCGTGATGAATTCTGCCGGAGCTCAGTACCAATTGCTGTAGATGACTTTGAAAATCTGGATTGACAGCGACTGGGCTCAAAATCAGGTTTCCACCAACAAAATAACGTCAATATATCTCGCCATGTTCGTGTAAAAATTAATGCCGATGAGGATGAGAAATAAAATGCAGGACAGAAACGATTTCCACGTTCCCCTCCCTCTCCCGCAATCTCTAATAATTATTATTTTTGAAAAAAAAATATTTTTTTTGAAAGCATCAACACGATATGATATATAAATTTAATTTCATAAGTTCTAATTTTATATGATAATTTATATATCGTTTCAAATAAACGGAAAACATTGACTTATGTTATTTTATGTGTACAATAGTAAGAGGAACTGATGCTTTTTTTTCTTATTAAAAATCAAAGTAACGCACCAATGATCTATCGATATTGCCTATAGTCTAATTCGAGTCAGACGTTCGTATTACTTTAAAAGGTCTTTGACCCCGGTACATATACCTCCTAAATTTTTTTTTGGATAACAGGCTACATGAGGGTGATCCTGAAACAGGCAACTCCCCTTTAATAGCATAGGAAGGGAAGGAATGGTCAGAGTGAGATTTCAAACTCAGGACTCTACTATTCGACTGTAGGAGATTCTCTGGCATATGACACCATAAAATACCGACGATCAACAGAAGAATAAATTTTCAAAAATAGGAAAATTTAGAATAAATTCTTGGGATTACAATTCAAGAGGAAGTAATTTATCATCGATACATTATACACTTTAAATATGTCTTCTGACGAGTGTAAGTATAATATAGGTTGTACAAAAAAGTGTGTAGTGAGCCACGTCGGAAAATACTAAAGTTCGAGAGAATAAACGTTTAGGAAATCTTAAATGAAGTTGAACACGATGTACGAAAATGCCACAATGTGTACGTGGCATATATATATATATAAATGCGCGGTAAAAGAGCGGATGTGCCTGAAATAGATGTTAATGATGATGATGATACTCCAGACGTAAAACACCGCTCAAGCAGAAAGACACTTTAGTCGATCCCGTTACTCTGGAAGACATTAGTGTCGGCCATGTTTGTGATGGGACCTTATGGGAATTCTTTTCTAAACAATTAAGGAATTTTTTATATGCGGATCATCAAAGTAAATTTTTTGAAAATTTTCTAGCCTAGCCTTCAAATGTAACTAACCGTTTGACGTTCGTTTTATTCTGTTTTATCAATACTTGTTTACCAAATTAATATAATTGTAAGTTTCCTTGAATTCGTGTGACAGTAACTTTTGAAATTAACACTCTCTTAATTTTTCACCTTTCTATACTTAGTCCCTTCACAATCTTTGCTCAGTTCACAGTAATGAGTATTTTCATAAATTCATGTCCATATCGGACATAGCTAAATTAAATTAAATGAATGGAGGCTAGGAACTTAAGAAAATGTGCCACAAAAAGGAAGTAGGATTCGTTGATTGTGTGACGTTCAGAAGAAACATCCTATAAATGTGCTAATGTAAAGCCGTATTTAGAGTAAAAATGTTAATAGCCATTAACATTTCCCATAGAGCCAAGTGAGACCAATAAATACATGCGAAATACGTTAGGGGCGGTTTTCAGACCCTCAATATTGATCTAAATTTAATAATTTTCCATTTCACTGTGTATTTAATTCTACTTCACGGATTACACACACTTATTCGTCCATTATTATCAATATGTAAATAACAGACACCCTGTTAGCTATAATAAAAGTAATATTCAATATAAAAAAAACTTAAAAATTTCTTCCTAAAATTTAAAACATACAATTTTACACATTAATTAGAAGAACAACTGGAATAAGTATTGTAACAAACTATAGCGACCACAAAGTCACTATAGCTGATTTAAGAAGAAGTAGTACAAATTCAATAATCGACACATTAAAGCATAAATATTGTTGAATAGAGGCAATTCCATAAAAAAAAATCTCACCGTGTAGGTAAAGAAAAAATGTAAATAAGTTGACAGACCTAAAAAGGTCTACCTAATTTAATGTGAAAAAAATCGTATGGAATCGTATTTAATGAACAATTCTTAAGGGAATTTAGCATGCAATATGATCTGTCGAGAATAGATGCTGTGTACTTACCAAAGTACTATTAATATTGTTACCAGAAGTATAGCGGTATAGAATTATGTAGATCCCCCAGATAGCAGAAATTTTGAAAGATGGAAGATTGGACGAATAAGAAATAAAAATTTAGGAATACTTGTATATATGAAAGAAATTATTCAATTAAAGTTACCGTCGTTATTACATTTAACACTACCAAAGACTCTTGGAAATTATATTTGAAAACTAAATTCAATACACAAACAAATCAAAAATTAATTTATTCTAGATTTATTAGCCTTTAATGTGTTCAATTAAATAAGTATAAGAAGAAAAAAAGTAAAACATAAATCGGGGAATTGAACAATTGTGAACAAAAATTAAATAGGGGTTTTCAATAAGGGCGGGTAGATATTGAAATGGAACAAAAGAAGCTGTGTATATTTTAGGTATTAACTAAACTCTGTTTTTATTCAAAAGCTGCATGTATGCCCCTTCATATAAAAAAAAATTATTTCGTTACATCGACCCGCCCTTATTAAAAAAAACTAGAAAATAATTGTCCACAGAGACAAAAACTTCTAATTTAAGTGGCAAAGGTCAAATATGTAACTGGGAAATTTGAGGACTTCTGAGCTTCGTCTCCTTATAAACTTTTTGCATAACAATAATTTAAAATTATGCAAAATACTAAATATTCTGCATCTGTTGATTAATTTTACAATATAAAATCAAAATTATTAATATTTGAACCGTTTAAATACTTCAGTAACGGAAACCCGTCAGTAATTCATGCCAACTATTAGCACTAAATTATGGATATTACAAGTTTATTAATGAATTAAACTATTTTCGAAAATGTCATGTATGTGTGTATTTATTAAACTGCAATGAGACGTACGTCCGGTGTCTGTTACAACAACGAAAAAATACGGTAAGTACTAAAAACTGCAGACTATTGATAACTGATACTCTAACAATAACTATTTTTATTATTTCACTTAATTGAGGAAATTCATTCCCTCAAAATTAAAAAAGGTTAATATTAATACTTAATTTTTAATTTATGTCCTCGAATTTATATTAGTCTTTTAATCTTCTCTACTATGAGGTTTCACCTCGAACGGCGCTGCAGGGAACTTATTTTCAATCTTCTATGGTTCTACTTAAAAACTAATATTTGGCTATGTCTGTTTTCTGCGGTCTTGTTTTTAAACTAGGGATCGATTCCCCCTACCTACGTATATGTTGGCTTCTTTAATTTCTCACGTATTTCTCCCCACGCTTTACCGCCAACGGGTAAGAGTTGACAAGGAGCACAAAGTGTGTCACTTTTCCTCCTGATCTCGAACGATTCCCATGCACTTTTTCGCGCCCTCGGCCTCCTGGTTCCCCGTACTACAAATTTTCTCTGGACTTTCTCCAATGCATCCAAGTGTGGTTTCCTCCACTAGCATTTTTTACGCCAGTTGCTTTGATATTCCGCTCCCTTTCTTTAATACTCTGTTAACAAGGTGAAGATATGTCGACGCTTTTCGTGTTGTGTGTTTTACATGAGCGCCCCACACCTCATTTTTCAACTCAAATAAATTCCTAAATACTGGTATTTGATTTCCTGCGGTACCTCTTCCACACATAGCATCGCCCTTGTTCTCCCTTCACCAGAAAAGTATTCACAATTACCCCTGGGGATAATTTTATACAACAGCCTTCCTTCCTTCCGCCAGAGGTTAAAAATAGTAACTACAAAAGCTTCGTGGTGAAGCAGAGTAAAACTATTCTTATAAATGGCGCTGCTGCTGCTGTTTTACTCTGTGGTACAGGGGATTTTCTTAATCGTCCTTTCCTAGTATTTTAAATCAAGGTTCCTGCTGCTGCTGCTGCAAGTGTTGAATGAGCTGCTGCCAACCTTATAAAATAGCACATCACATATCTTTAAAATTTCTATTCAGTTTTTTTCTGCTCTTTTGTTTGTTTGTTTCATGTATATAGCTGCTGCTGCTGCTGGAGCAAGGACAGTTTCCTCCCTGGTCCAAGTAGTTAAAACTCCATTGCGTGTTCCTCAGTGTGTGTGTGTGTGTGTGTGCTTGTTTGTGTTTCCCCAGTGTGTGTGTGTGTCCCTGTGTTGTGTTTATATTGACTTTTGTCTATATACACTTTCTTTTACTAATTTATTTTAAGTTTATTTGTCTTTAATTATTTACTTTATTTTGTTCATTTTTAATTTTTAATGTATGACGTATCCATCCTATTTCCTCAATCGAGGATTAATGGAAACAACAATAAATCTAAATCATATATTGTTAATTAATATTTAGAAGATGGGAGGAGGAGTATAGGATTTTTTAATGAGGTCGGGTCGGTGTCTGAAATACCGAAACGGAATGAAAGAATAAGAGTGTGAGGTATTAACATAATTTCTAAAATGCAGAGTTTGTTTCAAGATGGAGCCGTGTAGAATGAAGGCTGTGGGTGTGTGTGGGCCCCGTCGCGCGGATATACTCACTCGTACCCGTAAAACTTGATGCATCGGCCTTGTACCGCGAACGCGCACGCAAAAAGGAAGGCTGCGACCCGAGCCGAGCCGAGCAGAGCCGACCGCACCAAACAAGTTTTGGCACAATCACTAACTCATTCAGCCGGCTCGTCGTAATAATTATTGTCTTTGGCTGTGGGAATATTAATTCCAGGGTCTGTGGCTGATCCCTTGCCGTCCATCCACCGTCCATCCGTCAGGCTGGAGGAGGAGGAGGAGGAGGAAGGAAGAGCCAGGCCACCCAGCGTCACCTACAAACTACCCGACACCTTCCCACATGATGGAAGTGCTTTGGAATGCATCAGATAGTGTTGACTTGCACTTTCGCCACCCTTCCCCCTCCCCTCCCCTCCCCTCCCCTCCCCTGGCGTGGGGACGCTAGTTCGTGCCCTACCACAGGCCAAGATACCATCTATCTCCGCTAACTGATGCATTTCGTTTATTAACAAGCACACGCGCTCGCTCGCCCGCCCACCAAAAAACGACCACCACGCCGTCTATCACGTGACAAAATTGTTTAACCCGACACAAAACACAGTAATGAACAACCTGCGCACCGACACCTTGCTAAAAGCCGCCTCATTACGCTCATTATTCCTTTTCAAAAGCACTCACTCCCTGTAATTTTTTTAACCAAAAAGATATTCAAACTTTATAACAGTGACTCACTTTTTCTTAAGGGACACGGGGACTGAAATTCGAAATTCCTGTAAATTAATTGCTACCGACCTGAAATTTTTTAACCTCATACATGTGTAGCAATGTAAAAAAATTTTGGTTCTTGTCAACTTGTTTTTTGTTGAGATATTTTGAAAACTATTTTCAAAATTTGGCGTCACGTACTTTAATATATTTTAGCTGTCTTACATTAATATAGATTTATATTTGTTGTTTCCATTAATCCTCGATTGAGGAAAAAGGATACGTCATACATTAAAAATTAAAAATGAACAAAATAAAGTAAATAATTAAAGACAAATAAACTTAAAATCAAATTAGTAAAAGAAAGTGTATATAGACAAAAGTCAATATAAACACAACACGGACACACACTGGGAAACATAGGGCTGACCATTGTTATCAATTGTCGGTATTATTTTTCAAATTTAATAAAACTGTGGGGAGAAAATTTTTTTACCAAGAGCTTCTTACAGTTACTTAAAAATAGGCACTTTTCAGCACTTTAAATTTTTTTTCACCTAAACTACTTCAACAATTACAAAACTAATACTTTATTTAAAGGTATTAGCTTGTAGATTATTTACAAAAATAATGATGGCAATATCTTAATATTTGTGACGCTTAGAAGGTTTTTGGTTCCATAAATCATAAAGCTGAGAAAACCACATTTTTCTCATGGAAAAAAAGTAATTTATTAACATAGAATCAAACATGTTAATTAAAATTGTCCTGCAACATGTGTTACGCCTTCATTCTTTTGTTTGACAGCTCCTCTTTTCACTTTTCTAAATTTATAGGCATATTAATATGAAAAAAAAATTATAAAATCTATTTATTTTACATTTAGGCCGAAATTCAGCCTCCGTGTCCCTTAAAGGAATTTGAAACTTTAATTACAGTAAATTAAAAATTTGAATTGCACTAAAAGAAACCCGACAAAGTCACAAATAATTCTTCAGTTTCAGGCTTTTGGCCGTATTATTGAACATATTCGATTTCCAGGTGTAATACATCCTATATGATTATGTCATTTAGTATATACATTTAAAAATAAGATTTCAAACATAAGCGAAATAACGAATAAAATAAAGTGAATTTCTTAATTTCCCAGTCAAAAACGTTTCAATCTAAAGAATAAACATCTATTTTAGCATACCACTACTTGAAATAATCATGGCTACTTCTTGTTAATCAATCCAAAATGAAAAAAACACTCTTAGCAAATATATATAATGGTCAAACAGTCGAAAAAAACACAGCATTCAGGAATATTTTTGTATAGCATTAAAATATTTTTTGGAAACTAATAACTGAAAATATTAGGACAGTGCACAATTTCATAATCATAATGTTCAACATCATTAAATAAAATTTAAATTATAATATTAATCATTAAGGTTTCTTCTGCATTTTATAATCCTTGTTCGCCTCATGATATTACAAATAGATATATTATTCTAATGATATTATTTGCATTGTCTTATTTACGTCCGCTACGAAATAATACAAGTAATTTTTTACCTCCTTCAGACAAATGTATTTATGTATTTAAATTAAAGAATAACGACGTTTCGGTACATATTCTCACCTTAAAAGTTTTCTTTCAAAATTATTATTGTAATATCCTGTCATTAACACCACACAACATGTTGGATTAAAGTTCGAGGCAACACAAAACAGCGGTCGTAAGAAGATAATTAATTATACATTCAATGAGTTACAACAGTCTCTTTGTCAGTTTTTATTTTATTTAAATATTAAACTGTACCACGTTTCGTCTCCCATTTGAGACTTCTTCAGATATAAAAATCTATCTGTTCATTGGACCTCACTCCATGACTTCTTGGAGCCGAAGGAGTGAGGGTCCCTGAACATTAAAGTTTTATACGTGAAGAAGTCTTAAATGGGAGACGAAACGTGGTACAGTTTAATATTTAAATAAAATAACAACTGACAAAGAGGCTGTTGTAACTCAGTTAAGACTGAATAAAGATTGAGTGATGCCACGGACGTTTCTCTCCATTTCTGTGTAATAATTGAATTCGTTACGTGTTTTCAATGGCAGGATATTACAATAATAAGAAAGAAAATTGTGATGAAGGTGAGAAAAAGTACCGAAACGTCGTTATTCTCTAATGTAAACAAATAAATTTATCTACAAAAAAGGTGAAAAATTAATTTTATCGTGCATTTTCACAAATAAAAAAATTACGGCCGAATAAGTCAGAAAATAAATTCAATTAGTATTTAATAAATAATTTAATAAATACCTGAGAAGTCTACAAAATTGTCTACACAATTTAGTGTAAAACATTTAAGTCGGAAAAAAATTATGTTTGCACTTTCACGTTTTTTTCCAGTTTGACAGTCATATTTTATTTACTTTAAAATTCTATAAAGTGATCGCTTTTTTCAAACTAAATGTAACAACGATATTTCCACAGTTCACTCAATTGCCTCTGGAGTTCCACAGGGTAATGTCCTGGGACCACTTTATATTTACAGCGGACATACATGAAAAACAATAATTCACACAACATACGCTGTTGACATTGGAATTTTATACGCAGATAATGACCCTCTTACAGCTGCTGCTGTTCTACAAAATCATTGAAATAACCTTGAACAATGGCTAAACTTTTCACGTATAAATGTAAATCCAAATAAATCAGTGCAAGTAAATTTTACCACAAAAAAACCTGTCCAAATGTCTCCATAAATAATGCACCATTACCTATCGCCAATGAAGTTAAATGCCATGGTTTACTATTGTACTCTAAAACTTGCATCGAAACCGCATTTAACATCCAAATGGGATCAGAGTAAGCTGCGTCACATAAATTGGCTACTTTGCAGAAATTCCAAATTGAAAACAGAAAACAAAATACTTATATATAAATGCATATACTAATGGAATCCAAGTATGGGGGTGTTGCACCAAACTTTATAATTAAAAAATTATTCGGGCCAAAATGCTTCGTACCATCTTAAACGCACCCTGGTTCGTGAGAAACAAAAAAAATACATGAAGATCTAGCCATAGCCACTATAGAAGATGAAACAAACAGATTCAGCACTAATTATCTTCCCAGGACACCATAACGACAGGTCAGCCATCTACCAAATGAACTAACAACACGTCGCAGATTGACGAGGAAGATTTAAAGATTTGTCAAGTTTAATTTTATTGTCGTCATATATCAAATTTTTTTTTAATTTTGGAGCTGGCCCACATCTCCCCTCAATATAATTTCATTTGCTTAGTGTTCAAAATAAACAGGTTGTAATTTTCTTAATAAACAAAATAAAATATTTTATTTACTATATTATTATTGTGATCCGGATAAATTTTAATATTAAACATTATGCTATGCGAGATAATTAATTAAAGATATTTACACAGAGACCATATATATATATATAATATTCACGACAATCAACTTGCGCAACATGTGAATGAACTAAACGTAGTCCATGGCCAAACAATGTTCAAACAATAATAAAAGTAACCGACGTGAAAACAAAAATATTACATGTATTAAATTGATATATAAACAAGTGTTAATTTCTGAAATTACCTCTAAAATATTTTCTCTGTAGCATTTGACTTATTTCGTGGACAAACATTCCGACATTGTACTTTAAACGAACCTATTTTTAATTCGAAAAACATTACCAATCGCAACTATAAAATTTTATAAAGTGCCACGATACTAATTCATTATAATTACTGTCTGAAATCATTTTTTAAAAAAAAGCATATTAAATTACTCTTGAATTCTTTGCAAAAATAAATAAATAAATGCATCTCCAATTTGATATAGAGCAGGTTTAAATTCAATTTTGTTTCGCTCAATAATAAAAATATATTGTAAACATTGCATTTAGACGAATATAATTATTTAAATAAGAACATACCAGCCAGTTGCAAAGGGGAAACAGCAGCAGCAGCAGCAGCTTGGCTCGATTCAAACGTTCCAATGCAAAAACAACAATCACTATGACAAAAGACGCGCTCCATTTACTTTCTTTGGCGAAGCTAAACATATCAGCCAACGTAATGAAAATTACAAACAAGGGAATAAATGTTTTACAATATGAAAAAAAAACAATAATTATAACTCCGAAATTTATTTTATTATTCTCAATCGCAACAAAACTTTTGGACTTTCATTTCTTCCCACTGCGGACAGGAACTACAAAGTTATTTCTATCGATTTTCTATACAAGAATCGTCACAAAATCATAATAACCATTAATATCTTTGGTTGCGTAATGACATTCCACAAACGAATAAAAGCGGACAATGAACTGGAAGACGTTATGAACGCTATCATTTTCATAACAAAATGATCAATTAAAAACCTTTATTAAAATAATCGTAGGGTTTCTCACATCTACGACGTCATAAATATTTTTTTATCTCGTTGAGAGAAAGTGACAACCCGATCACAGACAGTCAGATTCTACCAACTTCATCTCATAAATGACTGAGCAACGAAAGTAAATTAATAATATCGTTTTCCATAGGATTTTCTAGTCCCGTACTCCAATATCATCGAAACGTGAATGAAATCATTCAAAAATAAAACGGTCATACCTACTCAGTTTCCAAAAACGACACGATGAAAACTACAAACCGTAATCAACATTGCTCTATTACATTTTAGATATTTAACGTTAGTGTTTACAAATTAAAGTCGCTCAAATTATGTAATTTTAAAAGTACGTCAAGCTGCCAACGTGACATTTTAAATATCCGTGTAACGGGCACTGTGTGCACTTAATAATAGCAAAATGCTATTTAGTATATATATATATATATATATTTAAAATGTCATGTTGGCAGCATTACTTAATATCAGCGATGTTATTTTTTTAGTATTTGAATTTAAATTGTAATAAATAATTGTTTATTATATATATATATGTAATAAACAATTATTTATTACATATATATATAATAAACAATTATTTATTACAATTTAAATTCAAATACTAAAAAAATAACATCGCTGATATTAAGTAATGCTGCCAACATGACATTTTAAAAATCATTAGCACTGGCCCTTTGTGTGCTTAATAATAATAAAAAGTTATTTAATATATATAAATGTATCTTACATTCAATAATCAGCTTTTCTTTATTACATTTTAAATAGAAATATTTATTTCAAAATTTATCACGTAAATTTCCAATTAAGAGAAGTCATATTATGAAAATCTTAACTTGAGTGCATGTAAGGGCCGCTTTTTCACTTGATGATGTTACTCAAGTCAAGTTTGGATTTTTATCATGTGGCTTCCCCTTTCTTCCGTCAAAATTTACCCGAGGAAGACCCAAATTATAGGGGCGAAACGTCGTTTCAAAGAATTTAAAATGTTGTCTGTTGTTGTTATGGTACTGAATTATTAATCTGTTCCTCGATGTTAACCTATATTCTGCAAGCCTTTTTCATTTTTCCGCGTGCTACCACATCCCACATTCTCCTTAATCTGCTTAGCGTATTCCATCCTTTTCCTCCCTCTTCTTGTCATTTCTCTCTAATGACAATTTTACAATACGTGGCCTATTAATCCATCCCTTCAAAGTCTTGCAGATTGTTCCCAATTCTTCCTACAACTTCGTCATTAGTGATTCTATCCACCCATCTCACTCTCCTACAGCACTTCTTTGCAAAGGCTTCTATTATTTTCCTGTCTGCAACTCCTATCGTCCACGTTTCGCACCCACAGTGAACACCAACCGTTTCCTAATATTCATATTTATATTAACCGTAAGTAAATTCCTCTTCCTTACTTGTGCTATGTTACTCTACATGTTATACTGGCCGAGTAGCAGATTTCCTTAACTTCCTTCAAAATATTCCTTCGTAATCTAACAACCTTTGTTATTCCACTATTTTCCATACAACTTGGTTTTACTTCAATTATTCCGCTTCTTGAACTCTTCCTCCAGGACCACGTTCATGCCATTTATTGCAGTGTGATTCCTTTTCCATATTCGTTTTCAATTTCTTTCATCTGCTGTTACATATTATAACATAGGTTAAAGAGCATCGGCGACAGGCTGCAACCTTGATTTCTGTTTTATTTTCTTGATATTGAATTTTAATTTAATCACAGCTGCCTGCCTTCTGTAGAGATTTGTAATTTGTCGTAAATCTATTAGGCCTAATTATAGTGAAAGAAACTGACCTTTAATGATTTTATATCAGAAATTAAATTTTTTTACTGTTGTAAATAATTTTATTATTATTTAGTTAATATAATAGCAATTACGACCTTTTTTTGTCCACCTTTGTGGACTTTATCAGGTAAATTTTTGAATAGAAACACTTAATGTGGATAATTTAGTGTCCATCGACGGTTGCGGCCGATAAAACATTAAGCCAGGTGATTTATTTTGCAACGTCTGAATTTGTAATGATAAGTAAAATTTCCAACCAATTTCAGACTTTATTTTGATTTTTAACAATTTCCAAAGAGAAGGAAAAAACAACTTTTGCCACAACTGAGCAATTGTAAAAATTTTGTCGTATTGCCTCGGGGGAGAATTTTTCAAAATATTGTAAAAATTTGTGGGTTATGTTCATAAATATTGTTTTATTTAAAATGTGACAACTTATGTTTTGATTTTTAGGATAATAACATTGAAGAAGGTATAAATAAGTATCGAAACGTTTTTTCTTTTTCCTCTTTGAAAATAGTTAAAAATAAAAAAATTCTGAAATTGGTATGATTTATTTTTTAATGTTGAAGTTAATTATTTTAAAAAAGACATTTATATACAACGGCGAGGGGAAAATGTTTGCCGTAGTTACTAAAATTTAACATGGGAAATGGTTGATGGAGGTTATGTAAATGAAACTTCCTCTGTTAAATTCTTAGGTCTCTTAGTAAATAATAAATTAAATTGGACTGATGATCAGATTAATCAATTACTTAAGAAACTCAGCTCAGCTACATGTGATGCTATCAATGTCCTTCCACCTTCAGTCATCTAAAAACTAGAAAATTAGTATACTTTGCATATTTTCATTCTATTTTATCATATGGTATTATATTTTGGGGGCAACTCAGTAGCAGCCATAGATAAGATTTTTATTAGTCAAAAACGTGTTATTAGAGCAATATTCAGGTTTCCTCACACCAACTTCTTGCAGAAATCTGTTCAAAAAGTTAGGTATTTTCACTTTGACGTGCCAATACATTTATTCATTGATGTTATTTTTAATCACAAATAGGAGGCACTTATTTTTGAATAATTCTGATATTCATCCCTTCAATACAAGGAACAAAAATAATCTGTATAAAAAATGTAAAACATTGTCAATTGCACAGAAAGGTGTGCATTATTCAGGGATAATCCATCTTCAACAGACTGCACAGAATTAAACAGTTGTCCGCTGATAATCAAGGTAAATTTAAGACTGAATTACGCTCATTTTTGCTTAGCCACTCCTTCTATTCAATAAAGGAATTTATAGAAGAATCGGAGAAGAGTAATTTATTATAGTTTATAATACAAAACTTTGTTATAAGTATATTTTCTTTTATACAATAAAATAATGTAATAAATGTACACAGCCCTGACCCATTATTCCACATCCTTGAAGCTTAGCTTCTTTACAGGATCTACGGAATATGATTATTATTATTATTATCAAATAGAGAGTAATGATTACCAAGTGTAGTTATTAGAAAGCCTGTTTAGTTTTCCGAGGTGAAATCGAGACTCGGCTCTTACTTTCCCATTGAAGGTGTCAAGCCATTAGCTGTGTGTTTATGGCGTTTATTGTTTGAGCACGTCCTGTAATTGTTTTAGACTTTTACAGCGTCTAGACATGAAATATTCTCCCTCTCAGCTTATTCTCTGGTTCTTCTTGTAAATACGTCATTTATGAGCGCTCACTTGTCTTGCGACGCGATATTTCTTCATTTATTCCCCTTTACGGCCTGACTGATGTGAAGATATCAACGACAATGTCTCCGGCGCCTCCATTAACCTCCAGTCAAAACTACTTACCTTCAGATAAATTTTAGGTTTGATTTTTGTACAGAATACTTTTTTAAACCGTTGAAATTTCCTTCCTTTTTCCATGAAAAACTCTTCCCGCCATCGCTCTTAGGCTCTTTCCATCTCTCCTTGCCATTAAACTTTAAAACCTAGCCTTGGAGGTGTTTCATATCACCCTTTGCAGTGAAGGTAGACTTCAATGAAGTTAACTAATAACACTGCTAATTCTTTCAGAATCCAATTTTAATTTAAATAAAAAATATTAGCATATTGAACACATCACACAATGTGACGTTTCTTTCTCCCGTAGCATCTTCAGGAGCAAGAAAATACTTACATAAAATTTAAAAAAAAATTCCAAGAAAAACAGGCTTTTGCATTCAGGATATTATAGATATAATTTATTGTATCCTATTATTCATATCATGTATCTAAAACCTGTTTTCTTTTCAATAAATTGTATTATTAACATTAAGAAAATTAAACCTTCTTTCTTTGGATTTTTAAGATTTGTTTAAATGTTTTCCTGCACCGGAAGAGTTTCTAAATAAATTAACGACACATTGTGCTATGTTTAACATGTTCCAAGTTTTAATTTCAAATTAAAATATAATTATGGACCAAATTGGATCTGTTATCCATTTATTGGCTGCGTGTCAATCAGCCTACTTACCGTCGATGTTTGGGGAGAAAATACCAGGGCCTCGTCGCAACTAGATGTCTCAACGATTTTTAGAAAACGCGGACCGACGCCAAACTGTCTAGGATTTCTTACCCCTTTTTGCAGTCTTCTTCAATTTCTCTCAAGCCGTCAGCCTCTTAATTCCGTGTTGGGATGTGTTTTA
>CM067379.1:7428169-7625669 GCA_034510155.1 Eucriotettix oculatus
CCATCACAATTGCCGCGTGAACAATTTACTGTACAATGCGATAAATTTTATTCTTAAGATCATGTATCTAAAACCTAGTTTCTTTTCAATTTATTGTATTATTAAATTGAAGAATATGAAAACCTGTTTCCTTTGTTTCTTTTTTTTCCCTCTGTTCTTACCTCACACACTTTAACATCAGTTGACTACTGCTGCTGGTTTCTTTTTTTCTTTTCTGGCAAAATTTCCTGGAAGAGGCCAACGTAGATACCGAAAATCAATCCGATTCCTCAAGATGAGCAGCGGGGAGCGGAGTTTTATAACTGCTTCCGTCTAGTCCAGTGACGGGCCAACTGTTTAAATAGGGGGCAAAACAAAAGGAAAAAATAACTTTAGGCGGGCCAAAATAATTTTTTTAAAGCAGAAAACATTTTTCAAAATTGTTTTTTTTTGTGTGACAATAAAATTTATCATTATCTGAAGGAAGAATGAGAATGTCACGAATGAAACTGTGACTGCATTTCTAAAACGAAAGAGTGAAGTAAAGAGGAAAATGTTTATTTTTCTTATAGTCAATATTCTGTTTTTTTGGGGGGGTTCGCGTGTGGCCCGCGGGCCGTAGTTTTCCCATCACTCGTCTACACGATTAATAACTATTGTAAATAAATTCATCATTAATAAATTGAGTTAATCATCAAGTGACAAACGGATGAAATTTTTTTTAAACGAAGCCGATAATTCTTTTTCAGTTATCGAGCTCCAGTGTCCTTGGAAAGCATTTTTATGGTAATAATAAGGATTAATTTGCATAGGAGAGCACGTGCAAGGTGGACACGAGACCGAGGCACTATATTAAGCAAATGGAAGAGCCAAGGGGAAATGGTGTAAGAGAATACTCAGGATAAATCACCGTGGTCGTTTATAAACTGGTATAAATTACCCCCCAAGTGTTGTTCGAAGAAAGCTTGTTTAGATACGAATCTCGAAACCGTTTACAATTTATAGCACACGGTTTTCTCCCTCCCCCTTATTTTATTTCTTAAACTACGGTAATCCTCGGTTCAGTAACACATTACGGAAAGTAAATTAAATATGAATCAAAAAGAGATATTACAACTTTGCATTCTGAGATTATTTTTTAATTTCAAAATTATGGATTTAATAAAAAGCCTATGTAAATCAATCTATCTAAATCTACGAAGTTTCTCGCTCTCGTTCATTCATGAGTCAAGAAATTACTTCTTTTAATTCGTATTTCCTCAAAAAAAAATATTTTTTCAGGTTTCCTTCCTCCCACTGTTACTTTAAACCTTTCTTTTACCTTCTTCTCCTCCTAATCCTAATCAGAAAATCCTCAAAAAATTTCCTTTTCGTCTAGAAACTCTAGAAAAAAATTCTGATTACTCATATTCCTTTTTCAACCTTCATTATAATTTCACCGTACCATGTCGCGGGTACCTAATTCCGATCCTCCCAGTTCCAAATCTTCTGGCATCCTAATTAAAACCCTACGGCGTGTGTGTATACTTAAAAACATTCCAACTACAAATATTTAAGTCCTAGTTAACACCTGTTATAACTCGCAAAGACATGAGATGTCTGTGGGGGAGAGATTTCTCTCTCTCCGGATTGATTGCGGGGCTTACCTTTGGGGATGCCTTTTACTCTTTCCGGCCTTTTTTATTTTTTTCAAGGTTCTCTCACACATCTACTTTAGGAGGTGTATGTACTTGGGGGGTCGAAGACCTCAGGCAAGAGTTTCCCTCTGATCCCGTTGGATCAGCAATCTCCTGAACGTGGAGGAAATGCAGCGACCGCTCAGCAAACTCCTCTCCCGTCATTCAGGGCCCGACCTACCCAATGCAGGTTTTCTAGGGGTTTTCCCCGCATCTCTTTAGGTGAATCACCGCGAAGGTAGGGAAGGTCCTTAAATTATAGCCTGGGGGCCACCTTGCTCTACCTCCCACATTCACCCTTTTCATTTCCCTTCCTATATTATTAAAAAGGAGTTACCTGTTTCAGGATCACCCTCATATAGCTTTGCAGTTTTTTTAATTACCCTCATTAAATAATTTATTTATAAATTTAGGGGTAAATCCTTAGATGTTATTTATATACTTCCAAATTGTGTAATTCATTTTCTGTATTTTATGATATTAAATATAATATTAAAAAGGAGTTACCTGTTTCAGGATCACCCTCATATAGCTTTGCAGTTTTTTTAATTACCCTCATTAAATAATTTATTTATAAATTATAGGGGTAAATTCTAAGATATTATTTATATACTTCCAAATTGTGTAATTCATTTTCTGTATTTTATGATATTAAATATAATATTAAAAAGGAGTTACCTGTTTCAGGATCACCCTCATATAGCTTTGCAGTTTTTTTAATTACCCTCATTAAATAATTTATTTATAAGTTATAGGGGTAAATTCTAAGATATTATTTATATACTTCGAAATTGATTAATTCATTTTCTGTATTTTATGATATTAAATATAATATTAAAAAGGAGTTACCTGTTTCAGTATCACCCTCATATAGCTTTGCAGTTTTTTTAATTACCCTCATTAAATAATTTATTTATAAATTTAGGGGTAAATCCTTAGATATTATTTATATACTTCCAAATTGTGTAATTCATTTTCTGTATTTTATGATATTAAATATAATATTAAAAAGGAGTTACCTGTTTCAGTATCACCCTCATATAGCTTTGCAGTTTTTTTCATTACCCTCATTAAATAATTTATTTATAAATTATAGGGGTAAATTCTAAGATATTATTTATATACTTCCAAATTGTGTAATTCATTTTGTGTAATTGATTATGAGCCGTTCACAAGAGTAAATAGATTGATAAGTGAAAGTGAAATTCCATCGACGCCGCCGCCGACCGACGGACGACCCGATGAACAAGAAGAAGAAGAAGCTGAAAAATTTTTCTTTCCGAGGGAGGGTAACTCGGCACTCGTAATTGTTCTAACAAGGGCGAGCCGTCCTTTGTCCTATTGAGCAGCATCAGACAGACGCTAATTAATCACGTGTGACTAACATGGCCGACAAAGCTCTAATGGAGCCGTCGCGGCCGCCATTGTGCCGCAGCAGCGCCGCCACAAAGCAAGCATTGACACCGCATTAGCATATAGAGCGGCGGCCCATGACTTGCGCGACCCGACCCCGGCCCTGTCAAATCCACAAAGACAACCCACAATTATTATTATTATTATGGCTCTCATCTCCCCCAAAAACTCTCGCTAAATATTACAATATAAATTCTTTAAATGTTTCATCAGCCTCTTTTTAAAAAAAAACAAATGCCGAATTTGCTGTCAAACCTCCAGATTACATTCCATTTACAAAATGGTTGTGTTTCACAGTCACACAATTATGTAAAAAATTAATCACAATCATGATGTTAATTGGAATAATGATGGAAATTTATATTCTGAGAATAATATATTTAGAAAAGAATTATGAAATATAAAAAGACAAATATGTAAGCAAGCAAATTTAATTCAATAAGTTCAATAATAAAAGGATTAATTGAGGGAGAAAAATCAAGCTAATGGACTGTAGTATGGGAAACAGTGGAGCAACAAAGGCTGTTAGATTGGGAAGGGATATTTTTGAAGGACGTTAAGGAATTCTGCTACTAGAGTAGGATAGCAACAGGCAAGGGAAGAGGAAATTTACTTACTGGTAATACAAGTGTGAATATTGGGAAATCATTGCTAAAAATGTTCGTATGGAGAGTGGCGTAATATGGGAGCGAAACGTGGACGATAGGAGTTGAGGAAAGGGAAAAGAATATAGGAGAATAAGATGGGTGGATAGAGTAACTAACCAGGAAGTCCTAAGGGGAAGAGAGAACAATATGGAGGACTTTTGAAGGGATAGATTTATAGGCCGCGTTTAGAGATGTGAGGGTGTTTTACAATTAACATTAGGGGAAAGTGATAGAAAAGGGAGGGCAAGGAAGGAAACAAGACCCTATATAGCACCCAATTCAAAGGTTTCTATTCCCCGAAACCTTCCTTGCCTGTGTTGTTATCGCACTCTAGTTATTTTCGTGCCCAAGGTGCAGAATTCCTTAACTTCCTTCAAAATATCCCTTCCGAATCTAACAGCCTTTGTTATTCGACTATTTCCTGTAATATACTCCATTAACCTGGTTTTAATATTATATTGGGGAAAAAAGTCAGAAATTTATGCAATAAATTTTGTTTTAAATTACTTTTTTAGTTTCCATAACTTGGGGATAAATCATAATGTGTATTATAATTTATTCCTGTTATTTCCTTTAAGGAAGGTTCTGGAAGAAGCGATTCTCGGTATCGCGGTTGACTCACACCCAGGGACAAAGGCAGTGATCAGATAAAGGAAATCATTATTACTCCTCTCGAGCCTCACTTTCCTTTCATTTAAAAAAAATTCCCCTTCTTGCGTCTTCCCTCTTTTTGCTCCTGCGTCGTCGTCGTCGTCGTGGTTTTACAGCCTCGCGAGGTTCACAATGGTAATCTTATTTTGTATTTTCCCTTTAAGCAGGACTAGCAGAATAGATCTCTTTTAATAGGTTTCACAGATGTGTGAAACAACGTGCCAGATGGGTTATGTATGAGTTTCTACGAAACGACTTTTCCGAGAATGCTGCTTCGTCCGCCATCTTGCGCCACGAGGTAGATTGAGCCGCGGATTAGAAAATCAAATCGGAATAATCGACAGTTCGATAAACTCCGTTGCCAGTCGAGTCAACTATTCGCTGCACAATATTTACCCCCTTTTTTTTCTCGAATAGTTTGTAAACAGAGAGCTGCAATTATAATTACGAAAGAAAATTAAATGTAGGATCTATGCCCTGATAATTCCTAGGAAACTTGCAGACGATTGTGAAAATTCACCGTATTTAGTAATTCGTCCTAATTTCAATAAAGCAAAATGGCTCTATGGTAGTTTTCTCACAGTCGCTTCAGCCAAGTTCTCATATGCCGAGACACCTTCACCTATTTTAGGAGGTATGTGTACCGGGGTCAAAGACCTTGGGCATGCCATGCATATGGCAAGAGCTGTCCGCTGATCCCATTGGATCAGTCGGGGGCCAACTGCCTCCTGAAACTGGTGGAGACACGGAGAAGGGAATGCTGCGACCCCCCCACAGCAGACTCGTCTCCCGTCATTCATAGGGAAGGGCGTGAGAATAGTAGCCAATGCCCGACCTACCTGATGCAGGTTTTCTAGGGTTTTCCCTGCATCTCTTTAGGTGAAACACCGGGTAGGATCCTTAAACCATAGCCCGGGGGCCCTAGTTAACCCTTCCTTGGCTACCTTGCTCTACCTTCCGCATCCCCCTTTTCAATTCCCTTCCTATGCTATTAAAGGGGAGTTGCCTGTTTCAGGATCACCCTCATGTAGCCTGTTAACCCTCCCCCCTTTCAATAAAACGAAGTACACAACAACACTAATGGAGCAGGGTGAAACTGTCGTCAAATACATTACCATTTCTCATCATCACCTGGAATTAAATTCTACACAAAAATTCCACATGAAAAACTGTGGAAATTTATTCACTTCAAGCCTCCTTCAAACTCTCAGTCCCTGGATTGAGCATTATTGTATACAATTTCTGACCCCTTAGTTGCCGAGCTTGATGACCGGACTTTTAACAGTAATTCCCGTCACTCTCTTACTAATTGCCTTCAACATCCATTGCGAAGTTGCTGTTGAATCTTTCTACATTTCAGTTCATGTGGCATTTAAATAAATATTGAATGAGTTATAACGCACGCCCTCTTTGTATGTTTTTTTATTCTATTTAAATAACCAGCAGGGGGACTCGGGCGTTTATTTATATCATCCCCACACATTATTTGATTCTTAGCCAACATGTGATTGAAGCGGCACAGAAAACGTCACAACATGAACCCCCAAATAACACTCCCAGTATCTACAGAGAGTCAAAAAAAATACTCCCCGTACAACAGCAGGGCTAAAAATATTTTCAGTACTCTAACAGAATAAAAATTTCTCCCCCAATTAACGGATGATGTTTTACTGAAATCGCATACTAAAGCTGATAATTATAACACAGCGCCTCGCATTATACCAAACTTCCTTGTTTCCACCCCCTGTCAGCCCTCATTTGCTGGAATGGGATTGAAATTATACACAAATATTGTTGGGGAGAAAAAATAAAAATTATTGACCTCAAGAATTTTTTTTCCACACATATGAGCCTTTATTACATTTTTAAAAAAAATCCCCGCTAATTCAACCCCCTCCCCAAATAGGGTTGGTAGCCGTGTCTGATCTCCAAAGTGTTTGGTAAATAAAATTTTCCTTCAAATGTAATACGCAGAAGTGTGCATTACCCCGTCCCTGTTAGGGGATGAACTGCAATTTAACTCTCAATCTAAATGTCATGATGAAACTCAAAGACTCCCATAGCACCGAATTCGATACCAATCTCTACACTCCACACGATGAATGGAATTGGGTTGAAATTATACGCCAACAAATTCACCGAGACCGCTTTTAAATTAATTCAACCATATATATATATATATATATATAACGTCAGTTTATGGATTTTTTAAAATTACCGCCCCTTCTACTCCGCCCCTGGGGTATGGTAGCCATGTATCACCCTAACTATGTTGAGTTTGATTCGCCAAGAACACCTGTTCAAATTTTGGTCGAAATTGTTCCATCCGTTAAAAATAGTATTCTGAAATCTGTTTTACCTCCTTTCAACCCCTCTTAGGGGATAAAGAGTAGAATTTTTTATTGTCATAATTAAACTCGGCGACTCACATTACACCGATTTAGAGCCCAATCTCGGTTGTTTCCTAGGTTTTTTTAAATTTGAATGTCTCTCCACCCCATACACCTAAGAATACTCCACTTCGTTAGTGGATGGGGTTAAAAAGATACGTTAAAAGTATAGGAGGAGATACTCTCATAGTATTTATATGATGTAAATTCTAACCGTTTTTGCGTCCCTCCCCCCCCCCCCCCCGGGGACCGCAAAGAACACTTGTGGTCGTCGAAATTGTATGCGGAACATACATACATGCAGACAGACACACATGTTGGCAATTTTATTATGAAAATTAACTATACTAAATTTTATGCCTTTCATTTGTGTCTTCTTCGACCGAAGAAGCCAGGTTCCTCGAACAGCTAAATTTTTATACCTGAAAGAGTCTCAAATTAGAGGCGAAACGTAGTACAGTTCACTATTTAAATAAAATAAAAACTGACAAAGAGGCTGTTACAACTCATTTAATTTCTTAGATTTTTTTCTCCCACTATAAAAGTAACAAGTGGTTTTTTTAATAAAAAAAAATTGATTTAATCAGCCTCTTTGTCAGTATTTTTTTTAAATTTAAATACGTTTCGTCTGTCATTTGAGATATCTTCAGGTAAAAATTTACCTGCACGTGTAACTTCACTCCATGACTCCTTCAGCCGAAGGAGAGACGAAATGTCGTATTATTTGATTATTTTTTTTTGCTAATTGTGACATCAATTGACCTAATAATTATTATTAGTGACCACGTGCACTTTACAGTTACTTCTATATTTATAATAATAATAATATATAAAATATAATGATTTATAATAATAAAGAGGGGAATTACATATTATTAAGTAGGCTCAATAAATATTTAATATTTGAATAATAAAAATACTGACCAAGAGGTTGATTAATTAATTTATTATATATTTGACTGTTTTCTTATATAGATTGCTATGGATGTTCCATGAAGGAAGCTTCCCATGGGATTGACTTAAGTGAATTGATTTGTTGTAGCTGTTGAAGGGCAAGTTCAGGTGAAAATCTACCTGCACGTGTAACTTCACTCCATGACTCCTTCAGCCGAAGGAGAGACGAAATGTCGTAATATTTAATTATTATTATTTTTTTGGTAATTGTGACATCAATTGACGTAATAATTATTATTAGTGACCACGTGCACTTTACAGTTACTTCTATATTTATAATAATAATAATATAAAAAATATAGAAATTTATAATAATAAAGAGGGGAATTATTAAATAGGTTCAATAAATGTTTAATATTTGAATAATAAAAATACTGACAAAGAGGCTGATTAATTAATTTATTATATATTTAATTGTTTTCTTGGCATGGATGTTCCATGAAGGAAGCTTCCCATGGGATTGAGTTAAGGCTGTGAATTGATTTGTTGTAGCTGTTGAAGGGCAAGTTGAAGGACATCCGAGATGACGTCGGTAGGAGCAGACTAATTAATTTAAATGTCAACTAATTATGTTAATGGACCTGCATATTTGTGAGGGTCTCCTCGGTGGCATGGCACAGGTGCCAACGTCTCTCCTCCTGCCGCCGCTTCATTTGCATGGAGAATATGCAAAGTTGGGATGACATGGCGTAAACCTCGTTACGCTTATTGAGAGATTGTGTCGTAGTACAGACTCTGGCCGACTGTCGCCTAATATTACAATCCAAATCAGGAAACGTGAAGCATTTTTTTTAAAAAAACCTAACCAGTCCAAAAGTTTTTTTTACTTATCGAATTTCTTACAAAGGCGAGAGCTTCAGACTTTTCAGTCGACTTCATCATCATTCTCGACAGATCGCCATTTAACATGTAACCTCTAAGGTACTCAGTCCTAAAATTGGTCTGATGCAACTCTCCATGCTAAACTATCCTGCGCAAGCCTCTTCGTATCCGCATTACTAGCACAACTTTTCATAATAAAATTGCCAACATGTGTGTCTGTCTGCATGTATATATATATATATATATATATATATATATATATATATATATATTTGGTTAACAGGCTACATGAGGGTGATCCTGAAACAGGCAACTCCCCTTTAATAGGATAGGAAGGGAATTGAAAAGGAGGGGGGGATATGTTCCGCATACAAATCTAAACAAGAGGACGAGTTTCAACCACAAGTGTTCTTTGCGGTCCCCGGGGGGGTGGGGGGCGGAGGGGCGCAAAAACGGTTAGAATTTACATCATATAAATACATTCTAGGATTTATTAATATGAGAGTGTCTCCTCATATACTTTTAACGTATCTTTTTAACCCCATCCACTATCGAAGTGGAGTATTCTTAGGTGTGTGCGGTGGAGGGACATTCACATTAAAAAAAACTAGGAAACAACCGAGATTGGGCTCTAAACCGGTGTAATGTGAGCCGCCGAGTTTAATTATGACAATAAAAAATTCTACTCTTTATCCCCTAAGAGGGGGTTGAAAGGAGGTAAAACAGATATCAGAATACTATCTTTAACGGATGGAACAATTTCGACCAAAATTTGAACAGGTGTTCTTGGCGAATCAAACCCAACATAGTTACCACTTCTTCCCTCCCTCTTCTCTTTACGTCCGTCTAACGCTAAGATCCTCATGTCCCAAAACGTGCCCTATTCATCTATCCCTTCAAAAGTCCTCCAATATTCTTCTCTCTTCCCCTATTCTGCTCATAACTTCCTGGTTAGTTGCCCTATCCACCCATCTCATTCTCCTACAAAACACCACATTTCAAAGGTTTCTATTATTTTCCTTTCTGCAGATGCAGTGGAGATGCAGGAAGGAAGGAGGGTGGAGGAAGCGAAAACATTGAAAGACTGTCTTCTCCTGCCTCCTCCAAAAAAGGAAGCCCAGGAGACAAGAATAGAGCAATCAATGGCTGATGACCTCCACGCATCTTTACTGGTAGAACTTATGCAGGAGGGAGAGCGTCTTCTGCTCTACAGACCCCCTGCAAAAAATATACTTCCATATTTGATGTATATATATAAAAGTGTTAAAAAATCTCAGTCTGTAATGTAATGTAAAAGAAGTTGGATGGAAGCAGCTATGACTTAACATAGTTTTCCTCTCCCTTTCTTCCATATTCCGCCAGTAGCTGTGATCTCACAGCACTTTCCCTTCAATCCTCCTACTCCACATTCACCCTTCACCCTTCTGTCTTTAGTTTTAGTTTACTAGTTTTATTATTGTTAAAAAAATAAATATTTATAAAATAAAATAGAATAAATCTGTAACACAAAAATATTGTAAGAAATGAAAAAATAAGGCCTGTTATAGATACTCAAGAAAACAGGCTATTAGTGTAATTAGTGTAATAATAATAAAAAAAGTTGATAACAATGGTCATCACTACGTATTAATGTAAAAAAGGCTAAAATATATTTTTAAAACTGCCAAATGTTGAGATTAATTTTGTAATTATCTCAGCACGTGACAAGTTTTACGAAAGGAAGAATTTTGTGCAGTTAAAATTTTCATCTAGAGGAATTTATCAAATTTGAAAGGCCCTGGCTGCGGCGCTCCAATAAATGGTGATATTAATCCGACCGAGATGCTCTTTTAAATGAGGTCGTTACGCGGCGTCGGCCATTTTCAATTAGCCGCTCGCTCCTCCGCCGCTGGTAGTAGTAATTTATTGTAACGAAGCTGTTTTCGAACATAATTGCTTCTCATGTCGGACGTGTTACTCAGCATGTAATCTCGATAGGCCCAGCCGGCCGGCCTTATTAATAAATTAACCAATAAGCGTTTTCCGTGGCTACCTGTCACTGGGCCGGCAAAAAGCCGCCTCGGCCCCGGCGTTTATTAGTTTTATGACTCGCTGTTTGTTTTTTGTGTGGAGCGATCGGAGAACTGGGTGGCGGAGTCTGCCCCACGGACCGACCGACCGACCGCGGGGATTTTATGGGGCTTTGTGCCACAGTGTTTGACATTCCGCCGTTCAAACAGCGTCTTTTTCTCGGAAAGAAAAAAAAAGTCTCTCTCTCTCTCTCACTGTTGGGCAACGCGCGGCGGCGGCGACGACGACGACGACAACGACGGACACGTGGCATCTCTCTCTCTCTCTCTCTAATTAACACGGCCGTCCGCGAGTTCTCCCTCCGTCGTCCGTCCACGTGTTGTCCTCCCCCCTTTTCCTTGGAGCGTGAATTTTTCGCCGTGCATCACTCGGTCGGCAAACAGCGCTATCACAATGTTTACTGACGCGTCTTTCCCAGATAAGGAAGGCTCTTTTACACGGCCGACCTTGCATGATGCACACCAACACCAGCACCAGGCGTCCCTCCCTCATCTACGACGCCCTCTCATCAGGTCACAACGTGCGCAAAACAGCCCCTACAAGTGGTGGTGGTAGTGCTACTACGTAAATGGTGCAACAACAAAAATAAAATTGAGCATAGCTTATAATAAAACTAGTTACCTGTTGATGAAAGGAAATTTATCCCGCAACCCAGTGGTCAAAATATGTGACAACGCTATAAAAAAAAAGCTTAAGGTATCTTGGAATTTGGCTGGACGACAAAAAAAATACATTTTCGGGAGCAATATAGATGCACAATAAAAACCAAAAGCGTAAAAGTAATGAATCAAATTACAAGAGTGGCAACAATTAATTTCCAAAATACCTTTAAATAGCAATCACAGGTTGAGCACGTGCATGGGGATTGAGGCTAGTTAAACCAATGCTAAAAATCCAACAAATTCATCGGAAAACTTTGTTAAGAATATATCCCCCAGGTGCCTTGAGTACAACAACCCCACCTTCAGAAGCAGCAACAACAGTTCTCCTTCCTAGCTGCTGTTGTCCCGCTGGATCAGAAGCAATATTTGCTTTGCGACTAATTTTAGAAGAAAGGTTAAGAAAAAAAAACAGGCCTACGTTCATGGCATTTGTAGATTTTAAAAAAAAAGAAGCGTTTAATAATATGAATTGGAACTCACTATTTAAGGATTTTGAGGAGGACTGGGAAAAAAAATATCGAGAAACGAGTCTTATACATAACCTCTACAGAAGACAGGCAGCAGTAATTATTATAGAAGATCAAAAAACGAAAGCCGTAAACAAGGAAGGAGTAAGACGTGCTGTTTAAGTTATCTATAGAATAGGCGACGCAAAAAAGTTAAAACGGAATATACAAAGGGAATCATACTGCAAGGAGAAAGAAGTAAAAATTCTACGCTTTGCCGATGATATTGAATTATTAGGGGAATCAGAAGAAGACTTGCAAACCATAATAAATAGCATGAATGTGGTCCTGGAGAAGAAGTTCAATATGAGGATTAAGCAAGGTGATGGAGTGGGAAACAGTGGAATAACAAAGGCTGTTAGATTGGGAAGAGATATTTTGAAGCAAGTTAAGGAATTCTGCTACTAGATTAGGATAGCACAGGCAAGGAAGAGGAATTTACTTACGCCTAATATAAGAATAAACATTAGGAAACGTTGGTATTGATCAGGACGTAATATTGGTGTGAAACGTGGACGATAGGCGTTGCGGAAAGGAATAGAATAGAAGCCTTTGAAATGTGGTGCTGTAGGAGAATGAGATGATGAGGTGGATAAGGTAAATAACGAGGAAGATCTATACAGAATAGGGAAAGGGAGAGCAATATGGAAGACGTTGACCAAGAGAAGGGATAGATTAATAGGCTACGTTTTGAGATAGGATGACCTTGTAAAAATAAGCATTAGAGTGTCGCATGGGAAACAGTGGAATAACAAAGGACGGAAATTAAGGAATTCTGCTATTTGACAAGCATAATAACTAGAGTAGAATAGCACAGGCAAGAAAGAGGCGTTTACTTACGGCTAATATAAGTGTGAATATCATGAAATGTCGATATGGAGTGTGGCGTTATATTTTGGTGTGAAACGTGGACGAAAGGAGTTGCAGACAGGTAAAGAGTAGAAGCCTTTGAAATGAGGAGAATGATATGGTTGGATAGAATCAGTAAGTAGGAAATGCTAAACAGAATAGTAAGGGAAGAGCTAACAATATGAAGGACGCACCTATCAGCCCCAGTCTTCTTCGGTATATGGTTTCACTAAAATCTTCTGGTGTTCTTCCTGTTTCGCAAATTGGGAGGACACTATACCAATTATTTCTTTACCAAAGACAATACTCATCACAATTACTAGCTTTAGGGTTTCTCAATAAGGGCGCGTAGATGTTCAAACGCAACTTTACCCAAAAAAAAGTACATTTGTTCTGCGTTTTCTGTTCGCTTTCCCATTAACACCATCCTGTTCGTCCTCATGGGTATTTCTCCCAACTTTGCCAGTATCAAGGGCGTTTAGAGATTCGGAGGAAGGATTTTACTGGTCAGGACTCCGACCGGGTGATTGATGAAGGTGATATTCCACAACGTCGTGTCGATGACTCGCCCTGTCGGCATCTTCAAGAGGGACGAGACAAACCTCCTGCCATCGACACCAGAAACTCTGCCTTAAAATTACCTGGCCCCATTTCCTTCCTTTCCCAATGATTTCTCCGCGGAAATTATACTTGGCGGCGGAATATCAACTGTTACATTCATCTGTCATGATTGCAAAAAACAAAAAGACGAATACAACAGCAAAGTCAGTCAGAAATAAATTTTTAAAATATTATAATTAGTAGTACATGTCCGTTATTCCTTGGAAACCTCTTGGGGTACAAAGAAGCTCCATTATAAATCATTCAATTAATAAAATTTAAAGGAGTGTCCTATTTCCAGTCTCTCGTTGTAGAATTTTTTACTATTTTTCTACAGAATACCTATTCAGTCCAAGCCTTTTCCTTTTACACAACTACCACATCCCACATCCTCCCTGATCTGTTAAGCATATTCCATTCTTTTCCCTCCCACTTCTGTTCGCTTCCATCTCATACTGATTTTACAAGACCCTCATTTCTTAAAACGTGGCCAATCAATCTATCGCTTCAAAGTCAGCTTATTGTTCTCTTTCTCTCCTATTCTACTTAGAGATTCCTGGTTAGTTACCCTATCCAACCCATCATCTCATTCTCCTAATTTTTTTTAAGTACAAACTCAATTTAATTTTTTTTCCACCTGCTGCATTCAGTAGCAAAAGGAAATTTTTTCTGTGACAAAAAGAACTATTTTGCAAGCTTCTATTCTTTTCCTATCTACAACTCCTATCGTCCATATATATGTTATAAATGTTTTTGGGTATATATTAACGTAATATATATATCAAGTATAAACTTTTTCTTCCATTAAACCTAGCAGTGTTGATTGAATAAACTCAGAAATACATGACTTTGATACCAGAAGTAAAAACAATTTACACAAGGAAGGAAGGAAGGAAGGAAGGAAGGAAGGGAAGTCTCTAACCGTAATACAAAAAGGGTGTACATTACAATGCCATCTATTAGCATATTTAATAAACTTCCCACCTCCATTAAACAATTAAAAATAAATCCAAACAAGTTCAAATATGAACTAAACTAACTAAGTTCTTACTAAGGCCACTCCTTCTACTCTGTGTTGAAGAATTTATGAAGCTGAATGTATCATCATAGGGGTAGATATTTATAATTATGAAAGAACATTATTAGAACACTAATTTTTTTAGTATAGGATGTAAAAATATTTATCAATTTTATATTTATAAGGTACAAATTGTATGTCTTCTGTATAGAACTTAAGAAAATCTTATTATAAGTTAAAAATTAATGAATAGTTACAGTATATTCTAATATTAATAAAGCAGCAACCTAACTATGTGTAAAATCTCTGACTCGTGTTCCACAACATCATCCTTGAAGCTTGTGCTTGCTTCTCTATAGGATCTCTGGAATATGATTTTATGCTTATACTTGACTTATTTAATTAAGTGGAACTTAATATTTTAAACCAAAATATGAAATCGTGAGAGGATAAATACCAAAGATTCTGTTAAATCCACATTTCAAGTAAGCACGGTTGATTTCAATTTTTTATTTGCACAAGAAAAACTTATAAAACCAAAGCTAAGATGTTATCATTATAACTTAATAAAAATAAAAATTTATGAGTATTTTCTATGAACTTGGTTATGAGTGTATTTAAAATTTTATATTTTCTTTTAATTGTATTCTGTAGACATAATTATAATATTGCAAAGTTGTTTAAAACACAATCTTGACCTTAGAGGTTAGATTCTGGGAAGTAAAGAGCTAGAGATTGCAGCGGAATGAGTGGTGATAATATATCTCTGGTATTGGAATCATGATGAGTATCTACAAATGGCATATAAGAAGAGATTCACATGGTTGCATTACACATATGTCTCCATCTGCTAATAAGAGGGGATAATGATGCCTCACAACGCGCTTAAATCATATTAAATACAAATAAGTACTCGGTTCATGGCCGGGCACCCAGATAGTATGAATTTACGAACCTTTTTATTAGATTAATATCACAACGTGTGTCCCTGTGTTGTGTTTATATTGACTTTTGTCTATATACACTTTCTTTTACTAATTTATTTTAAGTTTATTTGTCTTTACTTATTTACTTTATTTTGTTCATTTTTAATTTTTAATGTATGACGTATCCATCCTATTTCCTCAATCGAGGATTAATGGAAACAACAATAAATCTAAATCTAAACACTTGGGTGCAAATCCATACTGCACCGAAACGATAAATTGCGACATGAGTCTAATAAAGTGTTTCCCAATCTGACGACTAATTGGGTTGTGTTTTAATGGCTTTACGATAAGAAAATACAATTAATAATCAAAAGATTGAATGGGGAAAAAAGGATAATCAAAGGGCGATGAGGCTGCTTCGTTATCCTGCAGAACTGTCATCTTCAAGTCACGAGAATTTACGACATTAAATTCCACGGAGTTAATACTGAACGCGAAGCCGCTTTTTTTTCAGCAAATAATTTCATTATTTGGAGAGGAAAAGAAATTCACCATGAGCAAGCATAGTTAATCCGAGTGACGAGCAGGTAATCGTGGTGTCAATATGAAGGAAGGAAGGGATTTGCAGATAAGGGAGCCGCGACACTTGACAGAATCCTGAACCGAGCCTCAGGTTCACCAAAAAATAATAATAATAATAATGTGGACTTCGCGTCTTCAAGAATACAGTCATTTAAAAAAACTTTCTTTCATAGCTAAAAATTGTGGAATTTAATTATTCTCCAGTCATCCGTAGTATATATTTTTTTTCGAGGACAGTTAATTAAATAAACCAAATTCCTTTACTCGACTTTAGACCGACCGAGTATCCTTTATTTTCCGCCTATAAGTCTCGCTCTTTCACAGATTTTCTATCAAGTAAAGTTGGCAGTCTGTTTGTTATCTCACGACTGTAAAGCAAGAGATAATGTTGATAAGAGGCAGTAAAAAATCAAACGTGTTTCCGTAAATATGTTTGCTGTGTAAAGTAGTGTAATAATGAATGAAGGTTTTGGGTCTCAGTTAATTTTTAAACCGGCGGATTAATTTTATGAGAGTTTAATAATTGATCGCCAGGTAATTTAGTTGAAAATAAAAATGACCAAAAATGATAAACACAAAACAAACCTTCAAAGCCACTTTGTCAGTTTTTTTTAAATTTTATTTAAAAATAATGAATTTCATTACGTTTCGTCTGGCATTAGAGACTTCTTCAGGCATAAATATTTAGCTGTTGATGGATCCTCACTCCATGACACCTTCGGCCGAAAATTTAATGGTCAGAAAACCAAACCTTGATCACCCAGCCCTGATATTTAGGGTTCCTCAGGGCGCATTTGAGTTCCACAGTCATTATTTTAAAAATAATTTCTCCTCACCAATTCCATTCTCTTCAATTATCCCGTTTAATTAACGGTCTGTCTACTCATTGTCGTTATGGTGACAATTGGTTTCTTGAACCTCCTTCGGGCGTGACTCCAGAAGAAGTCAAATATGTAGTTAACGTTACGTTTCGTTGCAGGGAGAAAGGAAAGTTTATTGGAGCGGGAGGGTAAAGTAGGGTGGCACACCCACAGGTTTGGAAGGGTTTGCTTGCATTGACTTTTGTCGAAATTTTCTGAACACTTAAAGCAACGGTTTGAAATCTGTGAGTAGTCAAAGTCGAGTTATATGAAAGAAAAAAAGACAAAAATATCCCGTGAGTTTTTTTTCAGTCTTTTCGCCAAAACTTAAGTCTAAAATGCTTTACGAAAAATTTAATTTACATATGACATTAAATTGTGCAAAAAAATGAGACCTTAAAATTCAGGGCTGTTCATTACGTTTCGTCTGGCATTAGAAACTTCTTCAGGCATAATAATTTAGCTGTTGATGGAACCCTCACTCCATGACACCTTCGGCCGAAAATCTAATGGTTTTTTTAATGGTCAGAAAACCAAACCTTGATCACCCAGCCCTTGATATTTAGGGTTCCTCAGGGTGGTGCAGTTGAGTTCCGCTGTCATTATTCTAATAATAATTTCTCCTCACCAATTCCATTCTCTTCAATTATCCCGTTTAATTAACGGTCTGTCTACTCATTGTCGTTATGGTGACAATTGGTTTCTTGAACCTCCTTCGGAAGAAGTCAAATATGTAGTTAACATTACGTTTCGGTGCAGGGAGAAAGGAAAGTTTATTGGAGCGGGAGGGTAAAGTAGGGTGGCACACCCACAGGTTTGGAAGGGTTTGCTTGCATTGACTTTTGTCGAAATTTTCTGAACACTTAAAGCAACGGTTTGAAATCTGTGAGTAGTCAAAGTCGAGCTATATGAAAGAAAGACAAAAATATCCCGTGACTTTTTTTTCTCAGTCTTTTCGGCAAAACGTAAGTCTAATATGCTTTACGAAAAATTTAATTTACATATGACATTAAAATTTGTGCAAAAAATGAGACCTTAAAATTCAGGGCTGTTCATTACGTTTCGTCTGGCATTAGAAACTTCTTCAGGCATAAAAAATTAGCTGTTGATGGAACCCTCACTCCATGACACCTTCGGCCGAAAATCTAATGGTTTTTTTAATGGTCAGAAAACCAAACCTTGATCACCCAGCCCTGATATTTAGGGTTCCTCAGGGTGGTGCAGTTGGGTTCCGCTGTCATTATTTTAATAATAATTTCTCCTCACGAATTCCGTCTCTTAAATTATCCCGTTTAATTAACGGTCTGTCTACTCATTGTCGTTATGGTGACAATTGGTTTCTTGAACCTTCTTCGGAAGAAGAAGTCAAATATGTAGTTAACATTACGTTTCGTTGTAGGGAGAAAGGAAAGTTTATTGGAGCGGGAGGGTAAAGTAGGGTGACACACCCACAGGTTTGGAAGGGTTTGCTTGCATTGACTTTTGTTAAATATTCTGACCACTTGAAGCAACGGTTTGATATCTGTGAGTAGTCAAAGTCGAGCTATATGAAAGAAAGACAAAAATATCCCGTGTCTTTTTTTTCAGTCTTTTCGCCAAAACGTAAGTCTAATATGCTTTACGAAAAATTTAATTTACATATGACATTAAAATGTGCAAAAAAAATGAGACCTTAAAATTCAGGGCTGTTCATTACGTTTCGTCTGGCATTAGAAACTTCTTCAGGCATAAAAATTTAGCTGTTGATGGAACCCTCACTCCATGACACCTTTGCCCGAAAATCTAATGGCTTTTTTTTTGGTCAGAAAAGCAAACCTTGATCACCTTGATCACCCAGCCCTGATATTTAGGGTTCCTCAGGGTGGTGCAGTTGGGTTCCGCTGTCATTATTTTAATAATAATTTCTCCTCACCAATTCCATTCTCTTCAATTAGCCTGTTTAATTAACGGTCTGTCAACTCATTGTCGTTATGGCGACAATTGGTTTCTTGAACCTCCTTCGGAAGAAGTCAAATATGTAGTTAACATTACGTTTCGGTGTAGGGAGAAGGGAAAGTTTATTGGAGCGGGAGGGTAAAGTAGGGTGGCACACCCACAGGTTTGGAAGGGTTTGTTTGCATTGACTTTTGTTAAAATTTTCTGACCACTTAAAGCAACGGTTTGAAATCTGTGAGTAGTCAAAGTCGAGCTATATGAAAGAAAGACAAATATCCCGTGAGTTTTTTTTCAGTCTTTTCGCCAAAACTTAAGTCTAATATGCTTTACGAAAAATTTAATTTACATCTGACATTAAATTGTGCGAAAAATGTGTGACCTTTAACAGTAACGTAGGTCACGACAGTGTGGTGGCTTATTTTAGCGACGTTTCGACCCCCGCCAGCGCCGCGCGTCCGGCGGCCGCACCTGTGCGAGTTATGCCCTTGTAGACGGTCAAAGCGCGCCGCACATGTCGTGTGTCGAGACGAATCCACAAATTAAAAGAGCTCGCTGCTCCGCTAATGAATGGCGATCGAGAGTAATCACTCACGCGTCGCTGCCAGCCACGGTCCCGATCGCCGTAATTAACTTCACCACACACACACACAACACTATTTACATAGATATTGTTATCTCCTCCACTATACAAACTTGTAAGGAGCGTCGCTTCAACCCAAGACTTCGCCTTCACCCTTCACAATAGGTGTTCCAGGAGAAACTTTCAAATAAAGCTTATCCAGAAATAAAAGGAATTTACCTACAGTATATTACATACAAAGCAAGAATAGAACAACTGAAATAGGAAAATTGGGAACGGTACCTGCGTGACATCCTGACGATAGACCCTTGGGGGAAGCCGTACAGGATTATTTCCAAGAAAATAGGTAACCCGACAAAACCTTTCAACCATGATGGACGAAGAGGGTCAGATGATGACCATAGACTGGCTGGCGGTCCTCAGCAATGCTATTGATGCGGAGACTACTCCCAGATGATGATCCTGATCTAGAAAATGATGATCAGAAAATGATCAGGGAAGATAGCGAAAAAAGAAAATCTGCAGGTCCCTGGCGTGTCCCTTCCACTGTTACCTCTCTTCATCTCTTCTCTCCAGTGTTTTGTTAGCCATCGACTAGAAACTAATTTCTTGAGGTTTTCAACCTTCGTTTTCATGCTGTTATATGTTTGTTTTTTTTGGAGGGGAAAGTGTGTTCCTTGATATTTTGGGTAGGTAGTGCGAGGTGGAGCTACCGTGAAAAGAGCACATATATTAGTCAGGACTAATTAATGTGGTCTTTGTTGCGGCAAGGGGTTGAGCCTGAGAGGTGGGGTGGAGGACGATAGATCACGGGGGCGGCCTCTAATCAGCCTCCGCTCGCTCCACTTCGGTAGTTCCAAGGCTAATGACAGTTTGTTTTGCAGTGGGCGTTCCTCCGCGGCGCAGGTGGAAACCCCAGAGGAGAGGAGAGTGTCTTCATTACAGTCCCTGCCTCCTACCTCGAAACTTACTTCGCCCTTAATTAAAATAATTTATCCCCAATCCACTAAAATGACACTTAAACTAACCTGGTCCAAAACGTGTCAGGGTGTTCTACCTCCCACATGCTATCAGGGGGACTTCCCTGGTCCTGGATCACCCTCGCACAGACTGTTACCCCCCAAAAAAACCAGTTACAGATTTAGATTTATTGTTGTTTCCATTAATCCTCGATTGAGGAAATAGGATACGACGTCATACATTAAAAATTAAAAATGAACAAAATAAAGTACATAATTAAAGACAAATAAACTTAAAAATAAATTAGTAAAAGAAAGTGTATATAGACAAAAGTCAATATAAACACAACACAGGGACACACACACACTGGGAAACACAAACAAGCACACACACACACACACTGAGGAACACGCAATGGAGTTTTAACTACTTGGACCAGGAAGGAAACTGTCCTTGCTCCAGCAGCAGCAGCTATATACATGAAACAAACAAACAAAAGAGCAGAAAAAACTGAATAGAAATTTTAAAGATATGTGATGTGCTATTTTATAAGGTTGGCAGCAGCTCATTCAACACTTGCAGCAGCAGCAGGAACCTTGATTTAAATACTAGGAAAGGACGATTAAGAAAATCCTGTACCACAGAGTAAAACAGCAGCAGCAGCGCCATTTAAAAGAATAGTTTTACTCTGCTTCACCACGAAGCTTTTGTAGTTACTATTTTTAACCTCTGGGGCGGAAGGAAGGAAGGAAGGCTGTTGTATAAAATTATCCCCAGGGGTATTGTGAATACTTTTCTGGTGTAGAGAGAGAGAAGAAGGGCGATGCTTGTCCGACCTTAGAGCTGAACGATTTCTAATCACTCGCCATTTGTTTGAAACAAATTAGTGTTTCGCTTTACAAACTTTAATATTTCATAAATATATACAGGCTTGGTAAAGTAAGTATTTGCAAATTTTTGAAGAAAGGTTTGCAACTCCGTGATCTAGAATTCGTTCTAGAAAGTATCCTAATTGCACGCTTTTGCAACTTAAATATATACAGCAATTATTCTATAATTTGAAGATCTTTTTTAATTTTTGGTTTGTCGGCGTCTCCTTCTCTCTCTTCAGACGATTGTCAAGGCAATCTCGTCATCAAGATCCTACAGGCTCCAGCAATTTTTGTGAAGTAAATATCACTGCTCAAAATGATTGTTGCCTCACGAGTACCGCCAACAGTTGATGCAGTTCCTTGCCGTTTTTTTCCGAATTTCTCCAACATCCACAATTTTTTTAAGTACAAACTCAATTTAATCCATCTGCTGCATTCAGTAGCAAAAGGAAATTTTTTTTCTGTGACAAAAAGAACTATTTAATTCTGGTATTATTGCTCCTTATGTCAATCGCGCAAGGCATTTATAATCTTTTGGTCACGTGTTCGCCTGAGATTGTACGTTCCTCTGGGAGCCGTAAACAAGAAAAGTAGGGATCCTTTGCAGCTTATCGACGTTGCAGAATCTGATCCTTAACTCTTCAGTCGATGCTGGTTCGAAACGTAGAAAGGAAATGAGATTATCTCGAAAGGTTGTAAAGATGCAAGAAAGGTCAGGAGAGGTTTCGGTAGTGTGGGAAGGTAGGTCTGAGTCTCATCAGGTAAGAATCGGGAACGATGGGGTTTTTTTACCAGTTCAAACACAGATGTGTAGTTTTACAATACGTGTATAATTACAGCCGCCATTACACACTATAATAAGTAAGAAAGGAAATGGAGGCTGTTAGAGTGAAATCTAACAGGGAGACGGATGAAAACCTGCGTCCGAGCTGTACGTAATCCAAATCACCGAAACTCGGGGCTTTTAAAGATCTTAACGTTTTTATTTCTTCTCCTTGCATTATGATTCCTTTTCCATATTCATTTTTAACTTTCTTCAACGCCTTTTCTACATACAAGTTAAAGATCATGGGCGACAGACTGTATTTTGGTCCTACTGTTTTCCTTTCTTGCCCATGAATTAAAATTACTGCTGTCTGCCTTCTGTAGAGGTTATGTATAAGCTTTCTTTCTCGTTATTTTATTCCTGTCTTCTTTAAAATCCTTAAAAGTATGTTCCAGTTCACATTATCAATGGCTCTTTGCAACTCTACAAATAGACATCATAGTCTTACTCATTTCTTGACATCTGTTTTTATTTTTTTTCCTGCAATTCCAATTATTGCCGAGGGAAGAGGTTATGTATAACTCTTCTTTCTCGATATTTTATTCTGTTCATCGTAAAAGTTCTAATTATTTTGTTTCAGTTTATCAAAGGTATTTTTTTTTCTAAATCTCCAAACGCCATAAACGTAGGCCTGTTTTTCCTTATCCCCTGTCTTCTAAAATTAGACGCGAAGTCAATATTGCTTTCTTGTCCCTACATTTTTTCCTAAAGCCAAACAGATTTTTCCCTTAGCTCGCATTGTATTTGACTTTCCATTCATTCTCCTATATACAATTTTCGTTAGCATTTTGCACTATGAGGTAGTAAATTAATTGTACTGTATCTATCACCCCCAGTCTTCTTAGGTATGGAGGGTGATTATTTTGATTCTTGTCTTCATCGGGATCCCCAAATACCATAATTTAATTTATTATTACTGTTATTATAAATGTCAGACGTTCTGTTTATTATTATAAAATCTATTTTGAAATAAAAGTGTATTCCAACTATACTTTATTTATGCATATCGACGGTACTAAAATATTGATTTAATTGAGAAAAACGATTTCAACGTCCTATTGTGACGTAACAAGTGTTTGTAGGTTGGTAATGACATAAGGACGAGGTGGTATTTCAGAGTGTTTCGATAGGTTATTTTCCGAAGATAAGTTGTGCGATTGGCAAGTGTTGCAATGTTGGTATTGTGTAACGGCTTAAATGGTTGCTTATGTCTGTGTGCAAACAACGGCCCAAGGTTAGCAGAATTTCTGGAAATACGACGAATTATAAGGACATTATCGTTAGCGGAGGATCGTCGTTCCTCCTTCTGTGCAAAGTAGAAAAGTGCAAAGGCCTCCCTCGAAGACCTTGGACAACACCACGGAACATTAAACCAGTAAATTTTTGTAATTATCCTCGGGAAATAAAAAGTTTGGGGGCTTCTCGGGATTCCTAACGACTCTGGCCGGCCAAGTCGCTTACAGTTTGGCAGTTTCTGCTTATAAGCGGGCAAAAAGGCTCGATCAAAAAGGAAATTTACTCCACTCTGCCCCCCTTTTACAACTAATCAAGGCGGAATGAAAGGGAAGCCGACATTTTAAACACGATTGCGTGTTCTTACTTGTGCTACTGTTACTTTCGGCGTAACACTTGCTGTAACCATGGGAACAAGTAAGCAATGGACACTGGAGAAAAACGGCAGCCCAACCAACTATAGATTAATTTTTTTTGTTGACTTGTCTGTTTGCAAGCCTTTACATTTCCACTTATCTACCACATCCCACATCTTACCTAGAGTATTCCAACCTTTTCTTCTCTTCACTTTTCCTTTAATGCTAAGACCCTCATGGCCTATTAATCTATCCCTTCAAAGTCCTCCTTATAATTCTCTCTTTCAGCTTAGAACTTCCTGGTTAGTTACCCTATCCACTCATCTCATTTTCCCTATAGCACCACATTTAAGAGACTTCCATTCGATATTTTTACATTCAAGTTGATGTCGTCCCGAGGCATTACATGAAGAAAACAGAAAGAAGCGGCACTAGGTACGATTAAATACCTTTAATTCTCCTTGCAGTGTATTTCTTTTTCCATACTCATTTTTGACTTTCTTCATCGCCTGTTCTTTATGTAAGTTAAAGCGTATAGGAATCCTTGTCTCTTACTCTTTTCTTGATTTCTGCTTTTCTTTCCTTGTCCTTCAATTTTAATTATTATTACACTAATAGCTTGTTTTCTTGAGTATCTATAACAGGCCTTATTTTCATTTCTTACAATATGTTTGTGTTACAGATTTATTCTATTTCATTTTATAAATATTTATTTTTATAACAATAATAAAACTAATAAACTAAAGACAGAAGGGTGAAGGGTGAATGTGGAGTAGGAGGATTGAAGGGAAAGTGCTGTGAGATCACAGCTACTGGCGGAATATGGAAGAAAGGGAGAGGAAAACTATGTTAAGTCATAGCTGCTTCCATCCTTCTTTTACATTACATTACAGACTGAGATTTTTTAACACTTTTTTATAATACTTTTATATACATCAAATATGGAAGTATATTTTTTTGCAGGGGGTCTGTAGAGCAGAAGACGCTCTCCCTCCTGCATAAGTTCTACCAGTAAAGATGCGTGGAGGTCATCAGCCATTGATTGCTCTATTCTTGTCTCCTGGGCTTCCTTTTTTGGAGGAGGCAGGAGAAGACAGTCTTTCAATGTTTTCTGCTTCTTCCTCCTCCACCCTCCTTCCTTCCTTCCTGCATCTCCACACTTCTCTAGTCTATCACAGGTTGTACTTCCAGCTCCGGAATTCCGGTTTTCCCTCATTTTCCGGCGTCCAGGATATGAGGGTTTGTTTAAGGCTGGCTTCGTCAAGTGTATTTTTTTTTCATTTCTACCGCCAAATTGATACGAAAATGTCGGGGGAGTGTGTATATATCCTTCCTTGTCTGTTTCATATCTGTTTTACTCTCTCTCCGGTTCCTGGGATTACCGCGGGTCCAGGAGGAGAGTGAGTGAGTGATGACGTCACTGTTGTCAGTCACAACATCTTTGAGGGACCCAAAGAAGTGTCGAATTGTTTGAAGCAGTTACAACCAACCAATGTCTGTCTGTCTTCCTCTTCTCTACCCGCCGCTTTTCAGAGAAAATCGATTTTTTTTCTCACCTTTATGACCATGGAGCTTCCATCTATCTAAGGTGCTGTGTGTGAGATTCTCCTACCAGAGATTGTTTGCAATTATATCTTCCTAGCTCAATCCGGGGGATATATCTCTGGTTTGTTATATTTTCGGTCAACTGTCAGTATTATTATATTTTTAAATTCATTAAAATTGTGGTGAGGCAAATAAATTTTTTTCATACGGTTACTTAAAAAAGGCACTTTTCAAAATTTTGAATTTTTTTTTTACCTAAACTACTCGAACAATTAGAAAACTAATTCTCGTATCTGAAGGTATTAGCACGTACAGTATGTAAAAAAAATAATGAAGACAATAAGATAATATAAGCAACGCATAGGTTTTTGGTACCAGAAATCATGAAGTTGAAAGAAAAAAACACATTTTCCTGAAATAAGTAATAAATTAATTAATATAGAATCAAACATATTATTATTTAAAATTGTCCTGCAGCACGTGTTACACATTCCTTCTTTTATTTGACAGCTCCTTTTTTTTCAGTTTACAGAATTTGTAGCCGTATTAATATAAAATGGGATTACCGCGGTCCTGTGAGGAGAGTGAGTGAGTGAGTGATGACGTCACTGTTGTCAGTCACAACATCTTTGAGGGACCCAAAAAGAAAAGTGTGTGTCGAATTGTTTGAAGCAGTTACAACCAACCCAATGTCTGTCTTCCTCTCCTAACCTCTTTACACTACGGGCATTAGCGTCTGCATAATAATACACAGTAGTCTGCTCTACAGACCCCCTGCAAAAAAGATACTTCCATATTTGATGTATATATATATTGTAACATGAAAAGTTACACGCAACAATGCGGGCCAGCAGCTTGCGAGTTGCAATTGTCGCAACTCGGGCCAACAATGGAGTCTGGCGAGACTTTAGTGAGCAGTCGTCATGGGGTAGCGAAGGAAGGGAGAAGGATGTGTCGGCAGTTGCGGACGGAGAGTGACCACGCCCTGTAGTGATAATTTTTCTCATGTTCTGAAATGGATTAAAGCTATTAAAATCCACTTTTTTGGTATTTTTATTAAAAAATACCTGGCGCCCAAAAAGCATTTAAATCCTCGAATACGGAGGAACGCCGGATCTTCTACAATATCAAATATGGGAGTATCTTTTTTGCAGGGGGTCTGTAGAGCAGAAGACGCTCTCCCTACAGTACCATCGTATTTGAAAGGCCCACTTGCGGAATGTAATAATTCCCGACTCCACCCATGGCTGGTTAGTGAATGAGATCTGCCTTTGTTCGCTCCGACCGACGGAGGATTGGGTTGCCCCTTTCCTTTCCATTCCATTGTTTGCTAATGCAGTGAGTGCCAAAGACGACACACGTCGACGACGTCTCTGTCTGCTGGACGACGACGCTGGGAGGGGGGAGGGGGAGAGGAGGGAGAGTAGTTTTTGTGGGATGAACGAGGCGCCGGTGAGTTATCTGGAAGGTCTGACTGAGCTCGGCCCATCGCGCCGCTGTGATGGATGGGTTAATTCTCCCGTTGACCTGCAACACGCGGCTAATGGAGCCACTATTAATTAAATACGTAATTAAAATAATAAGAACGGCCCCGAGCGGCGGTTAATCTACTTTACAGGTGGCGGGCATTAGCGTTCATTTCACGGCGCATATCACAACCTCTTTCCGCGCGATTCTCCACACGCGGAAATTACGACGCTCACCGTGCGTCGTCTTCATTACAAAATAATACGGGGAACTTATAACATGTGCACTTCCTCAACCATCTTATTCTACACCTTCCAGGATTCCTACATCCTCTAGATAAAATCAATTCTCTACGCGGATGACATATGTGTTGTTCCTTAGCTTACACCAACAAAAATATTTTTGTACAATCAAATTGTTAAAAATGTATTTAATTTGAATATTCCATTTAATTATAATATTACGTTATCAAATTTCCAGAAGAAATCTAACTCAAATTAAATTTTAGTGAAAAAATATAAATTTACGAGTAAAATTTATAATCAAAAATTGGCTCAGTCGGTCGGTAAAGCAAAAAAAAAAGAATAATCTACGCAGCTTCTAAATAATGGCGGCTGCTGATCCCAGGGACAACGCCGCGGGTGACGAACAACGATATATAATTGTATTAAAAATATCGCGAATCCAACGAGAATGGTTTAAGTGGAAAACCGGGTTAAAATGGCGCCGTTACCAGATGTTAACAATGGCCTGGTGGTGACGTCGTCGTTGTTCCTGGTTTGCCGTGCCGCAGGATGTTCCTTCCCTTGAAACACGACGTCTAGATCCTCTAGCAGCGCCTCTTCTTCTTCAGCTTAAATCTCTATCAAAATGTCCTCTTTTTGTTTTCCTTACTACAAAACAAAATCTTCTTTCTCGAAACAATGGCGAAATTAACTTTTCTGCATATTGTTTCCTCAGCCACTGCTCTCTCTCTCTCTCTCTCTCTCTCTCTCTCGCCCCGCGACCTTCTCAGGAGAGCTCCACGAACCAACAATGCACTCCAGGCAATCAACAATGTTGTAGACGGTGACGTTTCCCGCCTACTCGGCCTCACTCACCAAACCATTCTCGTTTTCCGTCCTCCTGCTGCTGTACGCAAATAACAAAAAACTAAATTATTTTTGCTTTACCCGATGAATGTAAGGGTCATGAATCACCACTTATTGCAGAAAAAACTTCGATAATCCGGTTAATAAAGTAGACAACAGCAGCAGCGCCGTCTGGACGGTCTAAATGTTTGATTTAACGTCAACAAATTACAACTGAACCTAGATAAGTTTAGTCCTGATTCTAGTAACAGACAAGTTCCAGCCACCGCTTGGCCTGAGGATTGATGATAAATTAAAGTAGAATAACCATGGCGGATCTACTTGTTATTCTCTCAGAACAACACTGACGCAACACGCTGACAAAAATTACGTCAGGATGGGTTTACTGCTGCGTATTTTCATTCAATTATCTGCTGTGGCGTCTCTAACGCGATTGTTGCGTATCACGTAAGACGAATTTAATTCTCTTCTTATTCTTATTATTATTTTATATTTAATTATTTAGACCTAAGCTAGACGAAGTCGGGACCACGAATGAACGCGATTGATTATTTAAATGACAAATTACAGTCATCTTATCGGCCATATTTCCCTTGTTACTTTCATATGACTCATTCATTTTCCACCCCCACCCCCCAAGGCCTCACATGCTGGAAGGATGGAAATAATTATACTGTCGTGTAAACACCATAAAATAATTGTTTTCGACTCACATACGAGTGTTTTTTTACGCATATAAAAATTGGGCTAATTCCACACCCCGTCTCATCTCCCCCTAGGGTGGTAGCCGTGGTTGGTTTTGGGCTCTCGAGAGGAATATGAAAACACAAAATTGTATTCTGTCCTTTAGATGTATTACGGAGAAATGTGTTTTACCCCCACACACACCCCTTTTAGGGAATGAACTGCAATTTAATTCGCATTCAGAATTAAACTGAAAGACTCCCATAGTTTGTAATGACGCCCTCACACCCCTACGATGAATGGGGTTGAAATTATACGGTAATAAATTCACGTAAAACGCTACCAAATTAATTTACCAAAAATTAGAAGAATAAAACGGCAGTCTATGGATATATTTAAAAAATAATAATAAACCGCCCCTCTACCCCCGCCTCAAGTGGTGGTAGCCGTGTATTACCCTAACTGTTTAGAGTGTTCCTAATCTAACCCTTCCTTATCCACTTCTATAGAAAGCTTTTTGGGGATGACTGACTGCAACAATTATACTACGGTGATATGAAGCAGTCTATTCTCGTCGCCTGTCTTCCTTCCCTTCCTTACTTGTCGGTTACTCGCCTTCCTCTCTCTCTCTCTTCCCTCCGTTCTCGTCGTGATAGTTTGGTGGTGGCTGATATAGTTTGGTGTGCCTGTATTTGCCGTTGGTGCCAGAGTGAGTGAGAGAGTGAGTGAGTGAGTGAGTCCCCCTCTGTTATTAGTGAGTGGGCACGTAGCAGCGAGAGCTTTGTCTCCCACAGACCGTTAAGGTGACAATGTGGCGCCGCTTTCCTCCACGCTTTATAATCGAAAAACGGCGCCATCAAAGGAACCACAACAGACACCAATTTGTCCGCAAACGCTGATTATTTGTTCACTGCGAATTATGAGTGTCCCTTCCATTGTCTTGAGACGTTCACACGACACTAAAAATCCATCGCGACTTTACTTCCTCTTCCACGTTTCCCACGATTCCTTCATTATAACCTCCGGCCCAGTGGACTGCACAAGATCCGTCTTATGGAATGAAAAATAATAATAAAATACAAATAACATTCATTTTAGAACATACTTGAACATTACTTGAAGTCAGGGGTAAGGAAGGCTTTTCGCTGACGACTGACTGTATCATATACAGAAAGATAACAAACGAGGAAGAGACACTTTATTATTATTACAAGAAGATCTAGATAAAGTTAATAGCTGGGCTCTGGAAAATAAAATGAAAATTAATGGAAAGAAAAGAGCAGCTCAATCTCGTTTACTAAACGCACCTTGTTAAATGAGAGACAGAATATAGAATAGGCGAGTGGGGGGAACTAATTCCAAGGGTAACGAGCTGCAAATATCTGGGGGATATATTTCAACAACAGACTTTGGGGGGTGGGAGGAACAAGTGAAATTTCACGGCCCCGAAAAGCGTGGAATTCCTTACATTTCATTATGAGGAACCTTAAAAAAAAGGGGAAGTTCAAAAACAAAGGAGGAGGTGGCATACTTATCTCTAGTTAGACCAATTTTAGGAATATGGGGCACAGGCGGCGGCTTGTTGGGATCCTTATAGAATTAATCAAATAGAATCATTAGAGAAAGTTCAGAAAAGGGGGGCTGCTGCTAATTTTGTGGCAAGTAGGGCCACAGGGGGTCATAGGAAGGAAAAAGTAAAACAGCTAGGTTGGGAGGAGGTATTGTCAGAAAGGAGGGAGGGAGAAAGCAAGACTCTGCATTAAAAGCTTATATGGGGGCAAAAACCATGGATTGGAATAAGCTCCAGTTATATAGGTAGATGATGGGAGGATCACCAATTCAATCAAAGTGAAATATAGAAAACAAAAAAAAACAGATGTTGGCAAATTCTCATTCCTAAATAGGACTATCAACGACGACTGTGGAATAATTTACCCTGTGGCAGGAGGAGGAGTGTTTGGAGGGGGAAGGAAATCCTCTTCAAGAAAATAAATTTAGGTCAAATCTGAAAAAAAAACGTGTGAAGTGAAGTGGATATTTTTTTTAATATAAATAAATGTGTTTCCGAATATAAAAAAACTAAAGTGAAGTGAAGTGAAGTGTTTCTCTCTTTTCTCTTTCAGGGCATCCACAGAACATGTTTATCTCTTTCTTTTTAGTTTATAATTATGTATATATTTAATTATGTATCTGCCACCAGGGGGGTCTTGCGCCCAATTGTAGATTATTAGCAAATACAATATACTCAACTTCCATCTTTGGACACCATCCATCCACATCAACATCAAACGAAAAAACTGGAGATAAATGCCTATTGTGCATCATAATATATTTTAATTATTATAAGGATATAAATTACTGTCTCACCATCCAACGAAATCTCTCCACAACACCAATAATTATCCTATAGATGGTAAAGGACGCCCACTGTATAGGAACCTCCATACTAAACTGTTATTTATTACGTCAATTTTGAAGAAGGCGCGAATATGCTCCGAAACGTCGTTTAAAATAGAAAATAAAAAAACTGTCTGTTAAAAATCGGTCTGAAATTATTTAATTTTTGATTGTAGTTTTTATCAGTGGTTACTAGAGATGAATGAGGAAATGTGAGTAACAGCAATGGCAAGTTCCTTTGACTGGTTAATATTGAAATATGTATTTCACAGATTATAAACCTGAAGAAATATTGAAATATTTATTTCACAGATTATAAACGTGAAGAAGGCGCGAATATGCTCCGAAACGTCGTTTAAATAGAAAATAAAAAAACTGTCTGTAAAAATCGGTCTGAAATTTAATTTGTTATTTTTGATTACCAGTGGTTCCTAGAGGTGAAATGTAAGTAACAGCAATGGCAAGTTCCTTTGACTGGTTAATATTAATGAGCGAGCATGGCGCTGGACTCCCGCCGAGAGAAGAAGCTTCGCGCCTCCGCTTTTCACTTTATCCAATAATTTCATTGCCAGTTTTAATGTGACGCGAAGCCCAGTGTCGTGATAAATGAGCCGATGGTCGGCGAGTGTAAAACAAAGCGAGCTTCCCACAGGGATGGGCGCCATTTGTAATCACTACTGCACCTCTCAAACTATTCCCTCTTCTTCTCCACATACATTCGTTTTCTTAACAATTTATTGAAAATATTTAATAAAGACCATTTTTATAATTATCTCATTTTTTTCTCTCTCTCCATGGCTTTACAGCGGCCTGGGCCTACCGAGTCGACTGCGGACTGTCTGTCATCTTGCATGACACATTCCCGAATTTGGAGTGACACGTGGTGGTCAGGTCAGCCAGCGTATCGATCCTCCAACAGTCTTAATTTTCCTCGGGGTCTTCTCGACCATGACAGACACAAACATCCCAAGCCCATGCCAGGATTCGAACCTGGGAACCTCTGGGGTTGTGAGTGATGCAGCCACTACACCACGGCTATCTAATATTACTATACCCTTTTAATTATTAAATAATTAAGGAAAACAAAACAGCATTTAGAAACCGGATCGATAAACAGTTCTTGTGGGATTTAAATTTAGTCTTTTTTTGGAAAAAAAATTATACAGGAGATTTTAATGTATCATAATTTGTAAAAAAAATTCTGATAAAATGCTTCATAATCTAAATAATTAAATTTTTTTGTAACATAAAAAATACATTAATAACGGTCTGTTTCAGTGTTTTCTGGACAAGGCATTATTTCACATTTTCCATTGTGATTTACATTTTTCCTTATTTAGTTTCCCTGTAACGTGGCCCGCGGTGCTTGGCATTTGGCAAGTCGATTCTTCTTCGCGTGTTCGTCAAGAATTCGCTTACTTTTCATAGCTTACTTTTCGACATCACTTATACACGATTTTTTACGGACCTGAGCATGGTTGCCAACCGTTAAAGACTTCCATCAGTATTTCATTCTATACACGTTTTCGCCTTTTAATCGGAATGTTCTCAATGACATTACATATGCATAATGTCTAATTAAGAGCTATAAATATTTTATGACACCAAACCCGTGGAGTGCGCTGACGTCATCAGCTGAATGGAAACCGTCCCTTTCATTTCTCGTTATAAAATAAGGTCGGACAAGCATCGCCTTGCTCTACATCAGAAAAGTATTCACAATACCCCTGGGGATAATTTTATACAACAGCCTTCCTTCCTTCCTTCCTTCCTCCAGAGGTTAAAAATAGTAACTACAAAAGCTTCGTGGTGAAGCAGAGTAAAACTATTCTTTTAAATGGCGCTGCTGCTGCTGCTGTTTTACTCTGTGGTACAGGATTTTCTTAATCGTCCTTTCCTAGTATTTTAAATCAAGGTTCCTGCTGCTGCTGCAAGTGTTGAATGAGCTGCTGCCAACCTTATAAAATACCACATCACATACCTTTAAAAATTTCTATTCAGTTTTTTTCTGCTCTTTTGTTTGTTTGTTTCATGTATATAGCTGCTGCTGCTGCTGGAGCAAGGACAGTTTCCTTCCTGGTCCAAGTAGTTCAAAACTCCATTGCGTGTTCCTCAGTGTGTGTGTGTGCTTGTTTGTGTTTCCCAGTGTGTGTGTGTGTCCCTGTGTTGTGTTTATATTGACTTTTGTCTATATACACTACTTTCTTTTACTAATTTATTTTAAGTTTATTTGTCTTTAATTATTTACTTTATTTTGTTCATTTTTAATTTTTAATGTATGACGTATCCATCCTATTTCCTCAATCGAGGATTAATGGAAACAACAATAAATCTAAATTATGAGGGGAACCGCGGGGCAGACTGACTGTATGAGAGTCCAAGTTCGACCATTTTACGGTCTTAACGACCCTTTTACTTGCTTCCGTTTGGAAATGCATGCAATTAAATGCGCAGTTTCTCCAACTCAAAATATTCCACATTTACAAATGTTTTGGTTGCCAATTCATATATGTAAGGAAGGTGTAAGTCACCGAACGGAAATTTCCATGTTCTTATACTGCTAATTAAACAGAATTTTATACATTTTTTATATTAATATCCTAAAAAAATAAGATAAAATATAAAAATTATTAATGGTCACTTTCCGTCACCTTAATAAATGTCATATCCTTACAACAAAAATTTAAAAAATAGAGTATTTTCTTTTTTAAGATTGCAGAGTTTTAAATATCAATTGCGGAGTCTGCATTAGAGAAAAGCGCGAAACTTTCATGTCAAATGGTCGCAAAGTAAATTTAATTATTAAAGTACGAGGGTCTTTCCCGGTGAATGTCATGCATGTATAATAAATTCCTCTCGGGTTTCCAACCGGGTCAAAGATTTTAAACAGTGACGTTTCGACGGCCTGCTCTGCCGTCATTTGACGCTTCAGTCTGAAGATGATGGCAGAGCAAGCCATCGAAACGTCACTGTTAAAATTTTTAAACTCGGTTGGAAACCCGAGAGGAATTTAATCAGCTTTGATCTGCGGATATTCTGGATTAGACTAAGAAACTTCTCTCACCGATATTCATGATCATTTGACACTTCCGTCTGAAGATGATGGCAGAGGAAGCCATCGAAACGTCACTGTTTAAAATCTTTGACCCGGTTGGAAACCCGAGAGGAATTTATTATACATGACATTCACCGGGAAAGACCCTCGTACTTTAATAATTAAATTTACTTTGCGACCATTTGACGTGAAGTTTTCGCGCTTTTCTCTAATGGAGACTCCGCAATTGATATTTAAAACTCTGCAATCTTAAAAAGAAAATACTGTATTTTTTAAAATTTTTATTGTAACGATGTGACATTTATTAAGGCGAGGAAAGTGACCATTAATAATTTTTATATTTTATCTTTCTTATTTTAGGATATTAATATAAAAAATATAACCCGAGAGGAATTTATACATAAATTTAATGAGCTTTGATCTGCGGATATTCTGGACGAGACTAAGAAACTTCTCTCACCGATATTCATGATCATTTGACACTTAAAGTCTGAAGATGATGGCAGAGCAAGCCATCGAAACGTCACTGTTTAAAATCTTTGACCCGGTTGGAAACCCGAGAGGAATTTATTATACATGGGAAAGACCTCGTAATTTAATAATTAAATTTACTTTGCGACCATTTGACATGAAGTTTTCGCGCTTTTCTCTAATGCAGACTCCGCAATTGATATTTAAAACTCTGCAATCTTAAAAAGAAAATACTCTATTTTTAAAATTTTTATTGTAATGATGTGACATTTATTAAGGTGACGGAAAGTGACCGTTAATAATTTTTATATTTTACCTTATTATTTTAGGATATTAATATAAAAAATATAACCCGAGAGGAATTTATACAATAAATTTAATCAGCTTTTATCTACGGATATTCTGGACTAAACTAAGAAACACCTCCCGCCGATATTCATAATCATTTGACGCTTCAGTCTGAAGATGATGGCAGAGCAAGCCATCGAAACGAGAGGAATTTATTATACATGCCATTCATCGGAAAAGACCCTCGTACTTTAATAATTAAATTTACTTTGCGACCATTTGACAAGAAGTTTTCGCGCTTTTCTCTAATGCAGACTCTATTTAAAACTCTGCAATCTTAAAAAGAAAATACTTTATTTTTTTAAATTTTTATTGTAACGATGTGACATTTATTAAGGTGGCGGAAAGTGACCATTAATAATTTTTATATATTATCATATTATTTTAGGATATTAATATAAAAAATATAACCCGAGAGGAATTTATACATAAATTTAATGAGCTTTGATCTGCGGATATTCTGGACGAGACTAAGAAACTTCTCTCACCGATATTCATGATCATTTGACACTTAAAGTCTGAAGATGATGGCAGAGCAAGCCATCGAAACGTCACTGTTTAAAATCTTTGACCCGGTTGGAAACCCGAGAGGGAATTTATACACTAAATTTAATCAGCTTTGATCTACGGATATTCTGGACGAGACTAAGAAACTTCTCTCACCGATATTCATGATCATTTGACACTTCAGTCTGAAGATGATGGCAGAGCAAGCCATCGAAACGTCACTGTTTAAAATCTTTGACCCGGTTGGGAACCCGAGAGGAATTTATATATAAATTTAATTAGCTTTGATCTACGGATATTCATGATCGCGAATAATATTTCCAATGATTTGTTGGTGAGATGATGAGAGGGGAGATAATGATTGTACGTTGTGGAGAGTTGTGAGGAGGAGCGGGGGCGGCGGGGGAGGCGGTGACCCAGAGCCGCGCGACCTCGTTCCGCGCCAACAGAGAGAAAGAGCTCTGTTGGTATTTGCAATGAAAGTTGCCGCCGCTACCTCACATGAAAGTGAAACGTGGGAACCGGCGGAGTGCAGAAGTCGCATCGCGAGCCGAGCCGAGGTCGGAGGTCGCCGCTTAGCTAACGGAATCATCTGGAGGAGAGAAGCAGGTCGCTGCGACGCCCGACGTCCCCGACGTCGCCTCTGCCTCCTCTCCTCCTCCTATCACGTTCCTGGAAGCAGGCGGGCGAGAAATCTCACCCCCTGCTACATACCACCGGCATCAATACCGCGGTGATCAGAAGGTCGATTCTTCACAGACGTCACAGGAATTTCGCTGTCTCATGGCCGAGGCGACTAATGCGCCATCCCATCGCAGCGTGTGCCGCAGACATTCCACGTGCTCCAAGCACGCGCGACCACAATGGACCACAATAACGAGGCCGCCGCATAACTCCTCCAGCTATCACATCGCGTTGCACCAGACACGAAAGCTTCACCAACACTTCTCAAAAGAACCACAATCTCAAGAATCTTCCATCAAAATTATTTAAAATAACACTATCATTGTCGTTGCCCGTGTGGTAATAAAGCTGGTATGCTAACCTTCACTGCGCAAGCCTAATCCTTCCTGCGTAGTAAACAACATTCGTGATCAGAGCTGCGAAATCTCTAAAAATATACTACACTGAAATATATTTCCAGTTTTTTTCTTTTTTTTCAGGCAAAAACAATACTATTCTTTTTTTTAAAAAAAATCATTTCTAATACTATGATTCTTTTTTTTTGGGATAACAGGCTACATGAGGGTGATCCTGAAACAGGCAACTCCCCTTTAATAGCATAGGAAGGGAATTGAAAAGGGGGGGATGCGGAAGGTAGAGCAAGGTAGCCAAGGAAGGGTTAACTAGGGCCCCCGGGCTATGGTTTAAGGATCCTACCCTAGGGGTGTTTCACCTAAAGAGATGCAGGGAGGGAAAACCCTAGAAAACCTGCATCAGGTAGGTCGGGGGGCATTGGCTACTATTCTCACGCCCTTCCCTATGAATGACGGGAGACGAGTCTGCTGTGGTGGGGTCGCAGCATTCCCTTCTCCGTGTCTCCACCAGTTTCAGGAGGCAGTTGGCCCCCGACTGATCCAATGGGATTAGCGGACAACAACTCTTGCCATATGCCCAAGGTCTTTGACCCCGGTACATATACCTCCTAAAATAGGTGAAGGTGTCTCGGCATATGAGAACTTTGATAAAAAGTACCCAGAGAGAGTGCAGGAGGCATCCCCGACATGATCAGGTAAGCCCCGCAGTCACTCTGGGCTGTTGATGGTCCAATACTATGATTCCACACTTATTTATTTATATTGAATATAATTATACATTCAACTATATGTTAAATATGGTCCTTACGACCAGTTTATTAATTGTTGTTTAAGTTCTATGTATCTGCCACCGGGCATCTACCCATTTATAGATTTAATAAATACAATTTACTGATTCCACATCCTCCCTTATCTATCCATTCTCGGCCTCCCTCATCTTCTGTCCACTTCCCTCTAATGTCTCAAAGCGTGGCCTATTAATATATATTCCTTCAATTGTTCTCTCTTTCCTAACTCTGCATAGGACTTCCTGGTTAGTTCACACATCCACCCATCTCTTTCTCCTACAGCACCACATTTCGAAAGCTTCTATTATTTTCCTGTCTCAAAACTCCCTATCGTTCACGATTCCCACCCAAGTAACGCCACACGCTATACCAGATTATTAATAATGATTTCCTAGTATTTACACTTATATTAGCTATAAGTAAATTCCTCTTCCTTGCCCTGCGCTATCCTACTCTACTTATTACGCTTGTCAAATAGTAGAATTCCTTAATTTCCGTCCTTTGTTATTCCACTGTTTCCCATGCGACACTACATCACCTTGAGTTTCCCTCTATTAATCCTCTTATTGAACTCTTTCTCCAGGATCACATTCATGCTATTTACTATGGTTTGCAAGTCTTCTTCTGACTTCCCTGATAGTAAAATATCATCGGCAAAGCGTAGGATTTTTATTTCTTCTCCATGCAGTATGATTTCTTTTGCATATTCCGTTTTAACTTTTTTCGTCACCTATTCTATAGATAACTTAAACAGCACGTCTTACTCCTTTCTTGTTTACGGGCTTTCGTTTTTTGATCTTCTATTCTAATTACTGCTGCCTGTCTTCTGTAGAGGTTATGTATAAGACTCCTTTCTCGATATTTTTTTTCCCCAGTGCTCCTCAAAATCCTTAAATAGTGAGTTCCAGTTCATATTATCAAACGCGTTTTTTAAAAAAATTTACAAATGCCATGAACGTAGCACAAGTAGCAGAATTCCTTAACTTCCTTCAAAATATCCCTTCCCAACTTACGACCTTCGTTATTCCACTGTTTCCCATACTACACTCCATCTCCTTGGTTTTCCTTCTATCACTCCTCATTATGTAGTCTTCCTCCAAGATGACGTTCATGCCATTTGTTCTGTTCCCCAAGTCTTCTTCTGACTCCCCTAATTCCACAATAACATCAGCGAACTTAGTGGTCTTAATCTCCTCCTTGCATTTTGATTACCTTTCCGTATTCAATTTTAAGTTTCTTTATCGCCAAATCTATATATAAGTTAAATAACATGGGCATCCTTGTCTTACTACTTTCCTTTCTTTCGTTGCCCTTCAATTCTTATTACTGCTGAGTGCCGTATGTAGAGGTTATTGAAAACTCTTCTTTCTTGATATTTTCTTCCTGGCCTTTTAAAATCCCTTAAAAGTGTGTTCCAGTTCACATAATCGAGGCTTTTTCTAAATCTACAAATGCCATGAGCGAAGAAGGTCTGTTCCTTCTTGTCTTCTAAAATTAGTCTCTTGTCCTTGCATTCTTCCTAAAACCAAACTGATCTTCTCCTAACTCGCATTCTATTTTCCGTCCCATCCTCCTGTATAATATTTTCGTTTATGAGTTTATGACTATTTCGGTCAGCAAGCAATATTAATATTAATTGACAACGTTTCGTCCATATTTGTGGGCTTCCAACAACTTGTGTGTGTGTCTATCTATGTGAAATGTTTCCCGTCGTTCGTTTGCCTGGAGGCAAGCGTTTTCCGGGACCGTGGATAAGCTACGTGTAACGTACGTGCGCCTTCTTCTTCCCCCAATTTAAATTCCAAGTGTGCGTGACGTAATCCCTCGGCGATGCGCAAAGCCCAGACTCAATTAAAAGGATAACTCGGCAGTAAATTCTTGGGTGCTCATTTCTTATTCATTATCCGCAGATAAATCCTGCGCTCACTCGTCCTCACACGATCCTGCCTCTTCTGGTCTTCACCACCTCACCACCTCCGTCACTCTCCTGTTCATTCCACCATGTTTATCTCCCCCCTCCCCCCCTTGTAAACAGTTCCTACGCAAAATATTAATTCCTATCGTGGTATTTTCCATGAATGAAAGCTCCGTATTATAATTTATTCCTAATTAATCTGTCGATACCTAACCTTTTATCTCCACCATTGTACTGATATTAAAATCCTCTACGTGTGCTGCATACAAAAATTTGTATATTTTGGGGTTAAATATACATAAAAACTATAAATTGTATTAAATGACAATTTTCACAAGGACTTTAAAAGATTTTAATGAGCTGAATCAACGTTGTTTCACAAATTTGAGACTATCAGACCTGAACAAATTTCTTCGGGTTTTAACCACGTGCAGAAAATTGTAGAAAAGAATAGAAAATTAGATCGGCCATATTTAATTAAAATATAAACTAAAAATGAAATGATCGTGAAACAATTAGGAGTATGGTAAGTGAAGAAGGTCCCCTTTATTAAAATGGAATGTTTTAATAGAATATTCTGTAACGCAGTCAAGGAGTTTACTGTTATGCTTATTAATATATGGGGGATTGGTTGTAGTGGGTGTAATGATAGACCCATCAGTAGGAGTGCGTGGTCGCTGGAACCCCTGACCTCGAAGGCTCCGACCCACGGCTCATTACCGTGTTCCCAGTCTTGTCCTGTGATTTACAACTCCTCGCTCGTCCTGTGTAGGCCGCGACTCGCCCAAACATCTTCACCTTCCCTTCTCACTTCTCCCCCTTTTCTTTCCACTACACCACCCGATATTCCACATGCACAGCACAGCACTGCTTCTAGTAGCGAATAGCTCTGATCGTCTTCGTGGACCAGAATGGAAGTCCATTATCCTATGATGCAATTGCTGGTTATTATTTCCCCCGCGCGAGACGTGCGGTCTAGAATCCGCGGGACAATCAGCGTTGCCGAACAAACACGGTTTCGTCTGGTGAGGTGCGAACGAATTCCAACAAAGTTACATTTCATTTTCAGATAGCTGATCCTTACCCATTTTTATGTAACAAATACAGTCAGCCACACTTGTCGTTGGAGCTTTCCTCTGCCGCTTCGTGTGGCTTCTAACGTTCAAGAGTTACAAGAGTTCAGTGACTATTTTATTTGTTGAAATAGAACAGGTAGATCATTTTTTTAAAAAATAAAATGAATAGAATGGACTTTCAGTTCATCTGCAAATCTTCAAAATATTCAGTTCTGAACAGTACAACGTATATTAAATTTTTTTTACCACATACATGTGGCGAAAAAAATAGGCTTCTATAATCCCGTAATTTTTTTTAGGATCTGGTAAAGCTCATGCATCTATAATGGAAAGTCTTTCCGCTTTAATAAACCTATAATATGGAAATTCCTCTCTTTAGGAAACATTTTTTCCGATGAATTTTATTCAATAACGCCTTTTCAAAGAATTTTCTGTGATATAACTGTATATTTTTTTAATTTTTCTCACAAGATAAACTATTTTATTTTATGTTTCTCGTGGTTTCTTTTGGAGTACTATTGGAGGTTTTCCTTCACGGCGTCTCCCTGAAGCTTAGGCACGTTTCCCGGTCTCTTAAAATGTTGTTTGTTGTGGTATTCAGACCTAAGACTGGTCTGATGCATCCCTACATGCTAACTTATCTTGCGCAAGCCTTTTCATTACCGCATAACTACAACATCCCACATTCTCGGTAATTTGCTTAGAACATCCACTTCTTACCCAACACACTTCCCTCTAATTCCTTGCCTGTGAAATCCTACTCTAGTTATTACGCTTTCCAAGTAGCAGAATCCCTTACCTTCAGTCAAAATATAACTTCCCAATCTAACAGCCTTTGTCATTCCACTGTTTCCCTTACTTCACTCCATCACCTTGGTTTTCTCTCTATTAATCCTCATGAAAGAAAAGGCAGCTCAATCTCGTTTACTAAACGCACGTTGTTAAATGTGAGACAGAATATAGAATAGGCGAGTGAGTGGGGAACTAATTCCAAGGGTAACGAGCTGCAAATATCTGGGGGATATATTTCAACAACAGACTTTCGGGGGGAGAGGAACAAGTGAATTTCACGGCCCCGAAAAGCGTGGAATTCCTTACATTTCATTATGAGGAACCTTAAAAAAAAGGGAAGTTCAAAAACAAAGGAGGAGGTGGCATACTTATCTCTAGTTAGACCAATTTTGGAATATGGGGCACAGGCGGCTTGTTGGGATCCTTATAGAATTAATCAAATAGAATCATTAGAGAAAGTTCAGAAAAGGGGGGGCTGCTGCTAATTTTGTGGCAAGTAGGGCCACAGGGGGTCATAGGAAGGAAAAAGTAAAACAGCTAGGTTGGGAGGAGGTATTGTCAGAAAGGAGAGGGGGAGAAAGCAAGACTGCATTAAAAGCTTATATGGGGCAAAAACCATGGATTGGAATAAGCTCCAGTTATATAGGTAGATGATGGGAGGATCACCAATTCAAAGTGAAATATAGAAAACAAAAAAAAAACAGATGTTGGCAAATTCTCATTCCTAAATAGGAACTATCAACGACGACTGTGGAATAATTTACCCTGTGGCAGGAGGAGGAGTGTTTGGAGGGGGAAGGAAATCCTCTTCAAGAAAATAAATTTAGGTCAAATCTGAAAAAAAAACGTGTGAAGTGAAGTGGATATTTTTTTTAATATAAATAAATGTGTTTCCGAATATAAAAAACTAAAGTGAAGTGAAGTGTTTCTCTCTTTTCTCTTTCAGGGCATCCACAGAACATGTTTATCTTTCTTTTTAGTTTATAATTATGTATATATTTAATTATGTATCTGCCACCAGGGGGGGACTTGCGCCCAATTGTAGATTATTAGCAAATACAATACAATTATATATGTATATATAACAGGCGATGACCACACGAAATGAAAGGTCAGAGTCCAACAGCAGAGATTGTCCGTGTGGTCGAGGCCTTCCGCGAACCTATGTTCCCGTTGTGTTTAAAAGCGCGGGTAGTTTGGCTGGTCGTTCCACAAGCGGAACATTATTTTTGAATCGAAGCTTCGTCGTCGCTGGACTGAATATTGGGACAGGTGTGGTTGTCAGCTGAGAGACGAGTATATTACCGGTTTCGCGGCATGCGTGCGGAGGTGACAGGTTGAAGAGACAAGACAATTGGTCGTTCGGTCCGCAGTTTCACGGGGGCGACGGTGATCATCCGATTGTGTAAGTAATAATTAGGCGCCCACTGCACGGCCCCGGGGGCGGCACAGCTGTGCGACCCTGCAGGCTCCGGCCAACAAAAACACTGGGCGGATCATCATCATTAGAAGCCATAATTTTCCCTTTGTTCTGATCTATGAGACCAAACACACCAACAGTCCGCTGATATCATCTCCCGCGGTCTCGTCGCCAATCCGTTGACGTGAGAACGCATTCCTGCCTCTCTCACACCCAACAGATTATGTTCATCAGACTAGTCCTAAAACACTTCCCACCTTCTCCGAAACTGTCCCCAAGGTGAAGAAACTCAGACGCGAGAAAAGTGGAGGAGTACGAACTGTTAACATGCTGATGAATGGGTTGACGTTCATGGGACATCACGAGAAACTGTTCAATATTCTTCCGCCTTTTTCAATCACGTCGATGTCTACATACGCACAGAAACTGTAGCAGGACCATTCAAAATGATTCTAAACTTCTGACATAATATAAAGCAGTCAAAATTGAACATGATCCAAATAATAAACCTGAACGTTTTCATTGTTGAATTTTACGAATAAAAATTTTAATTTAGTTCTTGTTTTAATTACCGTAACTTTTTAATTTCCCCTGTGCATTTTGTTAGTTTTGTGTGAGCAATACAGTATATATTTAATTGGCTAGTTCTATATCTAATGTTCCAGCTTCTACATATGTAAAAGGACCAAGCTGTTATATTACTATTCACTCCTCAGACTGGTGTCATGCGAACCACATCCTGGTCAAGTTTTTTTTTATTTCTGCCTAACCACCACATCCTCTCCTTAATCTGCTTAGTGAAATCCATTTTTCGCTTCCCTCTTTTGTTCACTTCCATCTATCCTAATTTTACAAGACCATCAAGTCTCAAAACGTGGCTTATTAATCTGTCTCCTTTCTTGGATCAAAGTCCTCCAAATGGTCCGGTCTTCCCCTATTCTGCTTAGAAATTCCTCGTTCTTCTCCTACAGCACCACATTTCGAAGGTTTTTTTTATTCTTTCCCTTTCTGCTAGTCCTACCGTCCACGTTTTGCGCCCATGTAACGCTACCTCTATACCAAATTTTTTAAGTAATGATTTCCTAATATTGACACTTATATTAGCCGTAAGCCTTGTTTTCCCAAGTAGCAGATATCCTTAACTTCCTTCAAAATATCCGTTTCCAATCTAACGCCCTTTGTTTCCCATACTACACTCGATTATATTAATTAAAAATATATGCCAACAAAAATGTTAGCTAAATTATGTATGGTTTTTAAATAAAGGTGGGTCGAAGTGGAAAAGGAATAAAACAAGCTGTGTGTGAGTTATTAACCAAATTATTTTTTATTTTGTAAGGTCCCTGTACGGATGTCTTCCTTGCCTGTGCTATCCTACTCTAGTTATTAAGTAGCAGAGTTCCTTAAAATATCCCTTCCCCTGTTATTCCACTGTTTCCCAAATACGAAGTTTCGTCTCGCTTTTGAGACTTCATCAGGTGTATAAAATGTACCAATTCATGCGCCCCTCCCCCTCCACTTTTCACTCCTTGACTCCACCCGACCGAAAAGATTATTAAATGCTCTCAAGTATTTACATCGGGAGGAACACGGAGTCATGGACGATTACGGCCGAAACGTCATATTTATATCAATTTAAATAGTAATGAAAATTATATGCTGACTCTTTTACGATGGAAAATTGAATGAGACCGTACTGACCATGATCGTAAGTTATATAATTAATTAATTTCATAAAATGTAAAATCATAAAATTCTAAATGAGCTCATTGCCGCAAGCATTGTGGCTTCATTTTTCTTTAAAAAAAAGAGTTATTTATAATAAATGATAATGGCGCCTGAAGAGATTTCAGAGAAAGGCACTACGCGCCTTTCTAATTTTTTTTTTGGTTAACAGGCTACATGAGGGTGATCCTGAAACAGGCAACTCCCCTTTAATAGCATAGGAAGGGAATTGAAAAGGGGGGATGCGGAAGGTAGAGCAAGGTAGCCAAGGAAGGGTTAACTAGGGCCCCCGGGCTATGGTTTAAGGATCCTACCCTAGGGGTGTTTCACCTAAAGAGATGATGCAGGGAAAACCCTAGAAAACCTGCATCAGGTAGGTCGGGGGGCATTGGGCTACTATTCTCACGCCCTTCCCTATGAATGACGGGAGACGAGTCTGCTGTGGGTGGGGACGCAGCATTCCCTTCTCCGTGTCTCCACCAGTTTCAGGAGGCAGTTGGCCGACTGATCCAATGGGATCAGCGGACAACTCTTGCCATATGCCCAAGGTCTTTGACCCCGGTACATATACCTCCTAAAATAGGTGAAGGTGTCTCGGCATATGAGATCTTTGATAAAAAGTACCCAGAGAGAGTGCAGGAGGCATCCCCGACATGATCAGGTGAGCCCCGCAGTCACTCTGGGCTGAAGCGTCTGCGAGAAAACTCCCGCAGCGCCCTCTTTCTTTTTTCTTGTGATGAATGTGCTTTTATTTAGTGTGCACAGGTTAGGGAAGTATTGGAGAGAGAGAGAGAGAGAGAGAGAGAGAGAGAGAGAGAGAGAGAGAGATTGAGGCAGTAGTAAGTTACCTGAGACACGGAACGCCGGCGTTTAGTGGAATATATTTTTCGTGTCAATCACTCAACGGTTCCAGAGTCCAGAATGGACCGCTTTGGTTAATGACAGTCATTCTACCCTCCCAAAAAGATGCTTTCGTGACTCGAGATCTGCGGTTTCATTCCCACAATCGACCGTTCCCCCAGTATTTTTTCGCATGGAACCGTTGGAATTACTCTGTCGAAGGAGGAACCGCCCCATTTTTACGAGAGTCTGATTGACAGACAGATGGACTCTGAAATGCCGACTTCACACGGATCAGTTGCACTAACTTCTCATGAACGGATTGCGTTACGGTGGTGTGATTCGGGCCATGTGAAAGGTTTGTTCAACATAACGCTCCAGTACGTGATCGAGGTTTCTCTCAAATTCTCACATTTGCCTCTACCCTAGTTGGCCTTTGACCCTTAGCTGAATACCTGCACGTCCATACTCGAACACGGAGAGAGATTTAGGTACAATATTTTGATACTGCAGACTTCCGTGGCAGAAACGACGAATCCAGAAACCTTAGATGCTGATGAAAGATTAAAAATTAAAATGTTAAGTAGAGGAAGTTAATGGATTAGGAATAGAAGAGGAAGACCAGGACTTGATGTGTGCCGCTGAAAACCAACGAGGCATTGAATAAAAATAATTAGAAGCTTGTAACTGATTTGGAAGAAAAAGACAAAAAATTGGAAAATTGTCAACCGGACCAGGGACTCGAACCCCGGACCTCCCGTTTTCAAGGGCAGGCACTCTACCACTGAGCTCGACGACCAACGACCGATTCAACATCCCTCCATTCCTATAAACCTAAGCCAATTTACTAATCACATTCAATCACAACCTAATCTCTAGGAATCTTTGTGAAGAATGGACATTGTGTAAATTGGTCAAAGGAAGTAGAATAATCACAAGAACATTCAGAGGAATGCCACGCCATGAAGAAATAATTTCATCTGAGAATGACGGAAAGGAGCCTTAAGTCCATGGTACAATTGGACCATTAATCTGAATGAATGGTGCCAACAAATGTTGACAGCTGTCAGAAAAATTATGGAGGAAAAATGTTTTTTTCTCAAACTTTGGATTTTGTTGTCAACATTTGTCGCTCATCTTTGAGGGAGACAATAAAATGTTGATGATTGCATTTGGAGTAAAGGCGCCTCAAACCGGCCACGACAGACGAGTTGGCTGCCAATAAAACGGAATAGAAAATAAATAAAGAAAAAGCACTCGTGAAGAAAAGCCGCAAGGTTAAATATCACACGTCATAAATAAATGTTCCTCGTACAATTAATTATGTAATGAAACTAATAATTTGTTTTCTTTATAGACAAGTCAATGGTTTTAGTAATATTTAAATCGAATTAATTAACGACCAAATCTAAATTTCTTGCTTAACAGAATCGACATTTCTTCACCATTTTTGGGATGTCGTCACGTAATTTTTTCAGCGGTTAATTCGGTTAATTCACAGAGCACATGTTGCAGTAGGGTTTGCCCTGCTTGGTGTTGTGGATTATTGTGAAGACCGCCGCCGCCGCCCCGCGTGAGTTACCGTTGGTCTACCTGCGACCTCGCCACGACCCGGCAATTTACAAGCGAACGCGGCCGAAATTACCTGCCGCCTCCTCCTCTCCTCTGTGGATGTGGATGTGGAGTGGGCGTCGGGTCCGTGTGACTCAAACTAAATCAGCATGGCGTTACTCACATCAGCTTCGGCGTCAGCTTGACCTCCGCCTTGCCCCACGCCATTAACTTCGGGGCGACGTCTTCTTCTTCTTCTTCTTATGCAGCTCCTCGACAACAAAGGGGGGGAAAAAATATAACGCCCCAAATTACCTGCGCCTTACGAGCAAGTCTGGTTGCTACAAGGTAATACACACGACAAGGTATTGACCGTCAACAACTTCATCTGGTCAAAAACCGACCCCAGTCGTTGCAACCTTGATCCAGCCAACTCATTAATTCTATTACGAACTGATTCCCATATTCGCAGCATATATACTAACCACTACTTAAACGTAAACTCTCTGTCTGTCTCACTTGACTTAACCTACTGCCCTGTTCCGTCCTCTTCATCCCTCAACACCCCGTGGGTTCACATTGAAACACTTTTACTCCGCCGGTCAGCTTCCTTCCCCCTTAATGTCCCCTTCCCACTGACGTTTCATATTTCTTATTCTCTGCCACTTCTCACTAATTCAGCACGTCGGTCCATGAAAGAGTGGTTAAATAATGAAAAAGAAAATAGATGACGTCCAAGCAAATAAGTTTACTGGAACATGTTTTTGTTGTTGTGGTATTCAGACTGGTTAAGTCTGAGCAAGCCTTTTTATTTTTACTTAGCTACCTCATCCCACATTCTCCCTAATCCTTGGCCTCCGTCTGTTCACTTCCATCTAATGCTAAGATCCTCGTGTCTCAAAACGTGGCCTATTAATCTATCCCTTATGTGACTGATAAGGAAAAAGTATTATCATAAATTCTGAAATTTGGCCACTATAAAGCACCTAAACAGTCAGACATAGTCCAAAACAAAATTAAAAATCTACAAAACAATCGTCCGACCTGCCCTCCCCCTTTACGGATGTGAAGTCTGGGGTGTAAAACCCTAATAGAACGGGCCCAGGTTACGCAAAACAGATTCCTCCGTATAATTACCAAAGCCCCACCCTACACAAAAACCCAAGACCTCCACCAAGTAACCCAAACCGAAAAAAATTTCAGACCGTATTAAAAACACACAACAAGAAAATTTTATGAAAACTGTAAGAAATCTAAATTTAAATCAATACAAAATCTAGGCCAAATTAACAATACGCAAACAAAATTAATGGCTAATATAACATCCAGATAAAACTCCAGTAAATTCCTATATAAATGTATATGTATATAAATCCCAAATCCCACAACCTAACGGGACCGCAAAACCAAACCTAAAAAAAAAACAACGAAACTCTAAAAGAGCCCAGCCAGCTCTCATCATATATTTAGGCACGCCAGGGAAACACAGTTAAAGAGAAAATGTCATACAAAGTCGTGGGCAACATCCCCGAAACTTAAATTTTTAAATGAGGTACGCCCCTCACACGAAAACAGCGTCACATAGTCTCTTGCCATTTATTCCATTGATATTCTAATGGTAATCACCTCTCATGCCTACAGGATATACAGCTTTTAAATATGAATTGCAGAAATAAATCTATTTGATCATTTAAAAATAGAAGTTGTTACTGCACGAAAATTTGTCAAAATCACAAGTTAGTGGGAGGAAGTACATCCAAATTCCTACGTAAAATATATCTTCTAGAAGCCTGGGAGTTGGATAGAACCGAACCTAACAACACTGGTCCATAAAGGACACGCTGTGAGGAAAGATCATCATCAGTATCCACTAGAAGGTGTTCCAGATACTAAACAATGTTGAATGACCGTCTGAGCTCAGTCGTTATAACCGGATAAATTACTTTATTAGTTTTAGAACTATCTGGCTATTTTTTGGCCGCGTAATTAATGGTTGTGAGATGGAGCTAAAGTTAGGCGGTCTGTCCTTCCCAGAAGCTGGACCGTAAACAGCGGCTTGAGAGAGGATATGGCGTGGGAGGGGGGGGAGAGAGCCACAAGAAAGGCCAAGTTTCCTCCTCCTCTGGTTACACACACACACAGGGTCGTTAATTACCACACACACACCCAAGTCCGTCACGACGTGACCTCTGGTGGTACGTCCTTTTGCGGCTGACTTACCTTGTTTGGCCATTGATTAGTTCACTGCTGCAGAGTCCGCGAGTGATGACAATAAACCACTGCACCTTCATCAGACTTTCGCATTTTTATTTTACTCCACCACTACAATTAAAAAAAATTATATCTGACCATTACTTTTCCAGCCGAATCCCTAAACTTCTGAGTTGTAGTTTCCTGTTTACTGCAAGCCGTAGTGTTCAGTCTACTCAGTATTTATTTTACTCCTCCTCAATTTAATAACGATTATTTCTCTGTCTTGAAACATCGTACATTGAGTCTCTCCCTACAGTTAGTTATGTTTAGGACATCGTCGACTGATGTTATCCCACCGCTGCCACCATGTAATGATTTGGCAGACTGTAGGTTCCGCGTTTGTTTTAAGAGAAAATACGGGACGAAACAGGGTTCACCTCCGGGATTTAAGATATTATTAGGATACTTTCTCTGTCTTAGAAATTCGTAATAACCTTATGTGGTAAGAAGAATGCTTCGATCCTTACAAAAGTAGTGAGTGGAGCGACTCACTCCAGAGGGGAAGGTCTGGACAGACACTCGCCAAGCAGGATGGAGGAGTGCAAAATGCAGAGACTGTTCCTTGATGAATAACATTTTCCCCCAAGACTGCAATTAAGAGACAGAAAAATGTACCCGAACTTCATGGAGATCTTTCCGAAGGCTCTGATCAACGGAAGGAAACCTGCAATATTCCTTTCATTACATCTTTACTGAATGGAGTTCAGTTTCTTTTGGTTTGGTTTAAGAAAAAACACTGTTTTATTGTACTAAAACATACTGAGAATCATTATTCTCATTTTTCATTAAATTAATTTGTATCGGAAATTGTTCATTGTAATTTTAATATTATGTTAATAAATTAATGTTTATACAGAATTTTATATTAATGTAGCAGTTCCACCACACCTATAAGGAAAAAAAAGGAAACTGCAAACTCTGACTTGAACTTTCCCTCATTATAAATTTTTTATACCCTGAATTGTATCAATTTTTTCCTGTTGTGAAAAAGACCGCGTCGCGGTTTCCTCACATTCCCGTCTTATTTTATTTATAATTACTTAAGCTTACCTTGAACGTAACGATATACTGGTTGAGAAATATCCTCGCCATTGTTCTTCGGGCAGATCATGTTTGCACATCTGACTGACTATACAATAAATTCCAGTTCAAGGAGTTAAGAGGGTCGAAGGATTTCTTTCGAATAAAAGGAAAATGGGATGAGGTTCTGGCGGCTGATTACTGGAAGTCGGGTTCTCGTCTGAGGAAAAAGAGACAAAAATTCTGTTCACACATTTTATTTGCAAGTAATGAGCAATACATGTACAAAAATACAGTACCATTTGAAAATAGCCATCTATGTTTGTAAGCTGCAAAGACAGAGAATAATTATAAAAAAAATATTGACCAGGCAGGCAGGTTGTCTGTCTACTTCCGGCGGAAGTACCTGCTGCACTCTATTGACACTTGCGGAGTGTACCAAAATTATTGCCAGCTGTCAGCAGTAAGTGACAGGGGAAAACCAAACCAAAAAAAAGTTACATAACGTGTTACTTCATAGCAGAAATATAAGGGAGAGAGAGAGAAAGAGAGGGAAAAAAACATTATTTTAATAATAACGTGTTAGTAAATAGTGTCTCTATACAAAATAATAATAATAATTATAATAATAATAATAATATTGCATATGAATCCTAAGGAACTACCGCACTTCAATATTTATATAATTGAATATAGAAAACGAAGCGCTAGTCAACTACTAACTCTACAGGGCGAACAACTCGCCCGTAGCGCCCCCTTTTTCTTGAGTGACGTAAAAATAAAATTTTCCAAGTAGTCTTATTACAACAACAATAATAATATATCACATCTAAGAGCACAGAAACTTTCTATCTATTCCCATTCTTTAGAATATTATAATTTAATTAATTACTTTTTTTCGTATACACACGACGGCGTAGGCGTAGGGCGTCATCATCATCATCATCACTATGTACACACACAGTGGCAGTCGAGTTGTGGCTAGACTAGATAAGTTTAGAGAGCGGCTAGACTCGACTGCGGAAAGGGGTGTTAGTAAGCTCATCTATGTACAAAAAAAATAATAATAAAGTCTTGCACTGTGCACACACAGTTTTCACGCGGCGTCTTCCCGTCACGAGGCGTCGGCGTCGTCAACAGGACCTGCAAAAAAAGAAGCGAAAAATTATTAATTCGTACTCAATTGAAAATACGCAAAGAGGAAAGGAATATAAAGCCACAGTGGCCCGTATGAGCGGGCAGCGAGTGTAACTTAAACTAGTGCACAATCTAAAATTTATTGAATTTGACCGCAACATGTCAACTATATTTTATTCAGTGGGATAACGAAGGCTAATAGATTGGGAAGGGATCTTTTGACGAAAGTTATGGAATTCTGCTACTTGGGAAGCGTAATAACTAGAGTAGGATAGCAACAGGCAAGGGAGAGAAATTTACTTACGGCTAATACAGTGTGAATATTTAGGAAATCGTTGCTAAAAATGTTGTTATGGATAGCAACAGGCAAGGGAGAGAAATTTACTTACGGCTAATACAGTGTGAATATTTAGGAAATCGTTGCTAAAAATGTTGTTATGGATAGCAACAGGCAAGGGAGAGAAATTTACTTACGGCTAATACAGTGTGAATATTTAGGAAATCCTTGCTAAAAATGATGGTATGGATTGTGGCGTTATATGTATGCGAAACGGGGACGATACGAGTTGCAGAAAGGAAAAGAATAGACGCCTCCTTTGAAATGTGGTGCTATAGGAGGATAAAATGGGTGAGTAGAATCACTAACGAGGAAGTTCTTAACAGCGAACGATATGGAGGAGGTCTTATTTTAAGACATAAGGATCTTATAAAATTAACTTTAGAGGGAAGTGTGTGGGGGTAAGTTTGAAGGAACTTCGGTGCTTTCTGGGACGGAGATGTAATTGCATGTAACAGGAGCTCGTTTCTCCTGCTGCTCAGCTCTGCGTCGAAAAAGGTACTTGGGAAGCGTAATAACTAGAGTAGGATAGCAACAGGCAAGGGAGAGAAATTTACTTACGGCTAATACCAGTGTGAATATTTAGGAAATCGTTGCTAAAAATGTTGGCATGGATTGTGGCGTTATATGTATGCGAAACGGGGACGATACGAGTTGCAGAAAGGAAAAAGAATAGACGCCTCCTTTGAAATGTGGTGCTATAGGAGAATGATGAAAATCGGATGGGAGAATAGAATCACTAACGAGGGAGTTCTTAACAGCGAACGATATGGAGGAGGTCTCGTTTTAAGACATAAGGATCTTATAAAATTAACATTAGAGGGAAGTGTGAGGGGTAAGAACAGAAGAGAGAGGATGGAATGCACTAAGCAGGTTAGGGAAAATGTTAGATGTGCTAGTTATGCTGGAATTAGAAGGCTTGAGCAAGATAGGTTAGCATGGGAGGGTTGCATCAGACCAGTCTTAGGACTGAATACCACAACAACAAACAAACGTTTTCAATATAATACTTGAAAGAAATTTTGCTATGCTATGCTATATTCTATATTTTACCAAACTTCTATTGATATTTATATTATTAATGTAATTTTTCGAATGAATTTTTAACTTAACTATATTACGAGGACAGTACGTGAATATTGCTCAGATTTAAATTCTGACATTGCACATTACATATATTGATTATCAGACAGTATATTGTCGTGGTTCTTCTAACGGTGTTTTAAGGTTTTTATGTATATATTGTAACATGTAATGTTACAGCCCAAGCTGATTTTCGGTAGGCGCGGCATTACAGACGCCAGACGCAATTGTTGTGCTCATGGCGTCAATGGCTGACGGGAGTAGCGCGGTAAAGTTAGGCTGTGTATTCGTTTTCAGCGTGATATAATGCTGCAAATGGCCGACGTTTCGATTAAACTTACAGAGCTGCTATTGGTGGACGTGATCCTGCAGGTTGGCGCAGGCTGACGTGAAGTTTGATGGTTCGCGCAGATGTTACGACCACTTGAATTATTTAGTCGTATATAGGTTAGCCCCGAGTGAGTGGTGCTTGACGTAGAATAGAATCGTGGTTCGTAGCGAATGGTAATTGCTTGTGAGTTTGAGGTAAAGTCGAGTAATAGAAAGGTTGATTGAGTGACCACGCCCCTGTTCTAGATTATTCAACTCATGCTCTGATTAAAATTAAACTCTTTTGTTAAATTTTTGGATTTTTTCTGTGAAAAAACTACCTAGCACCCTTGTCAGAGGAGTAAATCCTATTTCGACGCAGAGCTGAGCAGCAGGAGAAACGAGCTCCTGTAACATGCAGTTACATCTCCGTCCCAGAAAGCACCAAAGTTGGCCTTCAAACTGCTCGACTGTATTGCTGGGCGTTTGACGTGCCTACAGGGGAAACCGGCAATTGTTGAGTTGCCGTGCTAAGAACGCAGAACTGCGTAAGAAATTGGTTAGTCGTCGACCGGGCACTCGTGGAGTAAAGACGGTGGTAAGTTCGCGAAAACGTAGGTAAAGGGTCTCGAACACGTCACAGAAACAAGTGGTGAGATGCCAGCCACCTGGGCGAGGTGCCGTGGTGAACGGATGTCAAGAATACTGTACTGACGACCACGCCCCTGTGGATCTCAGTGTCAATGAAAAGGAATTGTTTCGGTTAAAGAAAACCCTTTGATAGTTTTCATTTCGTAAAATTACCTGGCACCCAAATTATATAAAAAGTAGGAAAGTGAAGTCGGAGTGAAGCCGAGGTCGAAAATCAGCAAATCCTGTCGCCTACTACTATATGTTACAATTTATCGAAGTACGATCGACTAGACGACTGGCCCATCCTCTGCTACCTGCTGTCACACCCCGCAGATGCTCTCTCATGCTGTTACTAACCCACTGACCGTATGACGACCTACAGAGAACTCCGCAACGATACTGACACAAGTCCGAAGCCAGAACTTCATCATCGGGGAAGTTATGCCGCCGTTTATCAAGTGAGCAGCTTGGCCGGGAAAGCGGGATCGCCCACAGGAAACGTTTCGTCTGTCCTTCCTTGCCCACACGTACAGGAAAAAAAAATAATGAATGGAGAGTAAATTATTATATTTCATAAACTGCAGATGTAAGGCTGAGGGTTAGTAATAAAGTTATGAAATTTAGACGCCGCACAACATATAAACTGACGTAAATAAATACAAGTTAATGTTATCAAATGAATCCAGATGTTTCTGCTTGAAGCGAAATATAACTTCACTCGTCTCTAAATTATGCCTTTAACTATAGTCTGTTTAAAATAAAAAAAATCCCCGAGAGGCGTATGTCCTTGAATCATCAAATGGAAATAAATAAAGGGCGCGTCACGCGGCGCTTTTGCGATTTCATGACTTACTGTCGTCACTGTCAAAATAATAGAGTCCTTAGTTTGAAGCCTCACTGTGCCCATTTGGAATGACCTACGATATTGTGAAAGGTATCATTTTAAGCAGAATTTAATGCCATTTTATGATATGTAAATAAATAAATTTAAAGATATTTTATACGTGCGGTTTGGCGAAAAAACTGAAATAAAGTCAGGTTTTTTTTATTATTTTCATATGGCTCGAATTTGATAACTCGTAGATTTCAAACTGTTGCATTAAATGGCCTGAAAATGTAACAACAAAAGACAGAGCAAACTCTTCCAAACCTATCCGCAAAGTGCGAGTCTTACGTTTTTTTCTAATTGAATTAATTAGTGGACCTCTGCTAACTCTTTGACAGCGCACCACAGTAGAGTGGAACAAAGTTTTTCTTGAAGCGATATAAAATATAAGCTTCATTGATGCAGCAACGCTACGATACTTTGTACGATTTTTTAAAAAAGTGTGGGGAGAAAGGAAAGGGTGGGTGAAAGTAGGGTGGTACCCCTGCCCGCTGACCGGGTCCCGACCTTTTCCCGCCGCTCTTCCTGGGCATTAAGGATCACTAAAAGCTTTATTTGGAGACATGTGCGAGCAGTACGAGTAATGTCATTTAAAGGAAAACAACCGAATGGGCGCAGTGAGGCTTCAAACTCAGGGCTCTACTATTTTACCGACGAAAGTAAGGTCAAACTCCTGTACCATCGATCTTAACATTTTAAACAGATTATATATACTCATAATTATGACTGGTGATAAATAGCGAGGTACAATATAGTCCGCTCACTTTAACACGAAACTTTCCTTAGAGCAGACCTTCAGTGGTGTAGTGGCTAGCGTCGCTGTGTCGAACCCTCGCAAGCACTTGGACGTTCCCTTACTGTGATGCCCCTAAATATGAAGAAGTTCCTCTAATTGTAGACAGTGATCAGCTATAAATAGTTTGAAATCTATTCTGAACACATCGACATACTGTCTTCAGATCAGGATATGTTACGGAAGCATGTAAGGGCTAATAAGGAACTTGAATGGGCCACACGACATGCTATTTCTCGTGACTTATACCTCACATATGTCGGATTTTAGGTGTCATTTGAACAAGTTAATTCATTCAACTTCTGAATCTACGATAACCATGAATTTTATGTTCTAACTCTACTTAAAACTTATAAAGAATAATACGGCTGATCCCAAGTGGATTTTTTAAGTGCTGTTTGCAACAAACTGGCTGCGAGAAAGTTACTTTAATTTTCTAAGTATATTAACCCGGCTTTAGCCACAGGGTGCGATGAACGTTTCACTTTAATGTTTTCCTGTGATATTTGAGTCCAATATCGACTATTAGTAGTGACAAGTAAGAGCCTTGCTACACGGTGAAGAGAATTCATTCGATTGAAACGTTGGTTCAATATTATCTTAGGTGGGAATGTTATATACAACATGAAATGGACGATAAATTTAAAAATACGGCCAATAAGTTAGTAATTAATTTTATTACTATTTAATTAATACATATACTATTATTCATCACTTCAGGCCGGTCCAAGACATCTACAATGTAAATTGATCATCCACTTAATAATTTACCTGAAAACGTACACAAAGTTGGATGAAACGTTGTATTTGCATTGATTAAATAGTAATTAATTGCTTATTGGCCGTCCTTTTTATTTTATTTTTTCAAGTCAGAAAATTATAGTTGTCTTTCCTTGTCTGATTTTTTTAATAATAAGTAAAACGTTCCGACTAATTTCGGACATTATTCTAACAATTTCCAAAGAGGAAAACGCAACGTTTCGGTACTTATTTGTACCTTTTTTTAGGTTATTATCCTGTGGAGAGCTTTTATCCGTGATTATCAATGTTTCCTGAAGAAGGCACAAATAAGTACCAAAACGTTGTGTTTTCCTCTTTGTAAATTGTTGTAAATAAAATTAATGTTAGAAATTTTTACTTATTATCAGCAAATTATGATTAAAATGGAGATTGAGGATGATGAGAATTGCTTCTGCCACAACAGTAATTTTCTTCTCTTGCTGCAAATTACTATTGACGATTTGTTATCCACTCTACAGTAAAGTCACGCATTTCTACCAATAAAACAATCAAAACCTACAAGATTTTTTTAAAAATATAAATGCGTTGTTTACAACCGCGGAAAAATAAATGCATGTGTAAGGGAGATTAAAATATTGAAAATTGATACAAGAAAAACACCCCTAATATTAAACCATAGCCCGGGGGCCCTAGTTAACCCTTCCTTGGCTACCTTGCTCTACCTTCCGCATCCCCCCTTTTCAATTCCCTTCCTATGCTATTAAAGGGGAGTTGCCTGTTTCAGGATCACCCTCATGTAGCCTGTTAACCAAAAAAAAAGCACTGCCCGACACCAAGGGCGCTGCGGGAGTTTTCTCGCAGCCGCTTCAGCCCAGAGTGACTGCGGGGCTCACCTGATCATGTCGGGGATGCCTCCTGCACTCTCTCTGGGTATTTTTTATCAAAGTTCTCATATGCCGAGACACCTTCACCTATTTTAGGAGGTATATGTACCGGGGTCAAAGACCTTGGGCATATGGCAAGAGCTGTCCGCTGATCCCATTGGATCAGTCGGCCAAACTGCCTCCTGAAACTGGTGGAGACACGGAGAAGGGAATGCTGCGTCCCCACAGCAAACTCGTCTCCCGTCATTCACAGGGAAGGGCGTGAGAATAGTAGCCCAATGCCCGACCTACCTGATGCAGGTTTTCTAGGGTTTTCTGCATCTCTTTAGGTGAAACACTGGGTAGGATCCTTAAACCATAGCCCGGGGGCCCTAGTTAACCCTTGGCTACCTTGCTCTACCTTCCGCATCCCCCCTTTTCAATTCCCTTCCTATGCTATTAAAGGGGAGTTGCCTGTTTCAGGATCACCCTCATGTAGCCTGTTAACCCCCAAAAAAAGAAAAACGTCCGCGAGTTGTCCAGCGAACCAGTGGGCCAGCCGCCTCCTGAACAGGTCGAGACATGAGTAATGTGTGCTGCAATGGTATATTTGGACATAGTTGAGAGAATTGAGTGGTTACGTAAATTACAGCCCGCCTAAGTGTCTCTGACCAGAGTGAAACTACTGTGCCACGTACGTATCGGGCGGGCCTTGGGCGAATCAAGGCCTTTCCGTATTGATTACCATAAAGTGATGTCTACTGCGAGTACGTGAAGGGGTCATCACGACGAGCTTCAGGCCGTTTGGCTTTTTTTTTCCTCCTACGATAAAATAGCCGCGGGTTCCAGGAAAATGCCAGGAAGTAACTAAGCTGCTGTCGTGGCTATCCAGCCATGTTGCTTGATCACACAGCTGACTTGGACTGAGGTTAGGATTCAGAAATTCTATATCAAATAACCCCGGGACAAGCTCCTGAATTTTCCTCCACTTGTCATTTTACGATGGGAGTTTGATGATATTTCAAATGCAGAAAGACATTTTGAAATTAAAAGAGCTCTTGTCCAACCTTCCTCATCCAAACCCTCCAGAGAGATTCATGAAACCGTCTCGGGGAACAGACCTTTCCTCGGTGATGTATGTTCGTTGACCAAACAGTGCCTCATGATCACCGTGAAGCAACCTCTCAACACTTGCCAATGAATTTCCTGATTGAAACGTGACGATCATACAAATGCACGAAATGATGAGTCACAGGTTTCATGACGATGAAGACGTTACAGTATTATATATAGTTAGTCTTATCTGTGGTGTAGTGGATAGCGTCACAGAGGTCCCGGGTTCGTTTCCTGGAATGGAGCTTGGGTGTTTGAGTGCTTGAGTTGGCCAATCCCCAGCACACTGATTAAAAAAGAATGACGATATCTCCGCCAAAAACTTCGACACCAGATGGTATAAGGGGACATCATTAAGAAAGAAATAAGAAGTTTTATCTGTTTCATCGCCCAATACAGGCGATAATTATTTTAAAACACAAAACTTCACAACGTTCCCTCCAACATTACACGTGGACGTCAGCAGGTGAAGACATTCCACTAACCAAATTTGCTCGAGGCGTCAGCACAAAAAGAAAATGACAAAGAATTAAAGAAAATAACGGAAAAGAAATGAAATGAAACAAAGGCATGGAACAGAAGGTAATGATAGACCGGGAAAGGAATGCACGAAAGAGAAAGTAAAAAAAATGAGAAAAGAGAGAGAATCGTGTTAAGTTTGTTACGGAATTGAAATGAAGAGAAAAGATAGGAAGGAAATTAAAGAAAATAACGGAAATAGAATTAAATTAAATAAAGGTAAATGAAAATGGGAAAAGGAATGCAAAAAAGAGAAAGTGAAAAGGAGAAGAGAGAGACAACCGTATGAAGAGAAAAGATAGGAAGGACGTCGCTTTCGATATTAATAGTACGGTTGTTCAATTTAATTGTGATGTATGAACTGCTAACAGGGAAACATTCTGGGCTTGTCTGATCTCATTTTGAGAATAATAAAATTGTGGATAATGATGGTAGGTAAATGATGCCAGATTAACATCTTAAATATTTTAAATTTTTGGAGAGGAAGGGTAGAGACGCTAACGCAATTGGAGGACCTGGGGAAGAAATAAACTGCGGGGAGGAGACCAATGAGGAGGTTTTAGAAGAGATGAGTTCGAGAGGACCTCGAAAAGACAATTAAGAAAAAGAGCTGAGAGTGAAAGGTCAGAGAGTAGCTAGCGAAACGGAAAGTCAGGCTGGCTGGCTTCAAGGAGTAAGACAGGAGATGTGATCTGGCTGCAAGTGTCACGAGGAAACAAAAGTGGAGACGCCTTTCAGGACCCGGAAGCTGCCTTTGCGTTGATCCAGGATTACAGGTCAACCAGGAAACTGGGGGGAGGATGAACGCAAAGTAAGAGACGAAATGCAATAATTTCCTGCTATGCTACGCATATAAAAACACGTCAAACAGCCCAAAGAAAAGTAGATTAAATTTACTAAACCCTCTTGCTACGTTATTTCTTTGGTTATGGCTCAGCTGAGCTAATAAAATTCATTAATTCCTAAATATTGTAATTTGTTGAATCTTTTACATTTTCCATGAACAATTCTCGGGTTTTCAACCGGGTAAGTATAGAGTTTGAACACAACGTTTCCATGGCTTGCTCTGCCATCTTTTTCATGGAAACGTTGTGTTCAAACTCTATACTTACCCGGTTGAAAACCCGAGAATTGTTCATGAATAATATACACCGGGAAAGCCCACGTTCTCTTTTACATTTGTTAATAATATAACTGTTTTAAAAATCAAAGTTGTGATTTATTGATGCCACCCATTTAAATATATATATGTGTGTGTGTGAAATATAAAAACCACGTCACAATATCTCCCCACGAGATAGTACAGTGGGAGAAAGATCTAATTTAATCAAAAATTTAATTATTATTCTTGTTTTTATGTTGAATAAACCAAAAAAATGAGCTTAATCATATAAATAACTTAAAATCAGTAAAAAAACACATTATAGTGGTTATTATTATAAGAGAATAGCTCAATTCAACATATTATAGAATTGATACTGCCTGTTGATTAATATTAAATTCGTACATAGTTAAGTTAAAAATTCATAAGACGATTGCGAAACCAAGAAATAATTATTATTTTTTTTAATATAGTTAATTTTCTGGTTCCTCTTTCGGCTGAATGTAATTGTAAAGAGAGGATGTAAGGAGGTAAGGTGAGCCTGTCCCCACCTCACTCACTCACTCCTTTGCTTATCTCGAAGGCTGATCGCATAGCCTCACGTTATACACGCGTCATTATCTCGTAATGAAAGTGATGGCAGCGTACTTACTTTGAGGGATCGTGTTCACAGCTCATCACCGCCAGCCGCACCTGAAACACACGGGAACACGTCACTAAAACCCAAAATAAACACAGACGCGAGCTTTGCAGGACCAACTAGGGCCTCTTAACAGAATTAGTAACAAATATACGAAACAGAGAAGAGATTAATAACAGAAAGTAAATAGCAAATCAATTATCCAAGACTTAATAAGTAATACAAGTCCTGAAACTTTTTCTATAAAGCCACAGAAATACTCACAGCTTATTTTTATCCTTATGGGATGTGCGCCGAAGCAGAATAAACGATTAGAATTTCTACTTACAGACAAAAAAATTCCATAAAAACAAGATCAAGATAAATACATTAATAATTATTATTCTCATTATATATGAAACCATTTACTTTGCTTCCACACACATAACCTAAGGTTAGAAATAATCGGTGAGAATTTTCAGTTCTTCCTTCATCTACAACGATTTTAGAGAAAAATGGTACCTATTTTAACACTGGCACAAATAAAGTTACAAGGTTTCAAAAAAAAAGCGAATAGAATCAGACTGGACGAAATTTCATTATAGAGAAGCAAATCTTCTTTAAACGCATTCTGAATAATCAAGATTTTCAGTGAAGAAAAATCCGAATATTTACCATTTTATCAATATATTTATATTTATCTAACATGAATATGATTATAAACGATTGGAAAAAGGGCAAAATTGGCCCAAAAATATAGTTTAATAAAATAAAAATTAACGTGACGTTTCGTCCTCGAAAGAGGGCTTCATCAGGAGAACGGACAATTTGGATCATTACGAATAATTTCCACATACCGCTAAATTCTTCTATTAACATTGATTATAGACCTAAATGCATAAATTTTGTCTAGAAGCTTCAAGGCCCACTCTATCTGCAACGGCTGTCCAAAGGCGCTGTACGTCTGATGACGTCCTAGACTGAGGGCGAAACGTCGAGTTAATAATTATTATTTTTTTGTGATATTAAATTATGTCTGAAAAATGTTGGCCTCTTTTTTTTCATTTACAATTTTTATCCATACGAGAAAATAAAAAATTTAAATAAGATTTGTACGATCTATTTTAATTGAAGTGAATATAAAGATTTTACAATAAAATTCTAAAATTGTTTGAAAATGCCGTAAACGAAATTATATGTAAATTAATGGTATTCAGCGAGAAAACTGTTTGGAAACGACATTTCGTCCTCTTTTGGAGGAATTTTAAACCACAATTGGAGAGCAAATAGCATTGTATGTATTTATAAAATTGGTTGATTGTGTCTCTGTCGTTCCACATAAAAATCCTTATGATAAAAATTATTATTGTTATTGATATCTAAGAGAACTGAAAATGAAGCTTTCTGTTTTACTTTATTTTCAGTTTACTCTTTTGAAATACAAGAATTCTGTCTTCCGCCTTCTTCTCAGATCACGTACAACTCTTCTGATGCAGATACGTATTAAACCCTAGATGTATCTGTTGATCTCAAAAAATTTTCAGCCTATTATAATTTCAGTTTTTCCCCTTTGTGTTCCTTCGTTTCACCTTCCCAACGTTGCCTAACCGAACTTTCAAAGTATTTTCCTTCCAATCGTATGATTATCACTGCAGAAGCCTTCTTGTCGAAAAGTATTTTCCTTTCGCAGTCTTTCTTCGTAAATACTGAACGAGACTGACAGTTTCTAATTCTTCCCTGAATACGGGGAACACAGAATAAAAATTCTCCGGATATGAAACCAAAACTTGTCCGTGCAACATCGGGAACTTTTAGTTATGACTCAACGTGTTTTATTTGGGGGGAGAAAAACACGACAAAATGATAAATCGTTATTATCTGCCGGATCAGGACGTAATTAATGATGCATTACAGGGAGAGTCGCATTCAATATCCGCGCATGCGCACGTAGCTACTAATTCACCTCGCAGGTGACACGTAATTTGTATTCAAATACAGAGGAAGGAGAAGCACCACGCCAATTAACTGGCGATAAGTCACGATTTCCTGCTTACTCTTGCTGGCTCTTTTTTTTTTCTTCTCGCGGTTAAGGAAATCACCAAAGCAAAAGGTGGTTGTTCAAATTCCTAAGGGATTGCAAAATAGATTTCAAAACTTCATACTGCTAATTTTTCCCTGTTATGACCGCAACAGTCCACTATAATTTAACGATACACGACGTTTCCTCCTCAATGAAAGACATCGTCAAGTCTACAATGGAATTGGGATAATATTTCCGTAAATAGCCAAATTCGTCTACTGACATGAGCCAAATTGCCAGATGGAAATTGTACATACAAAATTTATTTATATAATATCAATACATTAGCAGAAGAATTTGGGCATATATATAATAATTCAAATCGATTTTACACAGGACGAAACGTCAGGCTAAATTTAATAATACTAATTAGGCTGTTTTCGTCCAGGTTTTTGAATGTTTCCCTTTCCGCCTGTACTTACTCTTGATAATCGTATATCAAACACTGGACAACTCTCTACTTATTCCCGAAAATATTTCAAATTAAAATAAGGGGCTACTTTGAACGTTATAGACGATTCATATGATTGTAATAACAAAGTATACCTTAGTAATTATACACAAAAAAATTCTTTGGCATACTACACTAATACATTAAAAAAATACCTCAATGGTTCCCCTTAAATTTAAACATATTTTTGTTCTTTTTGTGTGAGTCGAATCGAGAAAGTGTTTCACTATAACGATTTATGATTTTCACCTATTTTAGGAGGTATATGTACTGGGGTCAAAGACCTTGGGCATATGGCAAGAGCTGTCCGCTGATCCCATTGGATCAGTCAGGGGCCAACTGCCTCCTGAAACTTGTGGAGACACGGAGAAGGGAATGCTGCGACCCCACAGCAGACTCGTCTCCCGTCATTCATAGGGAAGGGCGTGAGAATAGTAGCCAATACCCGACCTACCTGATGCAGGTTTTCTAGAGTTTTCCCTCCCTGCTTCTCTTTAGGTGAAACACCACTAGGGTAGGATCCTTAAACCATAGCCCGGGGGCCCTAGTTAATCCTTGATTGGCTACCTTGCTCTACCTTCCCTATCCCCCCCCTTTTCAATTCCCTTCCTATGCTATTAAAGGGGAGTTGCCTGTTTCAGGATCACCCTCATGTAGCCTGTTAATCCAAAAAAAACTTGTTTCCATCGAGTCAGAATAATACTAACATCCTTCCTTCCTTGGCTCTGCAGCTCATTGAGTGGCCTTGGCCCATCGGGGCGACTGCGGACTGTCATCTTGCATGTCACGTTCCACGGGAAGTCGGGAAAATGATAATTAACAGCTTTAAATACTTGGCGAGAAGCAAGATGTACTGTTCTGCGGAAAGCCAATGGTTCATAAATATGGACTCAGTGGGACGACGGAGGAATTTTTGAGGAGAAGGAGAAGAATATATATGGCCGCGTAGATGACAATAGCGAAGAAGAGAAAACAGTAACATCAAAAACAATAGACTGAGGTGATAGGTACATGTTTAAAGAATGGATGAAAGGACAGGAGAGGAGCTAAGAAAGTATATACAGGGCGACCAGGAGGAGGAGGAGGAAGGCCAAGCTTGAGGATGAAGTAGAGGAGGATATAAAGAGGAGAAGAGCCAGAACATCTTGCTTATCTTAGCCTGACTGATGAGTGGTGGACATTGTTCAGGTCTTTAAATGCGAAAGTTCGTGATTACAGGAGTGAGCTGGATGTGACACGCACCAAGGACGGGACGAGCTGTCACGAGAGCCACTGGCTTACTTCCAGGCACGAAGGTCCTCGACCCCGGAACGTAGCTACGAGATCCTCCACCCGAAAACGCCAGTCAAGCTCGCTTCGCAGAGGTCGCCCTGTGCTAATGGCTGCAGTAGCACACTGACCCTGTGCATCCGGGACACAGCAATGAATCAACAGCCAGACGCGACAAACCTTCCACGCACGCAGATCTTCCCCTGACAGAGGGCGCAGCATCTCCTCCTCCATGGCGCGGTGACGCGCACTAATTAGACCACGAAACGTGGTGGGAATTCCCAGTGTGAAAGTCCACCTTCCAATACACAAGTTTTCTTTCTAGCCAATGAAATATACTAAATGATGGGAGGCAAAATGGAAACCTCAACAACTTCAGCAGAAACTTCAGCCCTTGTGATGACCTCACTATTACTTTACTTGTATAAAAAGACTAATTTATTAAATAATTAATTTAAATTACAATTTAAAATTTCTAAAGAAAATAATTATTACCTTCTTTCTAGCAAAAGTGCGAGCTACCGTTTTAATGAAGAACAAAAATTCTAGCTCATTTTTAAAAGAAAATCGCGGTTTAAGAACTAAGAAAATAAATTCCGAGTTTCTGACTCAAATGACGAGAACCCTCCATTTTGACGACCACTTTTTCTCCCCTCCACTTTCCAAAGCCGATCTTTATCAGTCTTTCCTCATCCGCACTACCCGGTTGACATAATTATCTCCATCATATGTTGTTGTGGTATTTAGTCCTAATATCCTGCATGCTAACCTATGTTGGGGAAGCCTTTTCATTTCCGCATAACTACCACATCCCAACATCCTCCCTAACCCTCCCACATACTTCCTTCTAATGCTAATTTTACAAGACCCTCATATCTTAAAACGTGGCCTATTAATCTAACCATTCTCTAGATCAACGTCCTCCATATTGATCGATATTACCCTTTTCTGTTTAGAACTTCATGGTTAGTTACCCTATCCCCCTCATCATCTCATTCTCCTATAGCAACACATTTCAAAGGCTTCTATTCTTTTCCTTTCCACAACTCCTATCCTCCTCGTTTCGCACCCCTATAAAGCCACGCTCCATTTGTAATTTTTTAACAACGATTTCCTAATATTCACATTTATATTAGCCGTAAGAAAATTCCTCTTCATTGCCCGTGCTATCCTACTCTAGTAGCAGTATTCCTTAACTTACGTCAAAATATCCCTTCCCAATCTAACAGCCTTTGTTATTCCACTATTTTCCATACTACACTCCATTACCGTGGTTTTCCCTCTATTAATCCTCATGTTTTACTCTTCCTCCAGGACCACGTTCATGCCATTACTACTACAATATCATGGCAAAGCGTAGGGTTTTTATTTCTTCTCCTTGCAGTACAATTCCTTTTCCACATTCCGTGGTGTAATATATCAGTTTTCTGAAATACTTTTGTTGACGCCAATGTCTGTTATAAAGGTCATTTATCTTATCAGTATCTCATATCACTTGAATTCGCTCTGAGATTCCTCTTCAAAGGAAATTACGGAACACTCGAAATACATTATCACTTAAATATTTAAATGAAGGTAACCTTTGAGTTAATAGACTTAACACTACTTTACCACGTGTCAGGACTGTATCGGTAGAGGTTTTCCTCCTCCTTCATTTACAGGCTTGTGTGAACTTAGTTCCTCGCCTTCTTCAAAAGTTTGCAAATACTTACTTTACCACGCCTGCGTATATATTTATGAAATATTAAAGTTTGTAAAGCGAAACACTAATTTGTTTCATGAATACGCGACTAGAAATCGTTCAGCTCTAAGGTCGGACAAGCATCGCCCTTCTTCTCTCTACACCAGAAAAGTATTCACAATACCCCTGGGGATAATTTTATACAACAGCCTTCCTTCCTTCCTTCCTCCAGAGGTTAAAAATAGTAACTACAAAAGCTTCGTGGTGAAGCAGAGTAAAACTATTCTTTTAAATGGCGCTGCTGCTGCTGTTTTACTCTGTGGTACAGGATTTTCTTAATCGTCCTTTCCTAGTATTTAAATCAAGGTTCCTGCTGCTGCTGCTGCAAGTGTTGAATGAGCTGCTGCCAACCTTATAAAATAGCACATCACATATCTTTAAAAATTTCTATTCAGTTTTTTCTGCTCTTTTGTTTGTTTGTTTCATGTATATAGCTGCTGCTGCTGGAGCAAGGACAGTTTCCTGGTCCAAGTAGTTAAAACTCCATTGCGTGTTCCTCAGTGTGTGTGTGCTTGTTTGTGTTTCCCAGTGTGTGTGTCCCTGTGTTGTGTTTATATTGACTTTTGTCTATATACACTTTCTTTTACTAATTTATTTTAAGTTTATTTGTCTTTAATTATTTACTTTATTTTGTTCATTTTTAATTTTTAATGTATGACGTCGTATCCTATTTCCTCAATCGAGGGTTAATGGAAACAACAATAAATCTAAATCTTCCTCCATTTCGCTGTACAAAGCCACTGCGTCGGCTTAAAAAAGGGGAATTCCCTGAGCGACTGGCATTGAAACGTAGCTTTACTGACCTCACCAACACAGTCGCAACTTGTCATTTCTTTATCTCTCGTCCCCCCGTAGAGCAGACGTGATAATCTCTGTGGCGGTGTCACCGTTATTCTAACATATATTCGAGTGCGGTAAAGAGAATGAACCAGCTCTATGCTGAAGGAAATTTCTAATCCGCGGACCTCGTTGCTTCAGTCATTCCGTTATTTTCCTGCTGGTTCCATCCAGCTCCACTTTAATACTTGGCCCAAAGTCGACGGTCGCTGAAAGCTGACGGAAGGGAGATTGGGTGTGCGAGGAATCGAAGACCGATGATGTCACTCCGACCGATCTGATGTATCGATTCGCTGGTGACGCACGGCACGGACGCTGACTAAACTAAACTTTTCCGGAAGCGTGATGTGGCGATCGACTGGAATGCAGCTGCAGATATTTCACAACGGCCAGCAGCCAAGTCATCTCTGTGTCTGATCCCAACACCTCTGGGGCTTTACGAGATGAAGCACAGGAGGTGAGAGTTCCTCTAAACTCTCGACACCCTCAGCACACTTCTCAACACTCGCACACGGAAAGTATAAGTATAAAATCATATTCCAGAGATCCTATAGAGAAGCAAGCACAAGCTTCAAGGATGTTGTGGAACACGAGTCAGAGATTTTACATAGTTAGGTTGCTTTATTAATATTAAAATATACTGTAACTATTCATTAATTTTTAACTTATAATAAGATTTTCTTAAGTTCTATACAGAAGACATACAATTTGTACCTTTTATTGTAAATTTGATAAATATTTTTACATCCTATACTAAAAAATTAGTGTTCTAATAATGTTCTTCCATAATTATAAATATCTACCCTATGATACATTCAGCTCCATAAATTCATCAGTGGCTTAGTAAGAAGTTAGTTAGTTCATATTTGAACTTGTTTGGATTTATTTTTAATTGTTTAACGGAGGCAATCATCTACGAATTAAACTCATACATCTCACTAAAAATTTAATATTTTATTTTATATGTTTCCACTAACTTCCCTCTCCTCTCTACAGTCTTTAATCGCGTTCCATTTTTCCTGCCCAACGTTTCAAAACTAAAAATGGATGAGTAGTTATCATAATAAAAATAATTCTATAGTCTTTTCATTCTCTCAGTTCATCCCCAAAAACCGAAAAAAAAATCCGGCACCGTTAATTCACCGGTAGAGTGTATGTCCAAGTGTCTCCCCCAATATAAATAACCCAGTAACGAAAACTGGAATGAAATAAAAATTTACACGCCGTAAAATAAATCGCAGAGGGCAAATCGTCATCTGAAGCTTTATCAAACTAAGTCACCTACATAGACTTAAACACTTGAAATCAGTGCAACGTTCAGCTTATACTCAAGGGATTGCATCAACAGCATAAAAGAAACGTACTGATGATGATATAAGAACACATTCATGAAATAAAGGATGCTCCGAAATAACTGGGGGAAAAAAAATAATGCACTTATTTAAAGAAATTAAAAATAGAGATACTGAAACACGTCGGAATAGCATGTAGCTTAAAAAAATCTATTCAATCGTTGATTATTGATTGTTTGTAAATTAATCAGCCGCGGAGTTTTATAAGACTATAATAAAATAAAATTAAAAAATATTCGACACTTATGTTGAGAGTCTGGAAGCCATTTTGTATACTAGAACAAAGAAATTGGACAAAGTCTTCTCGGGATTCCAGTCACCGAATTAATATGAGATGTTGTTTTCAAAATGTTTTTATATTATTTGGTTTATATATATGTATCGAATAATCTAGCGCATTACGGTAAAAGATCTTCAGAATAAATTAAGGATATTAATAAATATTACAACATAGTTTACTGACTTTTAAAATTTACAATAAATAAAAAGACGGTCAATAATTCAGCACATAAATTTATCACTATTTATTCAAAAAGCGACGTTTCGTCCCCCAATTTTGTGACTTCATCATTTCGGCCGTAACCGTCGCTGGATGATGGTCCGCGACACAAAAATTATTCACATGTCTTTTTTTTGGCTGAGGGAGTCAAGGATGAGTGTGCTAAATTTTACGCCTGATGAAGTCTCAAAATGGAAACTAAACGTCGCTTTTTGAATAAATAGTGACTTATTGGCCGTCTTTTTATTTATTAATAAATATTATTTATTAATGAACCTGTTAAAAAATGGGGACTGATTTAATTGCGGAAAGTATCCTATTATACAATATAATTTTTCTAACCTCTTAGTACAATATTTTAGTGAAAATTTATTTGCCCCGCAAATAAGAGGACGAAACATAGTGGTAAATGAATTAAACTTGTATTTTGTAGGTAAATTGGTCGCCTCAATTTTTTTTTCAATAATTGATAATAATTTCCTGTTCTAAAAATCGTCCTTGATTGATACGTTGATATTATATTAGTGATAAATAAATGACGGCCTCAAGGAGACAGTAATTTAGTTGAATAATTAGACTGCTATTTGACGAGGTTTCTTCCACAGTGTTTCTAGACCTCTTCAAGCTATTATATTAGTTGAATAATCTGCTAATGGGAGCAATAGACAAAGCTGTCTCGTCGCAACGTTGAAAGAATCAGATCGGATGCCGCAAGGTAAATGCTTCAAGGTCAAAGCGGCTCCCATTTGTAAAGCATTACGTTTGATCTTGTGAAGCTAATTTAATAATGTCGTATTTGTTTTGGTTGATGGCATGGCTGCTGCGTCTCCGTCCACTGTCCGGGGATTCGCTAATAGGCTTCTTCTCGTCCGTCCGTCTGTATGAGAGCGTGTAATCCATCCCGTGTCCCATTATCCCATTTGCGAGGTGCATAAATATTGTGTGCGTCCGAGGTTGAAGCATGATGAATGAAGCTGCGTTCCCCGCGGCGATGGAGCTGTTTATTATGCGCCTTACCGTGTTATTGCTTCGACCTCGTTCATTCACCACGAGTTCCTGCTCCTCCGCGGCTACTTACTACCTTCCATGGATGGGTTTCGACTTGCATTAATTATATCCACTTGTGCACTATCACTGCTCACCAGCGCCACGTCCAATAAACCACACAAATTTACCAAAAATATATTTTTAAGACAATAAAAATTGACGCGACATGTCGTTTCTTTTCTGAAACTCTTCAGGTCCAATTATACAAAAATATAAATAAATACTGGGCAGAAGATATTTTATTTTCTACTGCAATGTCAAGGTAAAGATCACCATACTTTAAGAATATTTTATGACTAAATTTAAATTATATATTTGGACTCGTAAAATTTTTGGACTTTGTCTTACAAGATTTTCCAAATAAAAGACGATTCGTCGTGTCAATTTTTAATTTATTAATTTGTGTTCTCATTTCTATTTTATTTAAATAGATTTCTGACAAATTTTGGCTGGGTTATTTATTTACAATTCAATGAAGTCAGATAAACGTAACTGTTAATCATTAATCAAACATATCAATCAATATAAGGTCTAGGACACAGAGCAAGAGAAGTCCTCAGGAGTTCGATATTAGAAATATGAAATTTTAAGGAGTGTATCAGGGTTGAAATATCTGAGGGTGAAATGCTGTACAAAAGATTAGGGAAAGAGTACAGGCTGATAATCGAGCATATTACGCAAATAAACAGTTATTTGCTAATAGATTCATCACAAGAAAAACAAAACTGAAAATATATAACACTACGGTACGACCGGTGGTGACTAAGGATCAGAAACTTGGATCCTAAGGAAATCAGATGTAAATCTCAACGACGCATGTTAAGGTAGATATTCGGACCAGTTCAGACAGAGGAAGGATGGAGAACAAAGTATAACGCGGAGTTATGATGAGCTGATTCAAGGAAATGATGTGGTTGAATTTGTGAAGGCGCGGAGAGATCGAATGGATGGGTCATGATGTGGAGAGAGAATGGCAGAAGAATAGTGAAAGAAATGCATCATCATACAAGGGCAAAGGGAAGTCCAAGATGTAGGTGGATGGATGATGGAATTTCAGACTTGAGAAAGATGGGAGTAAGAGGACGGAAGAGATCATGATCGAATATTTTGGAGGCTGGTTGTAGAAATCAGTCATTATGTCAGAAAAAGCACTCTATTTTTTAAGACTTTAAGACGTTTCGTTCACCCATTTGAACTTTATCAGGTACAAACAAACGTTAAATTTTTTATGGATATGAATACATATTTGAAAACCTTCACTGGACGCACTCCAGGGAGAAAAATTTTCTCATCTTGGATATATTCTCTAACTCATTGAAAAATTAACTTCAGGAGTAATTTGATTGAGTACGTTGTACCTGTTGAAGCCAGGAAATGTTGACGAAACGTAATACACAAACTTTGTAATGTGTGAGACCAAAAGTGATCCACTGACATATTTCTTTATTAAGGTTATGAGCGTCAAATATTAATCGTTAAATGATAGTTCAAATGAAACTGGTTACAAGTTACTGCCATCTGTAATTTATTTATTCACTATGAAAAAATTTTTACATGTCAATTCGCCTTCACACGGAGATAAAACAGTCATTATAATATTTTTCATTTGTAGTAGATTGTTACGAAAGAATTCTGATTGCCGTGAAAAGTCGCATATGAGGTAATGTCAAGGAATCAGGACATTCTTTTTATATACTTTTTTGTTTTAATCGACGAGCAACAACCGGAAAGGAAAGAGACGATATAAGGTGAACGACTAATGGAAGACTAGGAAATGTACGAAGTTGATGTTCAGGACCATCAGGTCTGAAGATCATCTCGATTCTAACTGCGATTATAACTTGGTCACTCTTTCAATAATCCTTCGGCTTAATTTATTACGACTGTGAATGGAAAATCTGTCCTCTCTTCCAGTTCAACCATTCTTTCCAAGTATGATCAGGATCATCATCAGCCTACGATGGTATGCGAACTTTACGTCTTACTTGTGCGTTGGGGTACTTTAAATTCCTCTTTAGTTGAACTTCTAAACGAGTGCCGGAACTCATCGGTGCTGCTTGTTTGGAGCATCGAGAATTTAAGGTTGTAGTCCTTGAAGATAGTTTAACTGATCACATAGGAAGCTCACTTGGCGCTGATGCCTGTTATTAGCGGGTTGTGATTTCAATGACCTTGGTAGAGAGCTTCCGACCCAGATGAGCACGGAAGCCTTGACGTCACATCACCTCTAACCTCCTGAAGCGAACGGCGCGGAGCAGCGATGCACTCGGCCAGGGAAAAGGTCAGAGCCAAGCCCAGCTGGGGAAAATAACTCCTTCCTCACCTTCTCCATGCAGGGTATTCCAGGACAAGCAAAATATTCCAGCAGCAGACAACGGCATTCAACAAGAAAAGAACCAACCCTGTTGACCAGCTTAGAAATGAGGAAGTGGCTGGTAAAGGGCTACATCTGGAGTATTACCTCTGGAGAAGAACACTAAGAAAGACGGAGAAAAAATATTTGGAAAGCTTTCAAATGTAGGTCTGGAGAAGAACGGAGAAAACAAAATGGATAACTATGGCAAAAAAATAAATGAGAAGAGACCGATCTTCATTAAATTCTTAAATCAATAGGAAAGTTGAAAAACCTTATTTATCAATCCAAAAAATTTCGTTCTTTTTTCAGTTTTTAAAAGAATAGACTTTTCAGTCACCGTCATTGTATAAATACCTAGCCAGATCGCCATTTTGAATCATCTAGTTGAAAAGGCTCGCGTCCATATCTTTTAGAATGATCAAAACGGAAAAGTCGAAAGCTCTCGTCTTGTAAAAAAGCTTTTGTACAAATAAATAAGGTTTTTAACTTCCCCTGCTGATGATCAAATTAAAACATTAGTTGAATCGACCACTCAAAATTGTTAAAAGAAAGGCAAACTGGATCCGACACATACTAAGAAGAAACGGCTTCCTACGTGACGACATGGATGGAAATATGGGTCGTGTAAGAAGAAGACTACTTGGAAGAGGAGTCAACAAATATTGGTAAATGAAAGAGGAAACAGAGGATGTGGCGAGGTGGAGACAAGCGCAAGGACCTGTAGAACACTTAAGAATGCCAATAATTTCAGCCTACGAAGTAAATGTAATAATACCCATTATTCTTTAGAATCGTCCTTTCTTTTTCCTGATTAGTTTGTCAGCTCTGTTCCCCTCAACTGTTTTCCAAACTCCTGATGCGTCTTCCAGTAAATTATTTTCTCAACTGAAATATGATTTTGCGATGAATATGCTTGATATGATGGACGTGTGACGTGAGCTTGATTGGAAACTTGGAAATAATTGAGGTCACTGGCGTTTTCTCGTTTCTTGCTTGGTCCACCAAGAGAAAAGCGGAAAACTTTTATACCCTGAGAATAAAATTTATGGTTCTCTTTAGATTATACCACGTCATTCGGCACGCGTTAGATTGTCCACCAGTCTTTGGTCAACTCTACTTCTCTGATAACCAGTGGTCATCTACCAAAGTGGTGTGAACCAACTTCAAAATTACCGCCAGATCGTCATGGGAATCAACCGTAAGAAGTTCATCATTCTGGTACTCCATTTGAATAAAATTTAGAGGGAACAAACCTAAGAAGTTAGACTAAGGGGAAATAGATCAGATGAGACAGGGTCAGGTGAAAGCGACATTTGTAACGGAAGATCTCCACTAATCTCCAAGGAGGAGGCTAATCACAGCTCATCATACAGTTCAGCCTGATCACACAGAAAATATACCATCTCGATTCTCTGTACAATCCCAACATTAGTAAGTCAACAACTATAAGGCCCTTAAAGTCAAATTTCACGTTCTATAATATTTTAGGCTCTCTTCATTCTGACCATATTTACATTTCCAATCCTTAATTCACCAAAAACTTATTTACTGGTTACCTCAAATTTGAGGACTTTATGGTTGTTGTTGTAGTACTTATTGTGTATGAATACGTTTAGAATATTTGGTTTAGAGTATGTTAATGAGCCTACAGAGGACGATTGGGGAGTATTTTGGGCTGCTTGATGTTGAGGAGGGTGCTTCACCGTGCTGGGTGCGGAGGAATTCGTGGAGGGTCGCAGAGTCGGCCAGCTGCTTTCCTCCGCAGCGAGTGAGTGAGGTCATCCAGGGGTCACCGTGTCGAGGACAGGTAACGGTGCGTTGAGTCACTGTCACAGCCTCACAGATATCGCCAAAGTCGTGTTAAACGCCGGGGGAAAGTGTGGGAAACGACCGCGTCGGTGAAAGTCCGCCACGGACGCCCTCTGTCTGTCTGTCTGTCGCTCTGGACGCCGTCTCCCGGGGTCACTGTCCTCTGCATATCAACAATAGCAACTGTTGCAAAGTAGACTAGATGTGAGATACTCCTTAATCCACATTCCATAAGCCAACAAATAAACATTCATAACCTCTCGTCCACTTCTAGTGTTAAATTCCATTCAAGATATTTTACTCCTGATCATGTAACTTTTTTCCTGAAGAGGACCCAAATTTGTGGACGAAAAATGTATGTAGTGTACTGTGTAATATAATTAATTTTCAATTATTGGCTGATTTAATCTTAAGACCAGAAGATTGACTGAAGTAAACCCAAATTAGTATATAAGTATTTAATATGAATTAGTATGTCTCCCTCTATATATAAGTATATATATGCGTCAGAAAATTACATTGTCAGGTTAATTAAAGCAATTAATAACGACAGGAAAGAGATACAGAAAGTTGGTGACTTACCGGAAGTTTATAGATATATGGTTGAATTTTCGGAGGCACCATCCCCTTCATCACCCGTCACTACAAATGTTTTCCTAACCTTCTGATGGTCCTTGCCATCTGTGAATTTCAGGTAAGTCACCAACTTTCTGTATCTCTTTTTCTTACCCTTATTAATTGCTTTAATCAACCTGACAATGTCATTTCCTGACACATAAATAAATAAAGATATATATATATATAGAGAGAGAGAGAGAGAGAGAGACTTCTCTCTCTTTCCAGTTTTCATTTTCCAACCCCTTTTCTTATATCCTAATTTGGACTTGCTTCAGTCAATCTTCCGGTGATCTTTCTCTTCTCTTATTCGTTGTTGGTTACCATTATATTATTTTCTTCGACCAGATTTGATCTCCTTCAACTTTTAGATGTCCGTACTCCTCAAAAAAGTCGTTCCTTTATTAATTCCCTGACTTTCCTTTCTATTCTCTTATTTTCACTCCCAACTTTCTCTATAATGCTCCGATTTGAACTTGAAGCTCTTCCTGGGGCTACGAAAAAACATGTCACATATTATTTATTGTCCACGAAGCTGACGTTTGTCGTGGGGGAAGTGCGACGACGTGGCAACGTCTCATTCACGGAACGTCATATTTGCAAAGCACTATACTTTTTTTTAACTCTGAAACTTCTAACAATTCTATTCCGGCAGCTTCCTGGTTGGGTCTATAGATTTAATTGTTCATTTTTTCCCACCTTTTCTCCAGTTCCTGTTATATGCAGACAGTCTGTTGATTCCCTCAACGCTTGCTTCATCGTCAAGTCGCGGAACTGAAGTAACTTATTTGTCCTAGAGTTAGTTTCCTTCATCTTTCTGTCCTCCGTTTTATGGTTTTGTCATACTTCACATTAATTTTTTTTATCATTTCTCATTCCTTAACTTACACTTTCGTCTGGTCAATGCTTTTCAGTTGTTAGAAACGCCTATTTTCCTTACCTTTTTTTTTTGTAAAATCAGTAGCTTTCGACTGATGTCATTATAAACTGGAATATGAAGTGTAAGTTGTAACTACGCCCTTTAACGTAAGTTGGAATATTTAATTCCTTGGTACTACCAAAATCCTTTACAATTCACCTTCGAGTCAGAAGAATAAAAAATCACACAATCAGACTACTTCCACACAGTTCTATTTTTCAAAATCAAGGGCACTCTCGCTGAGTATGAGGATCACAGAACTATGAAATAAGTGGACATAAATGAGCTGGAAACAGAGACAAGGAAAAATTACGAGGACTTTGAAACTGTTGAGAGAAAAAGAAAAGGTAGATGAAGAAGAAGAAGCGCGCGCTCATGTGAAGACGAGGGCATTTGTTGCTTGCGAAGGACTGCGAGGAAGAAGCGTGACACACATTTTCATCGCCATTAAACCACCGCCGTGCCATAGAACGATGCAAATTACGAACCCCACGGCGATCAGCAACGGACCCACACTCAAACACGCTCCTTGCCTACGCTGCACACCTTCACAACAGGCTGATCTGCCCTCGACTATATTCAATTAGCCAATGGAAAACCCGGCAGGCAAAATAGAGGACCTCTAACCATGGTCACTTACTTCACAATTCCATGTAAAAAAAAATTCCATCAGAAGGCTATTTAATTCAAAGTAATGGAATCAGTTCTGAGGGTGTTGCTTAGAAAGCAAGTATGAAACAGGAGAAAAGAAAATTCCAAAAAAGTAACTTGTAGGACAGATTCTTCAGTTATCTGTCTCAGAAAATCATCCGATTGTCTGAACACTCGGGGGGAAAAGCACAAGACGGTTTGACATGACAGCAGATGAATATAAACGAAGTGGAATAGGGGAGACGCTATACAGACCAGAAAAAAGAAACCAGGAGAAAGAGAAGATGACCAACATCCACAGAATATATGGAATTTGAACGGGATGGATCAAGAATCAAAAAACTTTCAAGCTTGGAACACGACAGTAAAACGCCTTAAAAGAAACCTATTTCACTATAAAGTTGTTCTTATTGGAACAAGGGCGAACTCACAAACAACTCCTTTTCGTAAATATGAGATCACGAAGTGGTTTTACGTAAGACTTATTCAAGCCCAACGACGTGCTGGGACAGTTTCCACAGTTACCTCGAGGAAAAGGAACCACTTAAAAACAGAATATTGTTTCCTAGACGTGAAAATTCATAACACAATTACTTTACCTCAGTGTTACAAAAACTTATATAAAGAAATGACAACCTTTACTACTACAATACTAACACAATTTCATAATTTCAACTACAACTACACAAAATTAAAGACTCCGTCAGGGAGAAAAAAAAGACGAAAAAATGTACAAAATTTCAAAACTGGAAATTTGAGTAATTTATTTGTTGAACAAAAACATTGTAACGTTAAAATTTCTATAAATTTTGTCTGCCTGGAAGAAATTTGTTCATGACTCCATTTTACCTGACAGATCCCAAACTCGTTCCAGTTGAATACAACGTTTTCAATTGTCTGTAAGATGTGCTTTCAAAGCTCCGAATTAAAAAATTATTCCAGCACTGGACAAAGGGCTTTCATCAGGAGATCCAAAAAAGAATACAAGTTTAAAACTAGACTGTGAAGAATATCAGAAAAGCTGTCGATGACTTAAAACACTACGTTACATTAGGCATAATAAGAAACGCGTGTTTATTCAAGTGAGGATGAAGAAGAAGAAGAAGAAGCTTCCGTGAAGGTCATACAGAATGTAACCATTTTTGATGCGCATAAAGCAGGATGCAAAGATTTGTACGTAGTAAAAAAATAATGGATTACAGAGAATCTTTTATATTATTCAGGAAGGAGAAAGAAAAGTTACCATAGCATAAGGATATGGGGACGACTTGTCTAAAATTATTACTAAATATTGGGTCTTTTTCCCCCCAAAAAAGAGAAAACTGAGTATACTTTAATAGGTTATAGTTTAATTTTGAGTAATAAATATGGCTGAATTACACACGTTTTTGCATTTGACACCATTTAGTTTACGATATCGGACTATGGGGAAATGTGAATATTGACGTCAAAACTGTGAGAAAAATGAGGATTTCTATTAGATAAGTGTTACTGTAAAATTTAAATCGATGTTTCGTTATAAGGAAATGGACAAAGTTAGGTTAAAGTACTTGATAGAGAAAGACAATAAAGTACGCACAATAGAACTTGAAGCAAAAGTTACGTGAATAAAATTACATTGGTCCCAGACTACAATTGATAAATTTACAAATATATGAAGAGCTCCTGGAAAATAGGTTATTGGTAAAAAGAATATACAAAATCTTGAAGATAGTTCCCTGTTGCAGTCAGGTAATTTATAGTTGATAAAGTAGCAATGAATCAAATCATTTTCCAACAACAAAGAAATGTTCACGTAGGTGACAGTAGGATTTTTTTTTTACAAGAAGAGAAGACTATAAGATAAAAAATTTCCAAGAGGAAGGATACGGAGATTTGTAAAAGAAAAATTAATTTGCGTGAACGAAAAGGAAAAGAAGGGAACTAACAACGAACTAGATATGATAAAATTAAAATCATTTGAATAACGTGACTGCGTGAAATTTATATTTAATGAAAATCAGTTTCGTAGTAAATAAAAAGTTTCGTTTGGATAACGGCACAGAGAAGAAACGAAAATTTTTTTTTAAGTGTGACGCTGATACGACATTTGCTTCAATGTATTTTTTATATAAAATACCTGTAGCTACGCAAAAAACAAATCATTACAGCAAAAAGATATGGTAGCCGTTTTTTTTCATTTATCGATGAAACGATCTCACTCATCAATCGATACATCGATAAATTTTATATATAATGAAATAATTAATGACACCTTTTACAAACTTTATTCTTTAAATTTAATTAGTATTTCAGGTTTTCTTCCTATAGACGAAATATTTACAGTAAATTAAAATACAATGAAGGTAAGGTTAAAACAAAAATTTAAGCGGAAACTGAATCAAACTAACAACAAAAGTATAAATTTTTAAATCTGTTTTTAACTTAACTTTTCTTGGTTTTAATTTAGTCTAAGTAAATATTATATATGAATAAGGCATAAAAATGTTATTAATTTAAAGAATAAAGTCTTTTAAAGGTCAGTAATTGTTTTATTTTATGATATATGGATATTTAAAACAAATAAATATATAAAAATATGTTAAATGCAATAAATGGCTGTTTGTTGTCTACCACGAAGCGAATTTAAACCCAGATAAAAATCCTCGGGGGAATCTCTGAGCCGAGAAATAAAACTAGGTTTGCGTAACACGCACCGCAATCAAACATTTCCCGGGTAAGATAACCTACAATACTGCAGCAAGAGATTTACTGATTATTAGTACATTAATTAAATAACTTACAACCGCCATGTTGCTGCTATTCCTTATCACTCTGGCAATTATCAACAAGGCGCAGTCCAACGCGCGTGCGCAGATCTTCTTCTTTTTTTTCTGCAAAGATTTCCCTTACACAGCCGTCGCAGATATTATTACCTCAACTACAGACGGCATTTAAACGTGTTTATATTATAATTTGCCGCGATTCCTGCACCACAAATTCAATGTAATCTCTGGGAGTTTTATCAAGCTGTTAACCTTTTCTTTTACGTTAAATTATTCTGCCAAGTTACATAACATGTATGTGTCTGGAAATTACTAGAATTTGAAAGAAAATATATACAGATATACTAGAGAAGCCGATGACAAACGGAGAGTACAGTGTAATGAAGAATATGAAGGAAGAACCATGGAAAACGTAAGAAATTTTTTTTTAATCGTTTGTATCAGAAATTGATGTTTACGACGTCCAAACGTAGGTAGCTGCTAATACTAGGTGAAGATGAGAAATAGATAGACATCAAGGAGGGAAAGTAAATTAAATTTCTCCTCTACAATTTCTGGGCTTTATTCCAAACAAATCTTTATGACAATATGAAAAAAAATTATTTATAATTTTTTAGAAAAAAAACTAGTAAGTCACGAAAATGGAGGGTTTTTTTCGCTTTTTTTTATTAATTCAAAATTTTTCGAATGGGACTGAATATTAAGTTAAAATCCTCAAAGAAAAAATTGTGTAAAATACTGATCAAGTAGCCGAGTTCTCAGGCCAGGATAATTGGGTAATTCAATGAAGGCGGATCGATGTTGAAAAGGAATGAAACAAGCTGTGTGTGTGAGGTATTAACAAAATTACTTATTTTATTTGAAAATGCATACATTGGCCTTTCAAATAAAAAAAATAGAATTTTATTAATACCTTACACACAGCTTGTTTCATTCCGTTTCATTAAAGACTCCTGTACAATCGTGATTGGTAATACAATAGTGGTTTTTTATATATATTTAAGCATACTGTAGTTTCAGGCGCAGTTAAAAGAAGAAGAAGAAGAGGAGGAAACATCGAGGTATGCTATGCTACGAGAAGACGACTCGTAAACCGATACAAAGTTTAAATTGACTATAATATAGTCGCGTCACAACGTGAACGTTCTTGGGGGGCTACAAAAAAATAATTTAAAATACGGAATAATAAATTACATGGAAATTGCGAATAACACACAATGGAAAAAAGTGAGAAGAAACAGACACTTACTTTTAGAACAGAGAAAAAAAACCGATTACAATTGCACATATATATATATTTCTTATATTGCTATTTTCATTCTATAAACCCTCAATTTTTCAAATTTTAAAACCTTCCCAGTCTTCTTATTTTTACTGTAGATTTAGTCAAATATTACCATATACATGTCTTTTTATCATAGAAAAACACGTCTTAAATTCCACAAGGGCCCTATATAATATTTTTCGATGTCAATATTTCTTATAAAAATGATCTACTTCCTACTTAATTCTATAGACCCTCAATGTTTCAAAGTTTAAAATTTCAGAGTCTTTTTAATTTCACTGTAGAAATAAGTGTTTTGGAAGAAATCTGACTAGTCTATATATATATATATATATATATATCATTTTTATAAGAAATATTGACATCTAAAAATATTATATAGGACCCTTGTGGAATTTAAGACGTGTTTTTCTGATAAAAAGATATGTGTATGGAAATATTTGACTGAATCTACAGTAAAAATAAGAAGACTGTGAAGGTTTTAAAATTTGAAAAATTGAAGGCTTATGGAATGAAGCAGCAAGTAGCTCATTTTTATAAGAAATTTTAAAGCAGTAAATGATATTATATTGGAAAGGTGTATTTGTAATAAAAGTTAGTGACAGATGATGGACGGTACCTGTGCTGCTTGAGGTTGTCCTGGCGCTTGAAGGTCTTTCCGCAGCTCTCGCAGGTGAAGGTGACGTCGTCCTTGTGGGTGCGCTCGTGGATCATGAGGTTGTAGGGCTTGGTGAAGCGCCGCTGGCAATACTTGCACACGAACTCGCACTTGGCGCGCATCTTGCGACGAAACTCTCTCCTCTCATCCGTCTCTATTGGCATGATGGCGAACATTGCCGCTGCTTGTGCGTGTCGCTCACTGGCAGATCCGCTCGCGCATCTGCAACAAACGCAGGCGCCATCACGAGGCGAAGAGGAGCGAGGGGAAGGGATCAAGTGACCTATGCTAATGTCACGAGGATCAACACTCAGTCAAGGTCATGACCCACTTACTACAACTCGTTCGTTACCTCACAGCTACATCCCAATTACCAACTAACTGACTTCTGTCAGCAATTATCAATTAACGCTGATCTTCCACTGCAGTTAAATCAAATAAATTAAGGACCAATCACAGTTTTATTTAATCAGACGTGTTTCGTGAAGGGATCATCATTTTGTAATTTACAATAGGACTATTTAAAAAAAATAGAGGACACAAAGAAGGTGTTGTCGTTGTGGTATTCAGTCCTAAGACTGGTCTGATGTAACCCTTCGTGATAACCCATTCTGCGCAAGCCTTTTCATTGCTAATTAGCTAGTAAGCGTATTCTATCCTTGGCCTCCTTCTTCTGTTCACTTCCCTCTCATGCCCAAGCCCCTCATGTCTTAAAACGTGGCGCAAGCCTTTTCATTTCTTATTAGCCAGCACATCCTTCCTAACCTGTTAAGCGTATTCTATCCTTGGCCTCCTTCTTCTGTTCACTTCCCTCTCATGCCCAAGCCCCTCATGTCTTAAAACGTGGCGCAAGCCTTTTCATTTCTTATTAGTTAGTACATCCTTCCTAACCTGTTAAGCGTATTCTATCCTTGGCCTCCTTCTTCTGTTCACTTCCCTCTCATGCCCAAGCCCCTCATGTCTTGAAACGTGGCCTATTAATCCATCTGCGGTATTTAAACTAAATGAGTAAAATACTCGTGACAATATATAGGTGATTCAGCTAAAGGCGATGCATCGGGTATTTGCTGCTACTCCTCCTCACACGTCCATCGATGACGACAAACTGGATTGTTGTGGGGACGCAACAGACTCAATTTCAAGCCTCGTGTTTACAAATTAATTTCCGGGGGAAGAAGAGGTGGGGGACTGCAACTCTTACAGTATCCCCTATAGTCTGTGACCCCGAAGCATGCACCCCTCAAAGGTTGTCCCGGATTGTGGAAGACCTAACTTGTCGAAATCCTTGGCCTGAATCCAAGGAGGGGAGAAGGAGGAAGTCAATCCTTTCAGACTCCTCTGGTTTTCCCCTTTACAGGGGCTTCCCCCTATTTTTTGGTTAACAGGCTACATGAGGGTGATCCTGAAACAGGCAACTCCCCTTTAATAGCATAGGAAGGGAATTGAAAAAGGGGGGATGCGGAAGGTAGAGCAAGGTAGCCTAGCAAGGGTTAACTAGGGCCCCCGGTCTATGGTTTAAGGATCCTACCCTAGGGGTGTTTCACCTAAAGAGATGCAGGGAAAACCCTAGAAAACCTGCATCAGGTAGATCGGGAGGCATTGGCTACTATTCTCACGCCCTTCCCTATGAATGACGGGAGACGAGTCTGCTGTGGGGTCGCAGCATTCCCTTCTCCGTGTCTCCACCAGTTTCAGGAGGCAGTTGGCCCCCGACTGATCCAATAGGATTAGCGGACAACTCTTGCCATATGCCCAAGGTCTTTGACCCCAGTACATATACCTCCTAAAATTAGGTGAAGGTGTCTCGGCATATGAGAACTTTGATAAAAAGTACCCAGAGAGAGTGCAGGAGGCATCCCCGACATGATCAGGTGAGCCCCGCGGGACTTTCCCTGCAAGGAGAGGCGGAAAAAGATATCACTTGCGTGTGTGATGTCTGTGAGAGAAGAGCTTGAGAACAAGGGGCACAATCAGATGTTAATTAATCGAAGTTTATTATTTTGTAATAAAGTAATTGTGATTTCACTGAATATTGATCAAGTTCACTGCGAAACACCCGAGGTGAAGGAAGAGGTTTGGTGGAGGATAGATTAGCTATGTTATCAGCAAAAAAAATTGTTTTACTTGATGGGGATGTGAGAGTAAATGTTAAACAGGGAAGGGGGGCTGATACGCTACCTTGTGGGACGCCAGAGGAGATGGAGATGAAGTTTTTGGAGAAATGATTGACCGAATACGATAATTTGAAAGGATTCTGAAGTGATAAGAGGGATCAATGATGGACTTTGTCGCAGGCTCCAAAAGCTCCTGAAATAATAAAAAATACAGAATTGACAACTTAAAGTCGTTTCCTTTTTATTTAATTAACATTCGTTAAAGTTGTTTGAATTTAATTTTAATAAGCTTGATTTAAAAGGGTAAAGTTTTATTGCAGTTCTGGGTTCGCATCCTGATCCTTGCAGAGATTTTGGTGTCCTAATTGGAAGGAACTAGACCAAGCTGATGTGGGAAGATGGAGCGGCTCAGGATATAAAGACCCCAGGGGATGTAATTTGGCGGAATGTCACCAAGAACATGAGATTCTGAAGATGGCCGAGGCCCACGCCGGGCAGTTGAGACGATGATGATGATGAGAGATATTGCTACACGGGAGAACAGAACTCATGATGAATGTTGTTGTGATCGAAGAGGAAGACCGTTTAAACGGTGTCAGGTATTAATGCTCCTGGCGGCCATCCAAGCGAGTAAGCGTGAGATAAATGGAAAGTGTAGCAATCAGGTTATCGACGGACACTTAGTGCTGTGGATGGCGACGTTTACGAGGTGTGGATGCAAAGGGAGACAAGTGGCGTGTTTGACAGGTGTTATGAGAGCGCGGCTCGAGCTAATATATTAGGCACGACAAGGTTGGTAGCCGTGTTCCTGTTAACGAGGCACGCGCCTTCCTTCCAAACACCTGGTCCAGGCGCCTTCTCCAGCAGACACGCACAATCCCCCCCCCCTACCCCATGGATTATTCATCAACATCCTGCTCCCCGAAGGAGATTGAAAGCAGGATCATATTTGAAAGAAAATATTGAGCTTCACTGCCAAAAATATAAATATAATTCAAAATAAAATACGAGACTATTAAAGCCAAAATCAAGGATAATTGGAACGATGAATGGATAAATAAACTGACTAAACTCCACGAAATAAGGAACAGTATCTACGAAACACAAACTTACCAATACAATTTAAAAAGACGTGTTCACCCGACTAAGAATTGGTCATTCTAGACTCTCTCTCTCTCTCTCTCTCTCTCACTTCACTTCACTCTTTCCTTTGTTTCAAACAAATGGCGAGTTTCATGAATACGTGACTAGAAATCGTTCAGCTCTAAGGTCGGACAAGCATCGCCCTTCTTCTCTCTCTCTACACCAGAAAAGTATTCACAATACCCCCGGGGGATAATTTTATACAACAGCCTTCCTTCCTTCCTTCCTTCCGCCCCAGAGGTTAAAAATAGTAACTACAAAAGCTTCGTGGTGAAGCAGAGTAAAACTATTCTTTTAAATGGCGGCGCTGCTGCTGCTGTTTTACTCTGTGGTACAGGATTTTCTTAATCGTCCTTTCCTAGTATTTAAATCAAGGTTCCTGCTGCTGCTGCAAGTGTTGAATGAGCTGCTGCCAACCTTATAAAATAGCACATCACATATCTTTAAAAATTTCTATTCAGTTTTTTCTGCTCTTTTGTTTGTTTGTTTCATGTATATAGCTGCTGCTGCTGGAGCAAGGACAGTTTCCTGGTCCAAGTAGTTCAAAACTCCATTGCGTGTTTCCCAGTGTGTGTGTGTCCCTGTGTTGTGTTTATATTGACTTTTGTCTATATACACTTTCTTTTACTAATTTATTTTAAGTTTATTTGTCTTTAATTATGTTCTTTATTTTGTTCATTTTTAATGTATGACGTCGTATCCTATTTCCTCAATCGAGAATTAATGGAAACAACAATAAATCTAAATCCACCCCCAATCACCTGCGACCCATGTAACTCTTCATACACCCCCACGACATGTAATAAATGAATGTACGCACATGATTCAAAAAGGAAGAGAATGTGGAATCCCGGACGACGACAAGGAATGCCTCATGGAGCCAAGATTTATAAACCCCTTATTAAATTACTTAAATGACTTGAACCTATTCAATAATATATAATGTACCTCTACTAGCTTGTTTTGCACCCCTCTTATTATTATATTGTATATATTATTATTATTATAAATACAGGAGTAATTGTAAAGTGAACGTGGTCACTAATAACCACGTCTGTTGATGTGACAATAAACAAAATTTAAAAAAAACATACAAGACGTTTCGTCCCCAACTTTCGAGAACCCTTCAGTGGTAGCGGAATTGTCAATATTATTTTTCCAAAGTACAACATCCTCGGCAATTTCACAATGGTAAGATAAAATGTGAGCTTTTGACTTTCCAAAGCGCGACATTTTTAACTACAATCTGCGTAGCAAAATTAAATCTGAGCTGAAAATATTTATCTTTATTTTTCCCTTCTGCTCCACTCACTAGTTCCTGCAATCAATTAATGGAGCAGTAAAAAAAGTCTTGCACAATTGTAAATCAGATTTTTAAAAATTATAATTTTCATCTGGATAAATATGGAATATTAAAATACAATAAATTGTTCAAAAATATAAACCTAAGCTATACCAATAAATAAAATTAAAGTGTCTATCTGTCCGTATTTATGTGTCGAATAGGCTCCGAAACGGCTCAACGGATTTCAATCAAAATGTGAGGGTTTTTAAAACAAAAGAAAATTAATTTAAATATTCGTGCATATTTAATTTCGATATATTGCAGAAAATATTAATATATTATGAATATAGATAAAAATATTAATTCTACGGGAAGATTTCTTGGAAATGCCGTGGCGTGTAAACGGACTGCGAGTTATAAGCCATATATCATTCATCCCAATTACTATCTACTGTTGCTGATAAAAAGTGAACTTCTTTAGAACGTCGTTACGATGTATACATAAATTGCTTTTATTTCTCGCCTAAGGTAAATTTTAAATTTTAGTAATTGCTAATATGATAATAAAAAGGAAACTATCGAGTATGGTGTTGTAATGCGAGCCGCTGTGTTATATTATCACCTTTAATATGCAATTTAAGTACAAATTTAGTGGGGGGAATTTTTTATTCTGATAAAATACTGAAAATATATTTATTATTAGACTCTGTAGAGATACTGGGAGTATATTTGAGGTTCATATTGTAACTTTTTCGATGTTGGTTTCGTTATGTGTCGACCGAGAACTAAATATTTTACCTGGGAAATATAAATAAATACTGGGGTAACGCCGGGTCCCCAGCTAGTTCAAAATAAAATAGAAGACGTTTTGTCCTACAACTTTTGTGGCGATACCGCAATAAATAAAATGAAGAGGTAGTAATAAATTCATTCGATTCTGATTAAATTATAAATATCTTTGGGAACTGTTTAATAATCTCTGGGCGTTGCCTAGCGACCAACGTTTGGCTGTTGATCGCAAAGAGTTTTATTAGTATATTTATTAATAAAAGTGACAAGGAATAAACAAATCTAATAAATAGATAATCTAACAATAAAATATACATAAAATGAGTTACAACAACCTCTATGTCAGTTTTTATTTCATTAAATATTTATATTTACAACGTTTCGTGTCTCATTTGAGACTTTGTCAGGTATAACGTCACCGAAGGAGCTAAATTTTTAGACCTGAAAAAGTCTCAAATGAGAGACGAAACGTAGTATAGTTCAACATTTACAAGTAAAAACTGGCAAAGAGGCTGTTTTAACACATTTAATGGTTAAACAAATTAATTTTTTTCTGTAGCTTATCCTTTGTAATGACTTAATCCTTGTCACTTTTATTCATTAATTTTAATTAAATTACAAATCAAACTCTTTAAGATCAATAGGCGAAAAGTCGCTCATTTTTAAAAATTAAACATATAATAAAATGTTATAAAGACCTATTTTTGTACATATAAAGAGATATCCCAGGCAGCACTAAGAAACGTATTTAGCCATAGCTTTAAAAATTGGGTGTAACAATAATTTGATAGTGGAGAAAAAAATATGAACAGAGGGTGCGAATATGCGCCGCAACGTTGTTTGATTAAAAATAAAAAAGCTGCCTGAAAAGAAAACGGTCGAAATTTATTTTATTTTAATATCAGACGTTAATTGATTTAATATAAATGAAGATATTATTTACATAAATTTAGTCGAAACAAAACTCCACTTTGTGGGAATAAGGTACGTGGAAAGTGCGAGGTGAGGCGCTGAGAGAAAAGAGGAGGGGGAAGACAGAAAAAGAGTATGACAGAGAGAGAGAGAGAGAGAGAGAGAGAGAGAGAGAGAGAGAGAGAGAGAGAGGAGGATATTGCAGATGAGAACCATGACATTGAATGGAATAGTTGGGCGGAGAACCGAGAAAAAATAACGCGGTACCCGCACAAGTTTCAACAGCTCACTTATACAATACAGCAGGTGAAAGGACGACACATTGACACGTTACAGAAGAACATAAATATATAGATCTCCAGACAATGACAGGATGACAGTGACACAGTAACAAAACCAACCCACAAATTATTCCCATAGGTGGAGGTTTTTTTGGGGGGATATGGATGAATGAAAATCATGACGTCGCCCTCATGTAGCCTGTTACCCCCCCGAAAAAAAAAAGAAATGTTCAGGAACGAATAGTAAATAAATTTCAGAACAATTTTTTTCAGCCGGAGAAGAAAATTTAATAATTTACAAAGACCAATGAATAATATTTGCCATATTCGGCTTAGCATTTCCAAAAGTAAACTACACAAAGACGACGATTTAGAAGGCTCATTTTGCAACCCTCCATTGTACACAAGCCTTTTCATTTATACACAGCTGCCACATCCCACACTCTTCCTAATCTGCTTAGAGTATTCCACCCTCTGTCTCCCTCTTCCGTTCACTTGCCTCTCATGTCTCAAAACGTGGCCTATTAATCTCTCCCTTCAAAGTCATCCAAATTGTTCTCGTTTCCCCTATTCAGCTTAGAACCGTCCTTGTTAGTTACCCTATCCATCCATCCATCTCATTCTCCTATACCACCACATTTTCTAAAGCTTGTATTCTTTTCCTCCTGTCTGCAGCTCCTATCGCCCACGTTTCGCACCCATATAACTTCACACTCTAATACCAACATTTTAAATAATTTTTTTCTTTCTTTTTCATCCTTATATTACCCGTAAGTAAAATCCTCTTCCCTGCTTGTGATATTCTACTCTAGTTATTACGCTGCCCAAGTAGCACAATTCCTTAACTTCCTTCAAAATATCCCTTCCCAATCTATAAGCCCTTTTTTATTCCAACCTTTTCCCATACTACACTCCATAACCCTTGTTTTTTCCTCTATTAATCGTCATGTTGCACTCATCCTCCAGAATCACGTTCATGTCATTTATTGTGTTTTCTAAATGTTCTTCTGACTCCCCTTATACCGCCAATATAATCAGCAAACCTTAAGGGTTTTTATTTCAATATGGAAATATATTTTATCTGTATCTCAACACATGTGTGCGAAAAGCTGCTGTTGGAGAAATTAACGACATTTTTTTTCCACACTAATCTCTAACCTAACTTTCTACTGCCTGTTTTTCTTTTTCACTATATTTTTTCCTCATCATTTGTGCCTATAATTTCAGTTTGGTCTTCGATTGGTCTGTATTTCCTTCTTCTGGCACAAGTTATCATGAGTTACAAGGTTTAGTGTTTAACGTGACGAGGATGGAAGATATTTGTTAGTGGTCCGGGAACCTTGAGTGAGATCCTACTCTACTCGTGTACCTGTTACAACCCTAAAAGAGAGACGGTTTCTTTTTTAACAAAAAAGGGCGTGTTTTTGTGCCACTTCCACTAATGAACAACTTTTACTGCCCCCTACGGGCTCATTTATTCAATTAATCCACCGTTTATTAACCTTCCCCTACCTCGGAACTTTGTTGTTGTTGTTGTTTATTTTTTTTTGGTCTCTCCTCCAAATTAATTGATCAAATCACGTTAATAAATTTCCCTGGGAAAATTCGTCTGCTTTTACGAGCGGGTAACAACAGCCGACCCCCGCAAATTAGAGACGGGAACCCCGAGGCGCTAACGAGGGACTTCCCCCCCCCCTTCCCTTCCCTTCCCCATCACCTCTACTCTTCTCTTCCCGGAATCCTATATCACTAGGATAGAGCCATACTGTTCTCCTGCCGCCTCTTAATACCTGACTTCATTCAAATTAACCACCAAAAATTTGTCAAAAATATATGTTATTAAAATTAGAACCTTTTTTTTGGTTAACAGGCTACATGATCCTGAAACAGGCAACTCTACTTTAATAGCATAGGAAGGGAATTGAAAAGGGGGATGCGGAAGGTAGAGCAAGGTAGCCAAGGAAGGGTTGACTAGGGCCCCCGGGCTATGGTTTAAGGATCCTACCCTCGCGGTGGTGTTTCACCTAAAGAGATGCAGGGAGGGAAAACCCTAGAAAACCTGCATCAGGTACGTCGGGAGGCATTGGCTACTATTCTCACGCCCTTCCCTGTGAATCACGGGAGACGAGTCTGCTGTGGGGTCGCAGCATTCCCTTCTCCGTGTCTCCTAACAGTTTCAGGAGGCAGTTTTGGCCGACTGATCCCAATGGGATCAGCGGACAACTCTTTGCCATATGCCCAAGGTCTTTGACCCCGGTACATATACCTCCTAAAATAAGTGAAGGTGTCTCGGCATATGAGAACTTTGATAAAAAGTAACCAAAGAGAGTGCAGGAGGCATCCCCGACATGATCAGGTGAGCCCCGCAGTCACTCTGGGCTGAAGCGCCTGCGAGAAAACTCCCACCACTCCTCGTTCCTTTATATATATATATATATATATATATATATATATATATATATAGAGAGAGAGAGAGAGAGAGAGAGAGAGAGAGAGAGTATTGTAGGAAATAATCTCTGTTTCTCGGTTTTTGCCACGACTCGCAACTCAACTTCTTTCGACCGAACGAGTGTTGGAGTGCGGTTCCATGTAAAAGGAAACTAAAGTAAAGAAGTTTCAAATGAAAGACGAAACGTTGTAATGTTTCATATTTAAACGATGCAATTGTTTTAAAAATAATAATTTCTAATTCTCCCTGTGACCTTCATGATGAAGATAACTATTCTGGCTATTTTTTTTTCTTCAAGGAAAACAGAGTCCTCAAAGTAATGTTAACAAAAGAAATACGAATGTTGTTAAAACAATTGCCATTTGACCACTGACACCGAATTTTCTGTCGCAGACACATGAAGGACATTTCATATCCTTTCCACACACACACACACACCCCTTTTTAATTTCCCTTCCTATGCTATTAAAGGGGAGTTGCCTATTTCAGGATCACCCTCATGTGGCCTGTTAACCAAATCAAAATTATTTATTATTCGTATTGATGTAGTATGGACCCACCACGGGGACAAGTGGTGTGGGGCGGATGCGAACGTCGTGGAAATTTGTGGATAAAATTTTGGAGTATTTCCTTCCTATACGTTTGGTGGACCCTAAGTGTCCCGTATGGAATTATTTGTCTCACTGTCCTGCACGTCGCTAAGTACACTTTTAAAACAGAAAGGTAGTCTCTTTTTTTGTCGGCAAATGATTCGGTTTCTCACGAAAACTGCCGATTCAATCTGGTTATCGTGGAATCGAAATTGGTCTGTAACCAATGGATACGGACGACAGGCAGAAATAATGATCAACAATGAAAACTTGTTGTTCTCGAAGAAGCAACAAGCTGTGAACTCCGCAATGCTACCGACGCCATATCACAGATTGGTTGACGTATCTTATTTCCTCTATCTAGGGGAATAAAATTAATTTCCTTGAACCCCGCCCTATTAATAAAAATTGCCGTGACGACGATAGTTGTTGTGTCTGTGATGTTGGCAGTTAGTTATCTGCACACACATGCTACCGGAATCCCGTATGAGAGAGAAAGAGAGAGAGAAGATGAAGTGTTGCTGACGTAAGCAAGCAAGCAAGTAAGCAGAGTCGCTGTCTGTTATCTAGCAAAATCTCGGCTCGTCCTTGACAAAACGGCCAACGGGCGGCCCACGAGGTCGGAAAAATTTCGCATTGTTCGTCCGTCCACGTGGCTCACGGAACAACCGACATCACACGTCGGTGACGTCACACGCGACTGACACGCTCATCCATTTAACCAACGGAAGGTGATTTATTCATGAGACGAGATCAAAACTCAAACATGTCATTCAGCGATGATATTTAATAAATACAACAACAGCCTAAACCGTCATAAAACATACATGAATGTTATATGTTAGGTCGTCCCCTAATTTAGAAACATTTTAACGCGTATATTAAAGATTGAATGATTGTGTTGAATATTCTGATAAATTTAATTTTGTAGGTTCCCCAAGAACTTCGTCTTCCATTTCCCCGTAGTAACATTATTTATAGGAATGAGCCTAAAGTAATTAATAAGAAAAGTTTCAACGTATTTCCTGTAATGAAATATTTAAGTTGCAAAAACGTGCAATTAGAATGAATACTTTCTAGCACGAATTCTAGATCACGGAGTTGCTGCAAAACCTTTCTTCAAAAGTTTGCAAATACTTACTTTACCAAGCCTGTGTATATATATTTATGAAATATTAAAGTTTGTAAAGCGAAACACTAATTTGTTTCAAACAAATGGCGAGTTTCATGAATACGCGCGGGACTAGAAATCGTTCAGCTCTAAGGTCGGACAAGCATCGCCCTTCTTCTCTCTCTCTACACCAGAAAAGTATTCACAATACCCCTGGGGATAATTTTATACAACAGCCTTCCTTCCTTCCTTCCGCCCAGAGGTTAAAAATAGTAACTACAAAAGCTTCGTGGTGAAGCAGAGTAAAACTATTCTTTTAAATGGCGCTGCTGTTTTACTCTGTGGTACAGGATTTTCTTAATCGTCCTTCTAGTATTTAAATCAAGGTTCCTGCTGCTGCTGCAAGTGTTGAATGAGCTGCTGCCAACCTTATAAAATAGCACATCACATATCTTTAAAATTTCTATTCAGTTTTTTCTGCTCTTTTGTTTGTTTGTTTCATGTATATAGCTGCTGCTGCTGGAGCAAGGACAGTTTCCTCCTGGTCCAAGTAGTTAAAAACTCCATTGCGTGTTCCTCAGTGTGTGTGTGTGCTTGTTTGTGTTTCCCAGTGTGTGTGTGTCCCAGTGTTGTGTTTATATTGACTTTTGTCTATATACACTTTCTTTTACTAATTTATTTTAAGTTTATTTGTCTTTAATTATTTACTTTATTTTGTTCATTTTTAATTTTTAATGTATGACGTCGTATCCTATTTCCTCAATCGAGGATTAATGGAAACAACAATAAATCTAAATCTGTATACTTATATTCTGCAATATCTAACTCTGTTTAAATTTCCTCGTAGTTGTCTACATTTAAACCGATTGTAAGATCGTAAACGCTCCCTATTACAGAATGTGGAAAAAAGCAATAAAAACCATATTATTAAAGTCTTGATTGAATTCGAAAATTTTTCACGTCTTTTCTTACGCTAACAAAATTGGACCCTGTACTTTTTTTATTTGATAAAATTTTATTTAACAAAAATTATATTCCAATTATATAATTTCTGTCCGCATCTATAACAGTTTTGCCCATGTGACAATGTAAGTCAGAATAATTTTGTGGCCACATCTTTTAATAGTTTTGTCCATTTCAAAATGTAATTCTGGATAATTTTGCGGCCATGTTTGGTCTGGATAATTTTTTGGCCGCATCTGTTAACAGTTTGGTCCATTAGACAATGTAAGTCTGGTTAATTTTGAGGTCACGTGTGTAACAGTTTTGTCTATTTCAAAAATTTAAGTCTGGATAGTTTTTTGGCCACGTCTGGTCTGTTATAAGTTTGTGGCCCACGTCTATTAATAGTTTTGTCCATTTGAAAATTGTCAGTTATTTACGTATTTTATTTAATTAAAAATTACTTTTATATTTTGACGAAATATTACGTATTTAGAATTAATATTGTTTTTAATATCTCATCTATTTACCTCAGGAAGTCCACAGAGATGGACAAAACGTCGTAATTGTATTATACAAGTATTATTTAAATTTATTCTGACAAATTTTGTTGTATTTTTAGTTTTATTTTACTTAATTTCAGACAATTGGTTTTTATTTAATTTTTTTAAACTGTTTTTATAGTTGTACCAACATCGAGGCCGATAGCGACGAAATTGATTTTTAAAAACTTAAATCATTTTATAATTCCTAACGATTGAGGTACATGAACGTTTCATTTATAACTTCACACTTTCAAGTTTTTTTAATGAGTTAATTTGCGTGAATTTACTGTTCTCAATCGAGTATACTAAGAAATAAATCTAATTAATTTCATGTCAGTATCCTCAAGCTAAAATTTACGACTTCCAGTCTTGAAAAGAGAATTAAATCAATCCCTTCATTTGTTTCCATCTCAGACATTTGTGTAATATACACAAAAAAATCTTCTACTGGAACCGCTGGAAGTTGTAACATAAAATTTTTAATTGTTTATTAATTTGAATTACAGTCACTAAATTTAGCTGTACTTTTTTTTACATTAACAGTAAGAGGAACTTTCGGTTGTATTTGCTATTATCATTCTCTATAAATTCGTGATCATGTTTTATTTTTTAATGCAATTATCCAAGACGTTTTACAGAATTATAATGGCGAATATATCCGGAAAACACCTTTTACAGTTAATTTGGGAAAAAATAACACGAAAAACTACATTTTTGGATTGTAATTTTCATTATTTTGTGAAACAATCCAACATTTTAAATAATGAAATACTTTTAAAAAAATAATTTTATAATCTTAAACCTTTTCGTGTTAATCGATTGGATCGTAAAGTTTATATACCCAAGTTGGAAATAAAGTTGTTTCATTGACGAAAAGAAATAACCTGCAGTTAATTGTTTGCTATTATTAAATATGTTTTTTTCGTGTCCGTCTAATAATAACCTGCTAATTGAAATTTTATCGGAGTTTCATTTAATTTTGTCCGATATAAGAAGAATAAGATATTGTGGGAAATTAGATAATAAACGCATAAAGCGTCTGTGGTTGCTGGTGCAAGAAGATCTTTGGAGAAATATATGAAGATCGGCCCGCGGGATTTTCTATTGTGATTATTGGAGCAACAGCAGAAACATTACACGCGGAAGCTGTAAGTAATTTAATAAAGTAATAATCAAAAGAGAACCCATTATAATGCATTGTTACTATATATTTAACGTTCCTTTTCATACGTTATTTAAAAGAATATATATTAATCGTATTAAATAGATAACCTAATTATAGCAAATAGATGTGTGTTGTAGTGTTAAACATAATTAATACTTGAAAGAAATTAAGGACCAGGTGCAGACAAAAGTTTTTATTTAGTTCATTCGACGTTACGGTGCATATTCGCTTAATATACAGAAATTTCTGTAAATTATTTCAATATGTTTAGTATTTTCAATGACTGACTATTACAATAATGTGGTAAGTTATTTGGATTTCGTCTAAATTCTTTCGTTTTTATTTAATTTACACAAGGTCTAAATGTTAACTGTATTTAAAAATATCTCCTCTACAGAAAAGAGAACCGGAAGGAGATGCGAATATGCATCGAAACATCTTATGGACTTAATAAAGTCTTTGTCTGTAAATTTATTTAATTTAATTTGGATAAACGGAAATTAATTTATTTTCTATAATGTTTATTTTAATTATAAAGAAGTTTAATGACGACCGTTAAATGTATTATAATATTTAAAACAGATGGTGAAGTATATATATATATATATATATTCTTAACAATTAATTTACTTAGTTTTTTTATTTGAAATACTATTATCCTTAGAAGGATAGCTTTATTTAAAAAGAAAGAGATTACCTGCAAATCCCAAATAGGCGTGCCTGTCGTCAATTCCTTACCTCTTTATTTTCTTTTTAAAAATTTACTTTAATATTTGACTTTGCTTGTTGACTAAGTCGAAAAACACTCAATCTTCTGGAAAAGGCTGATTTAAAATAAAATTTCATTCGCCCCTCCGAAATGAAAAGGGAAAAGTTTATTTAAATTACATCAATAAATTAAATGAAAGCATGGAAGTCCTCACAATTCAAAATTTCTAATTACTAAAACACATTAGAACTTTCAGCCTTTTTATTTTAGTACTCACGATTCAAAATAAATTGTAGGACTTTTAAAAATTATTCAATGAATATTGCCAAAAGTCTTGGATAATTTCTTAGGATTCTATTTCAATTTAACACCCAATATTAAAGTATATTTTCTCAGTTTTAGCCTAATCATTACCTTATTAAAAAGTACTTACAATACCTTTTAAGTTTTTTGAAGTATATATTCCTGAAATAATGGGAAATTGTCAAAATATTGAGAGCGATTTTCTCGTCTATGATTTCAATTTGAGTTAACATAAAACACAGAAAATAACATCCAAAAATTTAGTTAGTCAATTGTATTTAAATTATCTCTCAGTCTTCCACGGAAATTAAATCCTACGCTGTAGCTGCTGCAGCATAGAGAATTTTAAATTCATTTTATTTTTTAAATAAATTTAAATTTCATTATCCTTCTCAGAAAAAATCTATTCGCTGACAATTAGTATAAAGCTTTAATTATGAATGAATATATAATAATAATAATTATATGACGTTCAAAGCTCTCTCTATAATAAAAATATTACCTTCATCAAGTATTATTAATTTAGTAAGGATGATTTTTAAACTTATTCTTAATAAATAATTTTTTAACTCCGTTACTAAATTAGTTTTTCAAATTTAAATTTTGAAACCAAGGAGATGAAAATTTTGACATATTCATTTCTACAAAACAAAATTATAATTTCTTTTAAAACATTACATTTTACTTCTCTATCACATTAACAGTTTTTAAATAGTTTATCTGACAATTAAACATACAATAAATGAGTTAAATCAGCCTCTTAATCAGTTTTTTAAATTGAAATATTAAACATTACATTTCATCCGAACGAATTACGGATTGATGGTTCCACGTACAGTTATAGTTTTACCTGAAGAAGTGTCAATGAGAGACGAAACGTTGTTATATTTCGTATTTAAAATTTAAAAAACTGACAAAGAGGCTGATTTAACTGCTTTATTATAATTTTTTATTAAAAACACAATCATTTATTTATTTATACAGCGGGTTTCAATAAGGACTGCCCGATGTTGAAATGGAATAAAACAAGATCTTTGTTAGATATTAAAGAAATTATTATTTTTTTATTTCATATGTGGACCTTTCAAATACTACATTAATTTTGTTAATATCTCACACACATCTTGCTTTATTCTGCATCGATCCATCTTATTGTGAAAAACTCTGTATCATAAATTTACATGTATTCAATTTCTCAATATTTTTCCTACTAACTACTCATTTTTGTATATAATAAATGTGCATACTTTCAATTGATCAATAATTTTCCCCCCACTACAGTTCTCGACGTGGAATATATTGGATTTTATCTTTGCGTGTCGCTTTCAACAGGATTCACGTCACCCCACGTAAAATCCTGTAGGAATAATTGACTGCGAAACCTGAGGTCATCGATTCTGTCTTGTCTCACGTTACAACAAAGATAAAATTCCACTTTGAGAACTATAGTGGGGGGGATGAATTATTTAATAACTGAAAGTACGTACATTATCATATATAAAAGTAGTTATTATGATGAAGTGTTGATCAATTTTAAATATAAAATTTTTTAAATCGTAATTTTTATAAAACATATATAGAATTTTGTATTTTACTTATAAATATGACAAAATTATTGGCCAAAAGTACCTTTAAAAATTAGTAATGGTGTTTTAAATTAATTATTGAGACTAATTAAAAGTTGCGGGCAAATTAAAAATCAGTCATATTAAATTTATAAACCTTTGTAGATTTTTTTAGAGATTTGTAAGTAACGTTGGATTCTACAATGTACTTTGAACCTCATACGAATCTCATCATTATTTATTTATTCATAATTAAAGCGTTACTAATTGACAGCGAATCTAAATTAGCTGAGAAGGAAAGTTCAAAGAACCTTGCGGTGTCGTGTCGTAAAATTGAATTTTTCGCCAAATAAGTTGTTAATTACGTTAAAGTATTATGTATTGTAGTAGACTTAAGTGTTTGAACTAATTTTCACCAAGACCGAAAGACAATTAGGTAATTTACTTTTAGAATAAATATTTTAAAGAGTAATTGCTCATAAATTACACGAAGTGGTGACATAATTTCCGGTGATGAATTACTGGACCACGAACCTCTACGGACTTTTTCTTAATTTCCATTTTATTTGATCCCAAATTTTGATACAAAAAAATCCTGATTACACCGTTCTGAGGAAAATATGTTACCGAAGATTAAAAAAATCAATTTTAAATACACTTGGCAAGGGTTATTGTTATTATGATTACATCTAAAAATCAAACGCATATTTTTATTGGGCACTAAATTAAAATTTAGTGTCAAAAATACCATTTCATTTTTTTAAGGGTGAGGTAAATTCTGGTATAAATGATGGTCATTTTTGTCTTAATTAGAAGCAAAGTGGAATATTAAATTAGCTTATTTTAACAAAATAAAGGAAGGGGGAAATTAAAAGCTGTGATGTATATTAATAGTTTCAAAAGTTTCCAGGAGAGAGAGTTTTGGAATTTGTAGATTATTTTTATTTTCTGCTGTAGCTAATTTTTCAACGATAATTGTCTTTTAAAAAAGAAATTAAGTTAATTATTTGCACTTTTAACGGCCGTCTTTCTTAATAAGCTATACTTAAAGACTGTTAACAGACCTTTTTTTATAATTAAAAAAATTATCCCAGACTGAAAGGTTTGCCTTGATAATATTTCTATTTATAATTATCATTTTTTTGGTTATGTTTGTAGTCTTTCAGTGATTTTGTTCAGTGCTGTAACCCGAGGACCGTCAATCGTCAATTTCGTCCTGTGTATTGCGACCATGGCTTTGAGAGTTGATGTTTGGGATTAGAGTGACAGCCGTAACGCTAATGACTGCGTACAGTAGTTGATGGCGGAGGAGAGAACACACAGCCCCGAGTGACATTAGCGATGACAAGTAAAACGATTTGAGGTAGCTGACGAGCCGCAATTAAGGAAGCGCCTCCGCAAAAAGCGCGAGGCTTTGAGGCGGAAGTATCCGTAACCTTCCCATTCCCACCCCCGACGCGACGCAGTCATTACCACGGACAAATTACTTCCAGAAAAACACGGACCCGAGGCTTTCTACCGGAGGCCCGAACTAGGCCGACTTGGATATCATCATAACCCTCAACAAGGGCAATGAGACACTCGGCCAAAAATATTCAAAATTAATTTAAATACCAAAAAACTTACTGTTTCATTGATAAATAAAATCTTAAATTTAAAACGACGAGCCAAGATAAATTAGTTGACCCTATCTGCGGACTTTGTATTGATTTCCAGTTTCTGTACTTTGCCTTATCGCTAATTTATTAAATTAATGATATGACTGTTCTGGAAACGTCGCTCATCAAGGACTATTTCATGCAACGATGTATCTTACTAAGAGATATTATCCTTTTGAGGCCAATATTATTCCCATATTTATACATTATTTCCTTCCTGAAATCGTGTGTTCCACTTATTCCATTTTATTATTCTTATATTTATTTATTATTTTTTCCCCTAAAATCGTCTATTCTTCATATACCATTTTATGACTCCTAACTGACCACAAGTCTTGAAATAATTAGATTCATTTATTGTAACTTCATGTATCTGCCACCAGGCAAACCGATAATTACACGCATGTTATCACACTAAATAAGATTTATAAATAAAATATTTAGCTTATTCTGACTTAACTTTTTCATAAATAAAATACAATAAATAGCCAAAAAGGAAGTAAAAAAGAGAAGAATTTTAATACAAAATAAAAGACGCTTCGTTCCCATTCCTCCATCCTCCCTTTCCCCCTCATTTTGGCCATGGATCTTGCAAAATTTCTGTTAAGGTTTCAACTTTAAACAAACAATTAATACAAAGTTTTAATTTAACGTCTGTTATATATAATAAAACAATTCATGGCGTTTTACAGCCTTTATTTTTTTTAAATTTGATTAAAAACAACGTTTCGGCATATTTTCTTGCCTTCTTCAGGTTTTCTGCCTACAGAGGAAATATTTACAACAAATTAAAAACCAATAAAGTTAAAAAAACGTAAATATTTCGTCGAAAACTAAGTCGAACTGAGCAAATCAGTATCAAAACACAGAATTAATTTTTTTAAAGTAGTCAGTAAAAGGTCATAAATTGTTTTATTTATCATATCATACTAGCTTTGTTTCAATTCAACCAAGTATACGTAATTATATTTTTAACCTTTTGTGGCACGAACTGAAGAGGCCCCGAAAGCTGGACAGCGAAACGTCTTTTATTTTTCAATTAAATTCTACTATTTCTGCCTTTTTTTGGCAATTTATTATATTTTATTTATGAAATAAGATTTGATTGTTATCAAAAGCAGGTAGGATTGTGACAATACTCAGTCAGTAAAAGTCACATAAACCTATTTAATCTCTCGAAAATAACCATCGTCTGTAAAGTCTCAAGTTTTCAAAAACGATTTATACTGTAAAAATGTCGGCCTACTACAGTTGTTATATTTTTCTGACTTCATTTAAATAAAGTAATACACCAGCAGTATTACTGAGGCATTTCAGTTAAATTAAAAACGCATTTAGCAAACTAGGACGAAGTATCGTTCCTTTATCCTGAAGATTTTGCAAAGATAGGAACTATACGACAGACTAGTTTTCATTTAAAACGTTGAATTTCTTTGTTGTTGTTTTTTTTACTTTACTAATTTGGCTAGTGTATTCGTTCATTTTCACATGTTCTTATATACCTTTTTTTAATTTAAAAAGAGACAATACTGTGTGCTTCAAATTAGTCTGTTTGTCCACAGGCTCTTCCAGAAATTGGTTTAATTCAGGGATAATCCTGTTTCACTGCCGTTTTTTAATTATTTTTGTGTTTCTCCATCTTATTTGGAGAAAACATTTACTGTGGGAACGTAGTTGTGATCCTGGAAAGATCCTCTCTAGCTACCCCTTAATACCACACCGGAACAATTTTATTATTGGCTAATGAGGTCCTTTTTTGGCTTTCACTAATCCGTGGAAAATATTGGGTGCTTTGCTCCCGGAGCTGCAGAGGCGTGGAAAAACCTTCCATAGAGCGACCTTCGCAGATTCCATCCTCCAGACACGTCTGCAGGAGGAAAACAAGTCCTGGACGTTTCACATAACCTCCCTTCCTCTGCTCTAAGGGTTCACCATGACAACAACAACAGGTTCTCTCACATTTATCATTAATTCCAAACCCAACAAAACAGAACGAAACGCTTCATAAACAAAAATAGCCTAATAAATGTAATGAAATCCTTAAAAAATTAACTAAGTTACGGAAACATTTTTAAGTGACTTCGAGTCACCAGCGAAGCGAAATAAATTAGAAACATTGCCAGAACGATTTTTTTATCAGTTTTGATATTTCTCTTTAAGTATTTATCGTTCCTGAAATCTGGTTGGATGAATTCAATCAGCAAGAACTGTACATCGGGTAGACACTCGAGTCCATCATTCAGTATTTTCAGTGAGTTGGTAACTTTTTATTATATATATCACATCAGTTCTTCAATGCAATTATATAGAATTAATGACTAATTCACACACACGAACCAAGTTTTTATTTATTTAATACGACGTCTCGTCCCGACATTTGCGACTTCAACAAGTAAATATTCCATATTTGGACCTCTGCTTAATTTTCAAAATTAATGTGTACCTACATACTTAAAAATTTTTGGTAATATTAGTTATTTATTTTAATGGATTATTATTGCATTATAATAAATAAGTTACACCAGCCTTTTTGTAATTTTTTTTCTAATTTAAATATTAAACATTACAACGTTTGGTCTCTCATTTGAAGCTTCTTCAGGCACTAAAAAGAAATTTACAATGGATTACATTAGGTAATATGTTCTGGCAGATTTTTAAATACAAAACATGGTTATATATTACCCAATGTAATCCATTGTAAAATTCTTTTTAGTCTCAAATGAGAGACCAAACGTTGTAATGTTTAATAATTAAATTTAAACAAACTGACAAAGATGCTGATTTAACTCATTTATTGTATATTTAATTGTCAGATAAACTATTTAATTATTGCATTATATTTTCTAATTTTTTTCAGCAGGCCTGAAAAAATTCTCCTAATGACGCCCCAAATGTAAATGAATTAACTGGATTTGTCTGTGAATAGATCAGTAATTTAACTGTAAGTAATTATTATTATTTTTTATTTTATCGCAGGTAAAAGTATCGACAGAAAATAGTTTCATGACAGTAAATTTGCGAACAAAGAAAAATGGCAGTTTAAATTACAATCGGGGATTGAAGGTCAGTTATTTTTCTAATAAAATATATACAAAAGACAAATTTAAATGAAGAATAAATTTTAATAAATATAACATGTTAATAAAAAGCATCTCAAAGTATCGTTTATTATCGTCTGTAATGTGTGGGAAAATATGTAAGCGCCTGTAGAATTTTTTCTCCTTTATATTTCAACAAATAAAATATTTACAAAAATTTATATTTGCACCTGAAGAGGTCATCAAAATCAAAGTGTATTATAGTTTCTAAGGATATGCTTACAGAAGTATTTTTTATTTGTAGTCATCTCCTTTAGGATTAGTATTAATCTTATTAAAAATCACTAAAATTTTCTGCGCAGGGTACGATTATGGGTGGAAGTTTGAATTATATTTTCAGCTTGTTCCAAATACAAAAGATGGTAAAATAAACTAATTTAATTAAGAACTTTTCCCACACACAGCTGAATGATTTTTATAATTTATCCTGGTACAAAAATTCGTTATACGCGGAAAGTCTAAAGTGTTTTTATGTAAATCTACAGATGGGAATTATCAGAGAGAAAAATAATAAAGTTGCTTCAGACCCACCTCTAAATTACGAATCACCCAATGGCGTTCAAGGACGGAAATTTGATGCAGAAATTATAATTTTAGTTTCTCTCCCTTAAATGTTCAATATTCGTTAATGTGTACCAGATTCTTTACATTAAAAAAGGCACAATTTTAGATGTTTGAATTATAATAATAAATATTTTATGTGAAAAACTGTTGACACTTCATAAATACAGTTCAACTCGCATATGACGTATGGGGGAATATGTTTTTTAGCTGAATTCATGAGAGAAATAGTGATAAAAGGTCACACTTAATCTCCATACTTATCGAATCTTTTTAACATAATACGGGAGTCATTATTTATTCCTAAACTATTGATAACGAATTTATAAATTCCCCATTATTATACAAAATTGATTGAGACCAATCTCCTGCTTTTTTAGTTTTATTTCCCGTCAATATTCTTCACATTGCTGAGAACAGCTAAATATGTAATGTTTTATCTGAAAAAATGCCAAGGGAAACTAGATTATAAATTATTTAATTTTATTTCGTTAAATGAGAAGCATGGGAGAAGAATTGATAAAATTTAATTTCACCTCGAAAACGGTACAAGAAATGTATAGAAACGGTAAATATATAAAAACGTTTATTTGCTTATTGTCTTTAATTACATAACCTTATAAACAAAGGCGCTATTGACACGTAAAACCTTTTTATACGCACTGAGATTAACAAGAAATTATGAAATAGACTTAAAGAATTACATAAGTGAAGATTTTTTTGATGGGAATTATCTACGATTGGATAAGATGACCATAATAAACCACGGGACATATTTCCATCTTTTATATTAATTGGATTAAATCAGAAAAAAGTTTAACTAAACTTGATTAAAAGCCAGGAAGAAGGAAATTTGCATTTCATGCCAATAATTTTTAGTCTTTCCTTGATACAATCCAAAGAATGGATTCCTGGTTCTCAGGACACTTTTCTGTTTCCTGTGAACTTGGCTGAATTGTTACAATTGGAATGGGGTAAAGATTCATTAACGTCTGCATTTTACCAATTCTCCCTTCCTGCATCACGTTCTTAAGAAATATATATATATATTAAAAATTATATTTCTCTTGCCTTCTTTCAGGGAAAAAAATAAATGCTTCAAGGAGTTTCTAAATATTAAATGACTGATTTCATTTAGATGATAATGATGAATAATTCTCGGTTTTAACCAATCACATAATTTAATACACGAAAAATATATATTAATTTTAATTATAATTTTATTCAATCAAAATTAATATATATTTTTGGTTTATTAAATCGTGTGACTGATTAAAACCCAGTGTTATTCATCATTATCATAAAAAATAAATTTTTTCCATTACATGAGAAATGGGGTTTTAGGTTAACACTACATTTATAATAATGAAGCAGACGTCCGGGGCTTCATAATTAATAATTTTTCCCCACAACGTGTCGTGTCGTTGGAGAGGCTCACAATTTCTTCACGAGTTAATTCAAAATTAATTAATATTACTATGCAGAACATCACAATAAGGTGAACGGATTCAATCCTCATGCAACTGAATTGATACATTAGATAGGCTATCACTACATTCTCACACATTAGACTTTTAAAGTAGCGTACAGTCTGTTTAACAACACAATAGATGGAGTATTGTCTGCTTCACCTTGTCAGAAATTGGTGTTGAACGTCGTGACACTGTGAAAGTATTAAATGTAAAAGAAAATATTTTCAGGGTTGATCTTGAAGTGATGTTTTAGTTTTCACGATTTAAAAAAATTATTAATGTCCCTAATTTTCCCTATTGGAAATAAAACGAAATTGGGGATTAAGTACTCTCAAATTCTCTTTTCAATTGTGACGAAAAAATGAAATGTTTCATTAAGCCATAGGATCAATCATTTTCATTGCCTGTGGGTGTTTGAGGTATTTAAAGCTCTTTCAATTATGTATTAATTAATCTATTTTAAAATATTCTTTATTCTTGTATCGTCAAAATATTTTCAACACGGGAACTTTCGGCTTAGATTTAGTCAAACATAAACGATTGTGATTGGCCTGAGATGCTGTAAGGCGACTATGGCTAAATAAAAAGAAACAAAAAAACGCTTGTTTAAAACATCGTTCGACGATCAAATTTAAAGGACTCTCAGATCTTAATGTATGTTTTTCAAAAGAATTGAATTAATGACCAATTCACAGACAAAAACAAATTTATGTTTTTCATACAGCGCTTTGTCCACAATTCTGAGACTGAGAATAAAGAGATAATCAGTCACATTCCTTCTCAATTTAAACTCTAAAAAGAGGTTAGAGATGCGAATAAAATGGAAAACTTGATTTGTCTGTGAATTGGCCGTTAATTTAATTATATTTAATGGAACCAGAGCAGAAAAATAAATCTCGACCGGACCCGGGGCCACCGCATTTTTGATAGTTTCGCCATATTCCAAAAATTAACGGACAATGGTCAAGAGCCTGAAACTTTTAACAAATTATGATTCATCCTTCAATTTTATTTATTGAGTTAGTATTTTTAAGTACCCAATTTTATTGATAATTAACATTCAAAATTGTTCACGGGAGGTGAAAAGCAAGTTGGGAAAACTTTGGTTTCCACGTCGACGGATAACAAGTATGATAATAAATAGTAATAAAGCGAGATATTCTCTTCAGTCTGAAATGAACGGTTTTGATGAAACCAAGAAAAGGTCCTCAGTTTTTCGTCAGCGAGAATCTAATGTATATATGACACAGCACTAAGCAGTCGGTCGAACCTTGACACGATGCAGACCAATGCTGATGCCATGGTTTATTTTATTTTGACAGTATAATAATGTACTTGTATACTATTTTAGTTACAAAAATGAACAAAGAGTAATTCATGATCTGGTAAAAAAATATTAATGTCTATACTATAACTCAGGGATTTCAAAACTTGGAACGCTTCCCAAAATCAAACAGTTTAACGGAATACTTGAGTTGCTTTTTAGGTTTCAGTTGATATTTATTAATTATTTTGAAATATAAAACTGGAATATAATATAAAAATATGAATAAATAAAACACTTTGACGACTTTGGTTCCACGAATTGCATATTTCGTTGATATCAATGCCAATATTCGTAAGTTGAATTTTAATATCTCGTGTGGCTTTGAACCCTCAGATAAATATGGCTCATTGAGCCGAAAGCTCCTGAGTAAAATACATGACTGACGATGAAATGTATACTATGTCCATAAACGAAGACTGTAAATTGAGTATCCGCTCTTTAATATCAGCTGGTATTTATATTTTTGTTTCAAAATTGGAATCACTTCAAATTTTTGCGTGAAACCTATTCAGGTTGGGAAACCCGTTCTATAACTCATTACAGTAAATAACTTGGACAAAAATGTAGCTTTGAGCCGAAAGCTCCTGCTGTAATCTTGTGAACAATAATGCCTTTTTTTAATTTCAATAGATTCTAGTTTTTCTCCATGGAAATTGAAAAATATAATTGAGGAATAAGTAGCCTTAAATTCTCTTTTCATTTCGATATAATTTATTGTTTGGTCCGAATGAATAAAATCGCAAATATTTAAGTCAGTCACGCGTTCCGAACATTTTTTTAGGAATTTTAAAGTGAGAAATAAATTGTTGTGTTCATGTGTTATAGTTGCTACCAGTTTAAACTTATTGAACAATTATTTACGGAAAACATAATAACGTTATTTTGAAGACTTTGGTTTCCTTGGACGGAAAATGAATATGCAAAGGAACGAAAGAAGCAAATGAAGGATTTTTCGACGTTTCGAATAGTGATGTTCGATATTGGAGAGATTTATTTTCCGGTCGTGATTGCGGGCCAAGAGAACCGGATACGAGTCGTCGTGGAATGTTGTTTGCGTGTTTTATGGGAGAGAGGCGCGTGTTGGAGGTCGCGTGTCCCGGCCATGGCGCCTCTTGTCGCCGCCAGAAGGGACGCGTCTTCCTCGGACTCGTAGAAACACTCGCCAGGGGGAATTATGGGGGGAGGACCCGAACCTGCAGCTCCCGTCTCCCACGACACCTCGGAAAACAAATAAATATATTAATGTGGCCGTTGTAAATTGTAGGGCACTGTCAATGGGGAAGGAGGAGGAGGAATCACGGACCGCCAGTCAGTCCCTCTCCATTAACGGATGGCCTCAGGCCACCAAACAACTCCCACGGCCCGTCAAGCCTGCCTTTAACTATATATTATGCTCTTTCCAGGCTCAGAAACGATTCACGTTCATAAAACACGTTTAGGGAACCCCTTAGATGCAAACGTTATAAACAATTATTTAATTTTCCCCCCATCTAAGTCAAAGAGCAATCACTAAATAGAGATTGACTCACAGTTTTTTGGGAGAAATGCGAGAGACAAGGTCTGAAGATTGCCAGAATGTTCATGTTTCTAAATTCAGACACGTTCAGCTAATTAAATAGAAACCGAGCCCCGAGAATCATTCCCACACACCAGAGTCTCTGTTCATATTTTTAATTCATAAGCATCCAAAGTGGTACATTAATAATTTTTAGTTTATAAAATAATACTATCCTCTTCTGCTTTAAATCAGTTTCAATTTTACAAATTCGTGAATAAATATTACTTAATAATGAATTTTGTTAAAATTTGGACGGATTTAAACCCCCCAATGGGGGGATCCTATTACATTATAATCTAATTCAAAATCAGTCAGAATAAATTTTATATTCCTTGAAAATTACTTTTTAGATTTAAATGACAAAAAAAATGGTAACAAAGGGGGGTGAAATGGACGCTAGGCCTACGGTCACTGCACGACCTCTACAACAATATGTCGGATTTTGGTCTTAAAGCTTCTAGTATGTTCTTAAAACTGTCGCAGTTCCTAATTTAAATATGTTGTTATAACGAGAATTTTTTAAAAAAAATAAATTTAACTTGGCCTTCACCGGTCTTGGATATTTAATTTCTCTCTCTTAGATGAAGCTGTACTCAGTTCTCATAATTGCAGACGGCCGTCATTAATTTTTCTGATATCTCTACCCAACCCTTAATTCCTACTTATTAATTTCCCTTAATTTCTGTTCTTCCAAGTGACTAGTCGTTTGCAGGACGTTGAATGACCATTAGAAAACGAAAATTACAGAAAGTAACGAGAACTGTTTCTCCCCCAATATATCTTTCTATTTAGCGGCTACTTGTAAAACCTACTACAAATATTCGTGGTACAGACTGATTTATCCAGGGGAGAACGTTTATGTCTGAAAACTGCAAGAGTAGTAAAAATGTTCAAATATTTCAAGCGGCTCCAATGCTCATTAAACCGATTTAAGATTAACATATGTGCGACCATGCTACGACACAGAAGGGAAAAAAATTGTAAAATAGGGGGGGAAAGTGCCGGAGTATAATTTATTTTCCTCCCTGATGCTTTAGAATTCAAACTTACTTCAACTACCACTGAGGACTAGAATCACGTCAGATATTAAATTTCGAAAAGAAAATATGGAGTTGAAAGAATAAATTGTGAATAATCTTAGATTTTCTAGGTTCCAGGTTGGGTTTCCACCATTTGAGGTTGTTCATACAAAACAAGGCAGGGTCAAACTAGTGAAAAGGTTCAAGCAGCAATCCGTCGTTTCTCCACTAGGAAGCTTTCTATTTAAAAATGTAAAAGAGGAGATGAAACCCGCTTGAGCTGTTTTTGGTCAGCCATTGTTGGTGACCAGACCGTCACCGTCCAGACAGAGACTTGTGTGTGTGTGGGCGTCTTAATTGAGATGCGTGGGCGGCGACCTCCTCCCTCCAACCCCCCCTTGACCCCGTGTCGTGTTATTCGTAATTATGGAATTTTAATGGTAGTCCCGGCGCGGGTCGGTCGTACGACATATTTTCGTGGCGTAGTGACTGACGGGACGGTTCCGCATTTCCCCGCACCGTCGTCTGGTCGTGTGAAGGACAACGCGAACACAAACTTATTCTATCATTCAACTTGGCTTGGTGTATTATGGGGAATGAAAGCGGAGTGTTAATTTAATTTAGGTGCTCAAAGTTACTCACTGAAAAATTTTCGCGTAGGCTGTCGACGTCTCAGGCCTAATTGGGGAGTCGGCGGGCGCTCTGTGATTGACGGGCTGACAGCAGAGAAGGGGGTTCACAGATCCTAATTATTCCCTGGACCACCACATTGTCTTACAACAACTGAATTTAGACCAGCGGGCTTCAAATCATTCAAGTTTCCATCTTAAATTGATATTCCAGAAAGATCTATCGTAGTTTATCTAAGAAATTATTAAAATATGGCATTTTTAAAGAAAATTAACCGTAATTTGCTGTTTTTCTGTCTCGTGCCGTTGACTAGTCTGTACTTGCATTTCATTGCACAATTTATCGGCGTCTAGCTTTATATATCCTTTTTTTTCGAATTTTATTCCGACACGCGGGGAAGAACACTGTTAGAAGACCACTGATGTTGAACAAGCGGGCAGAGGGGCGACAGGTAACACAGAATTTTAGTCAGGGAACACGTGATAGCCTCGTGAAAGGGATTTCGCCGGTACGTGTGCTGGGGGGTGACGAGGAGGGGGCCGAAACGCGCGTTTCTAGCCGAATTAAAGCGAACTTTTTGGTGGTTTAAGGGCGAGAAGAATGATGCGAGCAAAGGGTTTTGCGTGGGTGAGAGGGGCGCCTCTTACCTGAACCTTTCCCCATTGTGGGGTTACGGGCGGGCGGCGTCTTTATTGTCCGGCTTGGCGCGCACCTCCCCCGACCGCGTCCAGACTGCTACTGGAGCGCGGAGTCCAGTAGCCGTCCCCCCTCCAGGACGCTACCGTGTTGCGTGCGCATCTAGCCCCCACCCCACACCACACCACCGCTACCGATGATATGACGAGATCGCTCTACCCGTGTTACGCGCGGCCAATCAGCTCGCGGCTACTGGTCTTGGATTGGCCACCCTCCGCGATAGGGACGCTGCTCGCCAATGGGGAGCCGAAACAGATTCACCAATTCCTAACCTGCTCCTCCACTGGTACACGCCGCGGCCACATGCGACTCTAATTAAACTCAATCACCCGCAGCCAATCCACGTGAAATGCCCTTTCATCGCGACAATAACAACAATCTAAAAGTCTCGTCCTCGTCACATGTTTATTATCAATAAAAATAAATCTAACTGTCCATCATAGAGTGAGACACAGAGTAATAGGGGGGAAATCACAAGAGTAAAGCTAGTGGTAAGGTGTACGGCGACGTTGGTCGGGCCATGATATTTCACCAGCAGCGGCGGGGACGCACGTGGACAAGATGAATGAAGCGGGCGGGCAAGGGGAGCGAACCCCGAGCCCGGACCCCGGGGTCCCGGGCGAAGGAGGCCCTCCCCGGCGCCGGAGTGAAATATCAGGACCCGTGCGCGGAAGCCCAGCACCACTCACCTGAGTCTCCAGCTCTCCGTCTGCTTCTGCCAGCCTTCCAGCCGCTCCTGCTAGCTTCTGTTGCGGCCGCCTTGTTTTTTTCCCCCTGCCTCCTTACGTCAAACTTGAAGCTTCTCTTTATCTGGAAGGCAGGCCGACCGTGGGAAATACACAGTAGTCGCGCCCGTGGGCGGGGACTCAGGCCACGCCTCCGGCTCGGGCCGCGATTGGTCGGAGCGCGCGGAGGGGGGCGGGCCGCGGCAAAAAGGACCAAGTCGCCCGCATAATTGGAGGCGGATGAGCAATATGGGAAAGTGCCCCGAGCCTTACATGGCCGTGCTTCTTTTAGAATTCCTATATTATAGGTTTAACAAACTTTATAGCCGGGATAAAACTGGAGTCCCTCAAGGTTCGATCTGGCTGCCGGGCAAACGTGAACCCGCTGACAGGCGCTCTTAGGGGGGTACACACGGGGCACGCCAAAACTGGGAACCCCGGGGGCGGCAGTCAAAGGATTAACAAAGTAGTCCCGACTGACATTTCTCAAGGTTCGATCTGGCTGCCGGGCAAACGTGAACCCGCTGACAAGACTCTCTCAAGGGTACAGTCTGGGGGTGAAGCCTCTGGAGCCTCGGGGCCCTTGAACCCGGCACATGGCTCGTCTTCGGCCCCAAAACTCTCCCAAAATGCGCACTCGCCAACCGCGACACGTGCAAAAATCCGCCAAACTACAAAAAGAAACCTTGGTCACCGCAAAGTTCCTACCGAACGTCATTTCCCCCTTTCACGGTTTCTCTTGGTCCCACTTTTATATAACGAATTCTCCTTGAATTCGAAACAGACCTCTCCGCTCCTCTAGAACACAATGCAATCATCACCATAATTAATTTCAGGAATATCCTCTCGTTTTTAACAGTAAAGCATCCCTCACATGAGACGTTAGTCACAATCATACCAAGTCGTGTTGAATGGAAATGCTTACATCTAAAGTTTAGAATAATTAGCATTGATCCATTAGAACCTTGACTGTGACAAGATTTAAGCTTCATACAGTCACAATTATTTTATTTTTCCAGTTCAGATCATTTGTCAGATCATATTCATCGAATGACTAAAATTGTACACTGACTGCATAAAAGTCTGATTTTCTTTTAAATATATTAGCATTAATACTATTCTTGCCGCATTTCTACTTTTCTCGACATCAAATCCGGACCTCTGAGTCATCTTGTCACCATTCATGGTAATTTCACGAATTCTAATCGTCCAGTGTTCGCTCAAGTCGTTTCTAAACATCGTCGATTTAGTCTCCCGATTCCGGGTCCAAGATCTCTTCAGCACGTAGGTGCAAGTCATTAAATTCGGTCTTCCCAATTTTCTAATTTCAAGGAACAACGATAATGATCTTTATGTGGATCACTCACATTCTTCCGCTACAATTTTTCTTACGGATATCATAATATTATTTTTTGAGGACATCAAACCTAAAATACTTTCTGTATTCGAATATTAATTTAATAATGTAAAATATTAGAGGATAAATTGAATGATCATTTCACAAATATTCAACTACCACGACGTTTCGTCCACAGATTTCGGACTTCATTAGGTCAACAAGGAGATTTAAACAAATTTCTACCGGTTTTAACAACAATCAAAACTGGAAAATTGAATAATTTATATTTTACGGAAATATTGTCACCGATATATATATATATGTGTGTGTGTGTGTGTGAAAAAAAAATTGTATCTGTATTTAAAACCGGAGGAAACTTGTTTCCTGTCACTTTTTTGCCAAATTTGTGGACGAAACGTTGTAATTTTATAAGGGCGATAAAAGACAATTTAAGCTTTATACAGTCACAATTATTTCATTTTTCCAGTTCCGAAGAATCTTTGGTCAGATCATATTCATCGAATGACTAAAATTGTACACTGACTGCATAAAAGTTTGATTTTCGTTTAAATATATTATCATTAATATTATTCTAGCCGCATTTGTGGAATCAAACTCGCCATTTTAACGTTTCTCCATATCAAATCCTCACCATTCATGGTAATTTCACGAGTTTTTACCTAACCCTAAACGTCAAGTCGCTTCTAAACATCGTCCAAGTCTCTTCAACACGTTAGTGGAAGTGATTAAATTCGGTCTCCCCTATTTTCTAACTTCAAGAAACAACTATAATGATCCTTACGTGGATCTCCTTGTCGTGATTTTCGCACATCACATTTTACGATAAAAAAATTATTACGGATATTACAATTTTTTATTTAGGATTTCAAACTTAAAATACACTCCGTATTCGAATATTCATTTAATAATGTAAAATATTAGAGGATAAATTGAATGATCATTTTACAAATACTTTCTTATCCAACTACCGCGAAGCTTCGTCACAAATTTGGGACTTTATCAGGTCAACAACGAGATTTAAAGAGATTTCTTCTGGTTTTAAGACAAAACTGGAAAGTTGAGTAATTTTTATTTTAAGGAAAAATTGTCACCTAAAATTTTTTGTTAAAAACAAAATTTTGTGTTCTGTGTTTAAAACCGGGCGGGGAAACTTGTTACTGTCACTTTTTTGCCTGATGACGCACCAAATTTGTGGACGAAACGTCGTTGTAATTTTGTAAGTGTTTTTTGATTGTCTGTAAATTGGTCATTTAATGTATGATATTGTTCTACGTCGTCCAGGTATTGCACCAATTCTAAACGGAAAACAACTTTCCAATCTTAAAATATTGGCAATGAACGGTTTTGTTGTCATCTTATATCAAACTGTCGCATATGAATTAATATTTCCGGAGGAAATAATTTTAAGGTAATCACGAACAAATGTTTTTATTCTCTTTTATCTTATTTCTGATAATTACGGTAAATGGAGAGGAGGTTTTGGTTAAAATTATTCCCTATAAATAAAAGTTATTAGGAGACTATATCGTATATATAATTGATAACCAATTAGCGGAACTCTCTCTCTCTCTCTCTCTTGTTGCCTGTAAATATCAACTCGTTGCAATTTTACAAGAATGTGTGTTGCGAAATAAAGGCACCGCAGCGGCGGTGTTGATTTAAAGTCCGTCAGTCGTCCCGGGATCTAAGAGGAGAAGGGAAACACTAAGGGGAAAGGTTAGGATTTACGACTTTCAAGTCAGCCTACTCCCGCAATCCTTTGCATACACTCCAAAATATTCTAATTCAGAGTAGATTTTCCCACCTCCGACAAGTCTCTTTCTCAAAATTAGGGAACAGATTCCAGCGACTTCATTTCAGAAATACGGAGAGGCGAACGGATAAATTCTATTCGAAACAGTCACGTTTAATTCGTAATACAGTAGTTATTTTTTAGATAGAGCGACATAAATTAATTCTTTGCTTGTGTGACATGTATACGTCCTTTTTAATCCCTTGATTTTATTTTAAATCACACCTGATGAGGTTTAAAATTTAAGGAACGCAACGTCGTGTGCTACTGTTTGAATTCGAAAAACTTTTGTTAATTTTTTTCCCCAACTAATTGGCTATCTGTATTATTTATTTCCAGTCAGTCGGATATTGTAATTAAAAGTTATTCTCATTCTTAATACGCAGGAATAATTTTCTGAGTTTTCCTTTACGCTGATAAACAACCAGGTCTATGTTCCAAGTGAACCATCCATGCAGTTAGCAGAATTGCTGTAGTTTAAACGTTTCTTCTTCGTGTTATTTCAGTTCGTAGGGGTGGAAAATGTTCCCCATTGAACGAACGACTCACCCCCTAGTGAGTGACCGTTGCTCATACAAAATATTAACAATAGTGGAGCAATTATCATGGTAAGACAGGCAATTTTGACATAAAACCCCTCCATATATTATTCAACACAAATACACGTATGCATCACGACGTTTCGTCCAAAATATTGAGATTTCTTCAGGTAAGGAGACATAAACAAAATTCTTCAAGGCTTTTCAGATATATTGATAAATATGGTCATCTTAAGAAATTGGTTTTTATCTCCTTTCTACTTGAAGAAGTCCCAAGACTGTCGACGAAACGTCTTAATGTAAGTGTGTGACTGTGTTTAATATCATCCCCTACCGGTGTTATAAATAATTGGCTGCTTTGGTGTTTATTCGTAAAATTATAAATGTCAGATTGGTTGATTTCGAAAGCTAAAATAGTACCTTACAAAAAGGCCGCGAGTCGCTGAGGAAATCGTTGTCAGCCACAGACAGAGGGAGTTATTTCACTGCATCATCACATTAGACAATTTTATAAACTTTATTCAACTCTTTTATTTATTGTATGTTAGCGAAGTCTGTTCTAGTGCTTGAGGTTTGCTCTCCATTCACTGCGGAGTATTTTGTATATTTTTTTTGTATGTAAATGCTATTTCTTGAATAGTTCTTTTCCAAACGATGCAAACATTTCTTAAATTTATTTATAAGGGTCGCATCGACTGCCTGGTCATTAGCGACCACAGTGACAACTATTTAGGTATTATTATGCAATTAGATGCACACAACTAAAGCGATACAAAAGTCGTCATCAACAAGTTGGTATCACTGGAGACGGAGAAATTAATTTTGTAAATCTGATTGTGCGGAGTGTTGAACCTCTCTGCCACTTAACCATGTCTGTAATTTTTCCACTTCTTTCTCTAATTAGACTACATTGAACTCCTGCGTTTTATATTTTCAAACCTAAATTCCTATCCACTCTATTAGAGTTGATTTGTGCTGGGAAAATGTTGACGATAACTTTGGTGATACGTGTAGTGAGTTTTTATGACTTTAGACTATATACTTTTTATTTGATTTATTTATTTGAAATTAAATAGGTACCTTATTTTGTTCTCAAAATTATTTGTTATTTGTAATGTATGACGTATCCTATTTCCTCAATCGAGGACTAATGGAAACAACAATAAATCTAAATCTGAAATAGAAGAATGTAACATGGAATTCCTTAAGGGGAGAAAACCTTGAATTAGGATTACGGAAGAAGTGTGTGATTTTACTACATGATTACTTCAAGGTAAATGACAACGCTAGAGAATATCAGTCATTAAGTTAACAAATAAAATAAAATAAACTTCGAAAAGGACGGGAGAAATTGTCGTCAGGTTACCTTAGACATTTTTCACCTTCCGTATAAATAATAACGGTCAAATATTTACATAATATGCTAAAATGATAACCCGAAAATCTTTAATCATTTCGTCTATTACAAATATTTTCATTTCTTAAATTTCCCCACTTTTTCTACATTGTTAATTTTTTTTTCATTTTTGTATTAAAGTTTAGTAAAAGAAGATCATTCTGCGTAAATTTGGATCTATCATACATTAATCAGAGATTACAAATACCAGGATTGTCCTTTTCCTTTTCTCATGTATACTACCTAAATTCTGTGGGGGTTTCGTCCATTCTCAAGGTTTTTTTTCGCCCTAAAGTCATAAAAATACCCCGAATCTAATTATAAAATTATTTCAAGTATTTTAGGATGACTTTTTTTTAAGTTTACATTCCAATGTTGTTTCGGTCAGAGTCCGCCGTCGAGTAATGAAAAAGGATAAGGGCAGTTCTGTTATTTTTAATCAATTACACGTCCTTTCACGGAATCAATACAACGTAGTGGGGCGAAAATAAAGACGGTAGAGAGGCTATGTAACTGAGTAGAGGCGGATAAAAGTAACTAGGGAAATTGGGGAACGAATGAACAAGTTAATAATGGATCTTACCTATGCAAGGTATTTTATACCGATTTTGAATATAAGCTTAAGAAGTAACTGAAATGGAGAGGAATAATAGGAGAGATAGGATTAGAAATGAGGAACTGAGTCACGAAAATACAGGACAATATACAGAGTAGATTGCAGCTTTTCCCGGTGAATTTGTTGAATCAAGAGTTCTTGGGTTACAACCCGGGTATTAAGTTCTAATAATAATAATAATCATATTCCGTAGATCCTGTAAAGAAGCTAAGCTTCAAGGATGTGGAATGGGTCAGGGTGTGTGTACATTTATTACATTATTTTATTGTATAAAAGATAAATATACTTATAACAAATTTTTGTATTATAAACTAATTAATTAATTACTCTTCTCCGATTCTTCTATAAATTCCTTTATTGAATAGAAGGAGTGGCTAATATGACCCGGGTTGTAAGAACAATTGAATCAATATAGAGAGTAGACAAGTGCACGAGTAGGCACATACGATGAAAATGAACGAAGAAAGGTGTTTCAAAGCAAGTATTTCCTTTAAGAAAAAGGTAACAAGGAAATTAATAGAAAGAAGAGTGGATGGGTAAAGTGAAGGAAAGAGGAGAGAAAAGTTATAAGGAATACTGTATGAAGCAAAAGAGTGACGGAGGAACATACAAATGTGGAGCTCGTGGATTCCCAACCCGACGCAAAAGATTTGAAACTGAAAATGAATCAGAAGAAGTGAAGGACTTATGGTATAAAAGGACTAGAGCATTCATTTTAAATTGGCAATAAATGAAATTTCTTAATAGTCCATAATTCAGGTAACACCTGTCACCCAAAAGATTCGCTATTTTTTATTTTACAGTTTATACCCGTTTGTATTTAATGATAACAAAAGTTTTATTATTCTTTCAAATTATATTACCTACCAGAAGAGGGTTTTTTGGACAATTTTGAGTGTTGAGAAGACAAGTCTCTATGGAGCAATGATTTTTTGGCGATAAAACGTGTCATGTCGACATTCAGTGGCTGGTCGCAGGCGACTGGACAACGAATCTCCTTTATACACAGAAGTTTTTAACGTAATTAATCTATTTTTCCAGTAAGAAGGAAGTAAGTAAACCCACAGAGAATGAAACTTAATAAATATTCTGTGAGAGGGAAAAGGTTCAACTAATAATTGTTTAGTTTTGAAAATATAAAATCGACTGTATTAGTTGAAGAATAATGTCATAAAGAAGTAAGTAATTAACAGACCAATTTAATTGACATTCCAAAGGCAGAGGAAGCCATCCAAGGGTTGACTAGGGACCTCGGGCAATAGTTTAAGTATCCTAACCAGTATTAGCCTCAAAGACCGTAGAAAACCTCCATCGTTTTACTCTGTACAGGAGTTACTTAATCGTTCCGCTAATAGTTCCAATTAATATTCCTGCAAAAGTGTTGAATGTATTTAATATTTCCTATAAAGTTTTTTCTGCTGTTTTGTTAGTTTCACATATTACCTACGAAAGACCAGATTCTTCGTCGTGCAGCTCCAAGAAGTGAATTCCCCATTGCTTATGCGTGTGCTTGTGTTTGTATTCTCTAGTGTGCGTGTAGTGTTTTCAATTACATTAGTCTATACCCTATTTATCTTTTGTTATTTATTTAAAGATTTTTTGTAGTTAATTATGTACTTTATTTTGCTCTTATAATTATTTGTAATGTATATGACGTATCCTATTTCCTCAACCGAGGACTAATGGAAACAACAATAAATCTACATTTTTAATAGTGTAAATGATATAGGGTTTTTATTTGAATTATTTAATAAAATTACTTGCGCTTTAGGATATAATATAATAATTTTATTTATAAAAGAACAGTCACATTTAAATGGGTCCTGCGCGTTATTAAATACAAATTATTACTTCAAGGAGACGATTTTTAAATATCAGGGTTAATTAATCATTAGGGTGCAGCGGAGATTTCGTTCACTTGACGAACCTGTTTTATCTTTATTCGTGTCTTGATGCAGGTTACTAGGTGACCGTAACTTCCTTCTTCCTTCGGGTTGAATTGTAAATTTTCCTTCTGCCGGTGGAAAGTGGGATGAACCTCGTACTGCCCTCCTTCTTCCCTCTGGCATTCCTTGTTCTCAATCCCTTTTTACAAAAGAGCAACAATTCACACCTCACTTTCAACTCTTGTTGCACTCTCCAGCTTTCTCCTCCCTTACACGACCCGATCGACTGTCTTCCCTCCCACGTCGCCTTCTCCACGTCTTGAACAACCCTCCTCCCTCTCTACCTCCTCGCCCTCTCAACGTCTAGAACCATTCTGCCTATTTTTCGGCTTCTCGCCTCCCAGCTCAACTCGTACACCCCTTCTCCAAGGGAAAACGATACCCCACGTGATGTTTTTTTCCCCCAATCCTCGTAAGTCCATCCAGCGCGGTAAAATTTCCATGAGACGGGAACAGCGTCCTTCTGTAATTTTGAAGGGTGAATGTTCCTTGAGCAAAACAAGTTTAATATTATAAATCCGCAGACGGGCGGTAGCATGGTGCGCGGGAAAAAAAACACTGCTTACCTGCCTGTGCCGAGCCATAATGTTCTTGCTGAACCTTTAGATCATTCAAAAATCCAAAATTTTCGAATATAATTAGGGAGGGGTCCTACTGCGCTACAATAGCATAGGAATCGAATTTGGAAGGTGGGATGCGGAAGGTAGAGGAAGGCATCCAAGACCTATGTAAGGTCCCAGGGTAAATAGTTTAAGGATCCGGCCAGAGAATTTTGCATCAGGAAGGTTTTCTCTCGGCACTTGTTCCACGGCCTTTCTTGTGATTCAAGACGTTTGGACAGTAAACCGCCTTATTTACGAGGCCAAGAGAGCCACAGGAAGAAACCACGCTGCTGCAGGGTTCCCACGGACAATTGATGCCTGTAAATGTTGGAATGGTCATGTGCTAGAGAAGAATTACAATTGTCTTTGTGTTTAATGAATTCTTAAGTGAGTTGTAAGGCATCAGTTAACAACAGTATTTAGATGGCGAATGTGTGACGAGGTCCGCTGAATGAACGGAGGAGGAATTCCACAAAGAGGAGTCGCGTTAATAGGGAGATTTATTCAGCGGGGGCGGCGGCGGCGGCGGCGGCAATTAAAGCGTGGGGGTTTCGCACCGGCGACAGCTCCGCCAGAGAGATTCATGCATTTAAAAAGCCGCAGCAGCTTTACATATATAGCAGCGGCCTGCACGATGCATAATGACATCGTAGGCGGCCTGCGCCAGGACACAACACAACAACGCCGAGGAAAACAAGGAGAAAAAAAAGAATTTAAAACTCATAAAAATATATTTAAAACAAGAGTCTGGTGGACAATGGTGGGCGTTGCCCAGAGCGATCTTCTCTTTGTCCGCGCGACACTGAGACACGACGTACAGACAGGTCCTCCGTGGTACAGTCGCGGCCGCCCGCCGGCTCTCTCTTTGTTCTCCTCCATCTTCTCCGCTTTGCTTTTCAAATACATATTAATTATACGATTTCCTTCAGCTGCTTAATTTTGATAAATTCACGAATCTTTTTTTTTACTATATTTCTTCATTTAAATTCCCGTTAGGACCAAGCAAGTGTCATGTCGTAGGCAGCAAATTTATTGTTAATTTTTTTACTATGTTTTATTCAATATATATTTACAGTATGCTACAATATTCAGGGACGGATTTTCCTATAACCTTAACTATGCTTCAGCCTAGGGCCTCAAGATCGAAAGGCGCCCTACATTCAAATTGTTAGCAAAAACAGTGAACACTAAAACACTGGACCGAAAATAAGGAGAAATTCTACGCATATGACTAATAAATAAACTTAAAAATGTATTGGTTAAAATCAACGCGTTTGGCTCATTGCGTCTGTTTGTATCGATTTTGATGAACTTATAGAAGAATTCTGTGTAGAAAGAAATTCTTCTTATCTACTATTTCGTTTTAAACGCATGCTTGGATAGAATCTATCTGTTCTTAAATATAAAAATAACTATTAACATAATATTTAATATGATATACAATTTAATATTTCACTTTATATGATCTGGATATTGTCTGGATTTAGTTCTATTTTTGGTTTAGTTTAAGACTTCATAATAATTCGTACATAAACTATAAATGCGAATTATTATGAAATAAATTTATCTGAATTTAATCTTTAATATATTGAATATATTAAATTTTTATTAGAAAATATGATAATTTTTATTGCGTATTTTATTTTCGTAGTCAAAAATTTTCATTACTTGAATTTTGTTTCTGTGTAAATGTTGTCTGTTATGTTTGATTAGTTACTGTTACAAGATCTATCTATCTATATATGGTGCTGAGAATAAAAGTGTTCTCAACTTTTTTATTTACTATCCGTGCCACACTCTTTTTTATTAAGATTAGTACCAATGACCACATGTTTCGTTTAACATATTGATATATATCACAGTAATTATGTATTTAATTATCTTTCATATGATTTCCAAAATTAAAAATGGGGGGGTGAAAGGGCCACCATAAGTGAAATAGCCTAGCTTTTCATCTAAATCACATAGTAACACAGTCAGAAAATTTAATTAATAAGACACAATTACTTATCGCGACTTTGCGTTCATTTTACTGAAACCTCTTCAGATGGACTAATAGATTACTCTAAATCTAACAGTTTACTTCTCTTGATTTTGTAAATTATGTTTCATAGAGTTTCAGATGAATCCATTACATATTTCTAGTTTGTAATTTTTGCTTTTCTTTCTATTTTTAGATTTATGGTATTTTATTACTCTGCCTGAATCGCAACGAAAGGAACGCAACGTCGTGATAATTACATTCACTAATTAAATTTAATTTTCTGACTTACCTGGCTCTTTACTCGTTTATTTTCTTATATAACAACCATTAATATAAATGATTGCAAGAGTACACACTGCAAGTTGCCAACCATTAAAACTTAAAATCACTCAATTTATGGTTTAAATAATTCTGTGCGACAAAAGTTATTTTTTTTTAATTATTGCGAACAATTAAAATTTTCAAAACAACAGTTTTGTAATCAAAAATACGATTTAATGAACGACAAAGCATATATTAAATCAATATTGCGCTAGTAATTATACTGTCTAAATTTTAAAAAGCGGCCAATGATAATTAATATATTCTAAATTTGGGGATTTATTCTTTGCTTGGAAAAATTTAAAATAACTTTTTTAATGCGTGTTACATTGGTCACCTATGAAAATAACTTAATAATCTTTTTCATCGGTAATTAGATTGTGTCCTAAATTATCTATTTTGATTCTACAATTTTTATACAAAAAAAAGTTTCTGGATATGAATATGAAGCTTATTCGACTTCTAAATAAATAATTTTAAGATTGATGAAGTGAAAATTCTTACCAAAACAAATGAAGGCCGTTTACGGGTTTGTGGACAATCGGAAGAGAGGACATAAAATACCTAAAAAGTAAGTGAGAAAGACTTGTGGTTGCCGACGAAACGTCGGATTTTTGGTTCCTGGACCACTTTTTATTTTGGTTTGTTCGATGCATGTGGACGATAAGGTAAGTGGACGGAAAGAATAAACAAACAGACCAAAATCCGAGGGTGAATAATTGAAGTTCTCGAAGGTCCAATCCAGTGTTAGTGTATTTGGAGCTCCACAGGGCAGCGGAACACTTAATAATATTTACCTATAAATGGCAACACTGTCACGGGAAGCTATTCTAAATAAAAGCGTCGACAGACAAGTGGAGAATCAAAAGATGAACCTGTGGAAAGTCAGGCATCTCATAGGATATCTCAACCATACCCTGAGATAGACACTCACAATCGTTCTCTTATTGAAATTGAGAATTTTACTCCGGATTATTCAGTTTTTTGAAACAAGAAGCAGAGGATACGAGAAAATAATGCTGTGATGAAAATTTAGGTAGCACTGAAACAACGTGTAGTTATTGGAATATTTATTACTTGTCTGTACCGCGACAAGCCCAAAAGTTTGGTCGAAACGTCACAAAAGAACTTAAATAACCAGGGGTTTGCTGACATATTGGCTGAAATATAAAAACTAATAATTTAGTTATTGTCTCACTCCACTCACAACTTGTTTTATTCCATTTCAACCTCGACCCAATCATATTCAAAACTCCTATATGTATATATATATATATATATATTATATATTTTATATTAAAATTGAAATAAAACCTGCCTTGCATCAATCAATTTTCTTGCAGTTAATTTTAGGAGCTTACGGCTCGTTTAGGGATACTTCCCTGCAACTATAGCCCGGGATCTCTAGTCAACCCTAGGCTACCTCGCTCTACCCTCTTTTCAATTCCCTTCCTATGCTATTAAATGGGAGTTGCCTGTTTCAGGATCAACCTCATGTAGCCTCTTATCCAAATAAAATTATTTCTTCAGCAAGTCTCTTCCCTATGTTTTCATAAGTTTGGCTTATTTTGCTTATGTCTTGTCTTTTCTGCTGTTGTTTGTAACCAATTATCTTCAGATTCTATAGGTCTGTTTTATAAAAACGAATAGAAACATATATATATATATATACATAATTAATCATCCATATTAAAATGTAATATCAAATTGAGAAGATATTAAATCCCTGCGCTTTGCCGACAAATTTGTAGTATTAACGGAGTCAGAAGAAGACTTGGAAACTATAATAAATGGCATGAACTTGGTCCTGGAGAAAGAGTTCAATATGAAGATTAATAGAGGGAAAACCAAGGTGATGGTGTGCAGTATGGGAAACAGTGGCTGTTAGATAGGGAAGAGATATTTTGAAGCAAGTTAAGGAATTCTGCTACTAGATTAGGATAGCACAGGCAAGGAAGAGGAATTTACTTACGGCTAATATAAGAATAAATATTAGGAAATGTTGGTATCGATCAGGACGTAGTATTGGTGTGAAACGTGGACTATAGGAGTTGCGGAAAGGAATAGAATAGAAGCCTTTGAAATGTGGCGGTGTAGGAACAATGAGATGATGGATGGATAAGGTAAGTAACGAGGAAGTTCTATACAGAATAGGGGAAGGGAGAGCAATATGGAAGACGTTGACCAAGAGAAGGGATAGATTAATAGGCCACGTTTTGAAATATGGTGGTCTTGTAAAAATAAGCATTGGAAGGAAGTGTGTGGGGTAATAATAGGAGAAGGAGGCGGAGGATGAAATACGCAAAGCAGATGAGGTAGCTATGTAGAAATGGAAGGTTTGTGCAGGATAGGTTAGCATCTGACCAGTGTTAGGACTGAATACCACAACAGCAACATGGTTCCAAAATTGGCTGGTGGGAGATTGATTTTGTCAATTAATAAAGACTGTAAAATTAAAAAGGATTTTTATTTTAATTGTAATATGGTCATATAATCGAAATATTGATGTAAGAAATACTAGAAGACTGTTTTGCAACAACTGTTTGGGGTTGTGATGAATGATATTGGCTGAAAGACGTTGTTGGTGATGAACAATGGCGGGCAATAAGGAAACGAACGGAACGCAGCGATGGTGGTAACGTAACGCGCATGAATTAGTGTCGCGGGTGGAGACGGCAATCAGTCGTCCTCGTGCGCCATTGTGAACCTGCAGATTATGGGTTCATAGCAGGAAACGCATTCCACGGTCCGCCCTCGTGTGTGTGTGAGAGCTCGGCCTCGCATTCATTTTCGTCGGCCAGGGTCTAAACACGATACAAATTACTTTTCCCCGTCGCCTCGTAATTCTCAAAGTAGGCGTTCATCTCATCTTTAGAAATCGCCGCGGTGAAAGATGGCCGCGGGACTGTCATCTAGCGGCCGTTTCGCTCAGCAGGCGGACATTATCAATCACTCCATTCACAACTGCGGCGATTTTCAAATTAACAATCTCCAACTCGGTATATTACGTCATTCATTAAACAGCAATTAGTATTAGCATCAATTAAATCATACGCCACTGATTTCATAGACAAGTACAACTTCAGCGATGTGGAAACAGTCAGAGATTCTACATAAATAACTATTAACTCTTGTTGTTGTGGTATTCAGTCCTGAGACTTCTCTCATGCAAACCTTCTCATTCCCGCATAACTACCACATCTATACCCTCCATAATCTGCTTAGCGTATTCCACCCTTGTTCACTCCCCTCTAATGTCTCAAACCGTGGCCTATTAATCTATCCCTTCTCTTGGTCAACGTCTTCCATATTGTTCTCCTTTCCACTATTCTGTGTAGAACTTCCTCCTTAGTGATTCTATCCACCCATCATCTCCTTCTCCTATAGCAGCACATTTCAAAGGCTTCTATTCTTTTCCTTTCCGAAAATCCTATCGTCCACGTTTCGCACCTATATAACGCCACGCTCCATACCAACATTTCCTCATATTCATACTTATATTAGCTGTAAGTAAATTCCTGTTCCTTGCCTGTGCTATCCTACTCCAGTTATTACGCTTCCCAAGTAGCTGAGTTCCTTAACCGCCTTCAAAATATCCCTTCCCAATCTAACAGCCTTTGTTGTTCCACTGTTTCCCAGACAACATTCAATTACCTTGGTTTTCGCTTTACTAATCCTCATATTGAACTCTTTCTCCAGGACCACGTTCATGCCAAGTCTTCTTCTGACTCCACTAATACTACAATATCGTCGGCAAAGCTCAAGGGATTTTATTTCCTAAACCAATGTAAATAAATTTTCTGAATGACCGCCATTTTCTATCAATTTGAATTACTTTCGTGATCAGAGCTGCTCAGGGTTCAACACTCAAGGAGATGATAAAGTTTAAGATAATAATTATGAAAATATTTCTAATTAACGCTCCACTTTAATAATTTGAAATCTGGTCCCCTTTCTGAAGATTTATTTTTCCTCTTTTTAGGTGTTTTTTGTTACTGTCGCCTCATATCTCACTGTATTGCCCAGAAAAGTTTCTCCTTGGTCCAGGGGTCATTTCGGTTTCAACAATAATTTTTGGACGACTTGATCCTCTGCAACCTGCAAATGTGTGGTTCAGGACACCTTGAAGATTGAGGCTTTTCAATTACCGTGGACGATTTTGACCTTGGCCAGAGGAAGGAATGCCTTTCATTCCCCCAACATTTTCTTTATTAAAGACAATGAGCCATTGTTCGTCATCTGTTTCCGAGGGAGACGTTGCGTTGTGCCAGTCTCCACGATGGAACTGGGATTCCTCAAAACACATTTTAAAGTCAACACTAGGGAAGGTCTTTCACGAGAGAGACAAGTTTACTAGTTGGGTATTCGTATCAGCCGTATCAAACGGAATCAATTCGTCGCTAAGCTAACAGAATCTCTACAAACAGTCGCCATATTGGGGAGCTTTAAATATGGCGGAATCCGCACTTGGGTGCGCGCGCGTTTTTGCACCAAAATACCCTCCAAACTAGGACATACACTTTTTTCATCTATTCCACCATCTACGATAGAGGAGAGCAAAGTAGAGAGATGAAATGAAAAAAGGTAAGGAAGTGATAAGGTAGTTACGACGCTCCGGACGTCTTCAGTTTCGTCTATAAATTCCAAACCAGCGTGTGATGACGCTTGGTTGCTCCACGCTGTTAAAATGGTATGAGTAATATACACACACGCATACGGTGTTATTTATTGGATTCCATCTTGGGGACTGGACTGTCCGTGGACATGAGCAACTTTCTCTCCTCCAAATCGTCGATATGCCACAGGATCTTCCAGCAGTGACGTCGAGTGTTGTTGAATAACGATCTCCGCAAGTCTGGTTAATTGGGCCTCGTGAGCGCGTGTGAAGCGGTTGCGCAAAGTGGAGGAAACTGTGGGAAGTCGAGGTCCATCATCCAGGTCGGCGGCGTTATCAGCTGAGGATGTTTGTTGGCTGCGCCTTTGTTTCACCGGCGTGAAAATGGCCACGTTTCCGGGACAAACAAGAGATAAGACCAACGGTCGGACCACGGACGCCTCGCCCAAAGCACACACGGCCACGGGAAAGAGGTCGCTGGCGAATTTCACCGATCCGCACGTCTTGGAACTCGTCGCTTTCCATGCAAGACGGTCAACGTTCTGCCTCTTCCCTTGAAGACTCGAAACTGCGTCTGACCCTCTTTTCACCTCTGCATGTTGCAGCCAACATCCACCCTCTTGGTCTACAAATCTAATAAATCTACAACTATAATAAGTTGACTTTGGCGTGCCTCGGGGCAGCAAAATTGGGCCCGCTGCTATTCATTTTGTATGTTAATAAACTGCCAAAAATAGTTAAGGTCAAGCCAAAATTCATCTATTTGCTGATGATGTTATGGACATAGTTGTAAAGATCTTCTAAATAAAGTTCATTGTGAACTTGGAAATATTTTGAACTGGCTGTATTTCAGTAGTTTTAGTCTAAATACTAAAAAAAAGCATGTGAAAACTGTTAATTGTAGGTAATGATGCAATAGAGTGGGTTGACAGTTTTAAGCCCTTAGGTGTTGTTATTGACTATGAATTAAAATTTAATAAATCTGGAGAGAATATTGAAAAGAAACTGGCAAAAAATAGGAGCAGTTTGTAGATTAAGAAATGTTTTGTCCCTCAAAGTTAAGAAAACTATCTTTATGTCAATTGTAGTCCCTCGTCTATGTTTTTGTAATTCCTTACTATTTTGTGTAAGTGGGAGTACTATTGAAAAATTAGAAGTGATACGGAAGAGAGGATTAAGGGCTATTTTAAATGAGAACAAGTATTGTAAGATGAAGGATCTGCTAAACAAATTAGAATTTTTAAGTGTTTATGATGTACCAGATTATTTCAATATTTTTATAAAAAATATATTCAGAGGTAACTACATAGTCACAGCACCAGGGATAGGGGAAAATTTTTTAAATGGGCCACTAAAATTTAAAATGTATAAAAATTCATTTTTTAATAAAGGTTTAGTATTATACAAGTCGGTGTTACGGACACCAAAAGTATAAATGTATTGTAAAATTGTTTAATGTTTCAGTTTAAAAAGACTGATTAAATGTAAAAGGTAAATTTCGATTTAGAATAAGTTTTGTATTATGTAGGAAAATAGAGTTGAGAATATGTAATTAACTTTCAGCTAATATGAATTAATACAACTTGAAATAAATTATGAGAACTTCCCTACACAAAACCCAATAAAAACGTACACCACAAGGGCAACTATTGTCTATTCAGAGTCAGAAACAATTTTTTTTAATCTGATAATACTCCTCTAATTCTTTTTCTTTGAGAGAGCTTTATGTAATTTAATATTAATTGTATTATTAGTTTCAAATGTCAATTTCATTTTTCTTTGCTTCTACAAAGGTGTAAAATTGTTGTATTTGGCACAGTTCACAACATTATTTGTAACATTTTTTTAAATGTTGTATTCCTCATTTTTAACCTTTGACGGTTTCCCTTATATTTTGCAAATTATTTAAAAATAAAAATCTGACTTTCTGATTTCCCTCTAATACTAATTTAACGAGTCTCTAATGTGGCCTATTAAACTGACCATAACTTTCTCTACTCTCTAGTTATTTTCATGACTTCCTGATTTGTGTATCGACCTGACTGTGAACAATCCCCTGTAACACCGAGGCATGTATTCATTCCCATATAACGCCACCACAGTCCATGCAAACAGGTATAATCTATTACTACTATTATATGACTATAAATAACTAGCATAATATCATCAAATATTATATATACTATAGTCGTCGGCCTGCAGATCACTGGAAATGTCTTCCTAACTTTCTGATGAAGGGGGTGATGCCTCCGAAAATTTCAAGAACTCCAAACCTCACAAGGTGTCTACCATCTATGAACCTCAGGTAAGTCACCTACTTTCTATCTCTCTTTCCTTTCCTTATTAATTGTTTTAATTAACATGACAATGTCATTTCCTGACTTAAATATATATTTGGAAATGTCTCATACTCTCTCTGAATTTTTAAAGGTTCTCATATGCTGAGGCACCTTCATCTATTTTGGGAAGTGTATGTACCTTACTATTAAAGGGGAGTTGCCTGTTTTAGGATCACCCTCATGTAACCTGTTATTTTTTTTAAAAAAACCTATGCTATTAAAAAAGAGTTACCAAAAGGACATAGCGGCAGGAAATATACAAGTTCAAATATGAACTAAGTTCTTACTAAATCACTCCTTCTACTCTGTTGAAGAATTTATGAAGCTGAATGTATCATAGGGTAGATATTTATAATTATGAAAGAACATTATTAGAACACTAATTTTTTAGTATAGGATGTAAAAATATTTATCAATTATATATATATATATATAAGGTACAAATTGTATGTCTTCTGTATAGAACTTAAGAAAATCTTATTATAAGTTAAAAATTAATGAATAGTTACAGTATATTCTAATATTAATAAAGCAACCTAACTATGTAAAATCTCTGACTCGTTCCACATCCTTGAAGCTTGTGCTTGCTTCTCTATAGGATCTCTGGAATATGATTTTATACTTATACTTATTGATTGATAATCTAAGAAAATAAAAGTAATGAAAATATCTCAGGTACCAAAACTCCTACATATATTTTTAATAGGAAACAAAGACTGTGGTTCACTTCAAATCTTGTGTCAAACAATGGCTGTAGTAAGTAGGAAATAATGTCACAAATTGCAACAGCCAAGACAGCGTTCCCAAATAAAGGAGCTCTACTACTGAGAAGCAAATTATATCTAGAACTGCAGATGGAAGTGCTTTGTATTGACACTAATATCAAGGGAGAACCAAAAACCTGCAAGTAAAGCAATCGTATTTCTCAGATCCTTCAGTGAAGGTCTTAACAATATGGAGGACATTTGACCAAGAGAAGGGATAGATTAATAGGCCATGTAAAATTAGCATTAGAGGGAAGTGTGTGGGGTAAGAACAGAAGAGGGGAGGTCATGGATGGAATACACTAAGCAGATTAGGGAGGATGTGGTAGCCATGTAGAAATGAAAAGGCTTGCACAGGGTACATGTTGCTCTTGAGTTGACCTTCTTATTGACAATAGATACCTTTAGTTTCTCCAGTATCCCTAAATATTATGACCCGTCAGTACAGACTGAAAGTATGCAGCATATACTAATTTTTTACATCAGTCCCACTCAATCTATTATATAATAACTTCTGTCAAAAGATCTCATACAAACCTGCGTCTAGCTCTGTATAATTAACTGTACATGTCAATTGCTAACACTATTCATACTGAATTGATAATCGTCAGATTCTCGTACAATACATTACCTATGGTAAGTTAATAAATAATTTATCATATGATTACTTGCAACCCTAGAGAAAGGGAAAATTTTTAACTTGTTTATCATGTGCAACTTTCAACTCCCTAACAAATATTCCAACTGTTGGCCATGTTATTCTATTTTAATATGTCACACATTGTTTAAATTATTAATTTTAATTCCTTTATTTTGTAACATGGGCAATATTTTTAATAAGACTCTTTTGGTTTGGTTCCACCAAGTCAGTCCTCCTCCATTATTTAACTGAACAGAAAATTGAATGCAATTTGCAGATTAAAGAAATGAATAAGCTATTAAACCTGTTGTCCTTACTTTTAATTGGAGGGAAATAACACAGTCATCCTGAAATAAATTACAAGTGCATAAACAGTAATTTTTTATTACTTTGTCAATAACATTAAAAACCTAATCCTGATTATGTCAGCACACTTGCTCTGTGCCTTTAGTAGCTCATGTTATCCTGGATCTTAGACGAGCAGCGGAATGAAACAGTAATAATGCACATTTCTCATTCCAGACAAGATTCTCGTGTCACAAAGAATGTAGCCAAGATATATACGGAAGGCGCGCGGTTTAAAGTAAACGTCACTTGGTTGCAAATATTGACAAGGACCACAAAATTGGTCATAACGTCTATAGTCTAAAATCCTTCAATTTTATTTTGTAAATGTCTCATACAGGTCCTTAATTCTTAATTTATATTACTTGCAATTCTTAATTTAAAGATTTCGAAACTTAAGCAGAAATTCACACTCTTAAGATATTATTTTAGAGTTTCTTAAAATTACAAAACAAATAACTCCTCCTAAATTAATTCATATACTGCAGCACACGAGTATATATGCACCAGACTCCGCAGCTTGGTACTGTGAAAAGCATCAACATAAATTATAGAAAATTTAAGAATGGTAAAATGAATACAACAGCCTTAATTGTTGGTATGTTCATTACTATTTATCATAATTTTGCAACGTTTCATCTCCTATTATGGGATTTTATCAGGCTCATCATCTAAAAATTTAAAGACCATGATTTAAACTTACAAATTTAGCAATTACTAGTACATTTTAACATTTCAGCCGAGCGAGTCACGGAGTGAAGCCAATTAATTTCTAAATATTTAAGTTTGAACGACGTTTTACAATTTTTAATATAACTGTAAATTAATTTATTGTTATATAGCAACAATTAAGGCTGTTCAAATCAGATTGCCTGCAATGGGCAATTCCCCTCCATATTTGGTTGTAATCATCCCTTGGTTACAAATATTGACAAGAACCACAATTGGTCAAAACATCTACAGTTTAAGTCTAAAATGCTTCAGTTTTATTTTGTAAAATCTATGGGTCATTAATTCTTAATTTAGATTAGTCTCACAACCCATACATACCTGTTCCTGTCTGAATAATGAACTTACATTTATACACTTTATAAAAGGGACAAAGTAGGAGGTTTGCACACTTGGCGAGAACTCTGTTAAATTTCTGGAGAATGTAATGCACCACACTTGAAGGAAATCAATCCTCCATATCCGTATCCCCAGCAGCTCTCTTGTCCACCTCTCTACCACACCACATGTGTGTGGGGGCCATATGTTGCACGTGCCCCGGCCATTCCCAACAACACAATTCAATGTGTTTTATAATATCGGGGCATTTTTATATGTTATATAGCCCTATTACTACGTCTTCGCCATTGTCCATTCTCTTATATGGCTCCAAAAATAAAACACCCTCAACATCCTTCATTCAAAAACCATCAAGTTGCGTTCTATTACCTGGGTTATAGCCCACGTTTTGCAACCGTAGCTCTAGACTGTTCTTACTATTACTTTGTACACAAGATATATTTGCTATCCTACTCACTTCAGTGTTTTTAAATATTCCTCTGTGTGAATGGTATGTTTTATTGGCCTTCATCAGTCAGTGTACCTTCTTTAGTCTTTCATGATCATAGAGCCCTGGTATTTAAATTCCTCTACTTTTATTACCTCTTTCTTGCAGAGTTATTTTTAACAGATATTGGCCCTCCCTTTAAGTTGGCGGACTGTCTATACAGCAATTTTGACTGCTTAGTCGACAGCTGGCCGTCACTCGGAGTGCTTTTCAGAATCATATGATGAAACAGGCAGCGCCTTCGAAAAATTAAACTCTGCACTTAACGTGGTGCCTGGCAACTTTACACTTCAGGCAAGCCACCAAATTTCTCTCTCCCTTTCCTGTCCTTACTATATATAGCCACAACACCAACAACTTCAACCAGTGCTTCACACCTCCCCACCCCCCTCAAAAAGCTCTTTAGAAGCTGAAATCCAAAAAAAAAGTAACAGCACAAGCACATGTAATCCCATTGGAATATGCTGAAAGCTTTGTTTATGCCTTGATATGTGGTTTACACAGTGTCGTGTGTATGTGTGTTAGCATTTACATATTGACACCTTTGAGGAAGGATGTGTTTGAATGTGTGTGTGTCAATATAACACAAATTAATCAAACGTTTGGAACATGGCATTGGATAGTAAATAAGGATAGAAATGGGGGAGAAAGTTAGGAAATTCACTTTTAGGCCATATGCTCGGCACAGAATAATGCTCAGAGAGAAGCACATGTTCAGCGTAGAGAGGAATGGAAGAAAAAGACTAATTGTCACAGAAACCTCCGTTATAGCTGCAGTGCCTTACCATTAGGCTACAGTCGCTGACTTACCAAAGGTAGCCAGTCTTGTAGTTAGGTTAGTTTACTTGGGATGGATACAGAAGAGCCTCCATTTAGGATAGATAACTAATTAATGAAATGTTTGGAAAGTGACAAAGTCACACAAGACTGTCAATCTTCAATAAATTGGTTAAGGAACTCCGCAGATCCAGGTTTGAGTCGCAGCAGTACCAAATATTTTCCGTCATTCTTTCAGTCTCCTTCCATTCCTCTCTACGCTTAGCATTTGCCTTTCCCCGAGCATATGACTTAAAAGCAAATTTCTTACCTTTCTCTATCCTTATTTACTATACATATACGAGTCTTTGCCTAGCAGATCACTTTCTGATGAAGGGGGAGTTGCCTCCGAAAATTCAAGTACTCTAAACCTCAGGTAAGTCACCTACTTTCTATCTCTCTGTCCTTTCCCTATTAACAAATTTACATTCTGTTTTATTTCAAAAATAAAAAATTAATAGCTATTTTACTAGTTGAAGTACTGAAACAATCACTAAACTAAATTTACATTTTTAATAAACACACAGAAGTTACAAAACCAAAGATTCTTTTCATGACAACTGCAGAAAATCTGAGTGATGTAGATAAATAAGTGACTGTGCAAAACCCAGGAAAATTGAAAATCGCCATCACAAAACAAAATGCGAGTCGAAAGCCTCCGCCGGAGAGTCAAACAGTTTAAAATTTGTACAACCTCCATGTGAAAAAACAGCTTCACTAACAGTGGTGTGTAATACGTTCATATGCAAATATTTATTTGTAACAGTAATAATTAATAAAATAGCTTACACCAAGGCTTAAATGTATAGTGTGTTAATTCAAAATATTTCATTTTCAGTGATAAATTCTGTAATTTGTCATCAACTTTATTATTGTAAGGTTCTTCAACACTGAACTACACATGCACAAATTTACACAAATATATTACACATATTCAAAGTATAAAAGTAATTTCCTCAAAATTCACTAAGAAATAAATCTCTTGCCTCAATTTTACAGATCCCCGTTTAACGGGCATCAGACCCTAGACAAAATCTGAGGCTGGCCATCTCTCAAGCTAGTCACTCTTATTAATGTTACAAAAACAAAAGTAATACCCTCTTTGGTTCTACAAGCATTCTGAAAGGAAAGTAAAAATAAAATTAAAGTTCAGCACAGTTGTCCCATATGTTGCACTTCATAAAAACGAATCGTTCCTCTTCTTTCCTTTAATCTGATTGTCACATTTTGGTATATACAATTGTACACCTCAAGTACTTCTCATACTGGTTGGAAAACAATATTTCTTCAAGTTGTAGCTGCAGCAAACGGGCACACATAAGGTAATTTGGGGAAAAAGTGAAGTTACTATGCAAAATCTGAATACCAACGAGGACACGATGTCGAGTATATTTCAATTTGACGACGCGCGCCCCTAAAATGAAGGGCTTTGTAGCATTAAAACCTACAAGTGACGACTACTTGCGCAAGCAGTTGTAGACTAATAGTACATTCAGAGTATTTCTTTGAAATAGAAACACGTCGCCAGTTTCGTTATATTTGGAAAGATATTTGCCTCCGGCTCGCTGTATTAAAATTATGCATTACATGCTCCTAGGGCATGTTAAATTTCCTCCCACAGGACATTTCTAATTTACAGGATACCACTTTAACATACTTGTATAAAATATAAATAAAATTGTTAATTTATGAATATAAATGCAGCTTCAGTTACAAACAAACAGTCCTTGCTTATTGGGAACACAAAGAAGAAGAATGTGTGTCATCTTAAAGATAGTTCTACTTCACAATGCAGGATGCAAAATTAAATAATGTTAACAACATTCAAGGAATCAAGCCCACGGGTTTGATGAGATTGGTTACAAAATATCAAGTTTTTCACGTTCATCCTCGATGAACACTAAAATCTCAACGAATTCTAAACGCAGAGTCAATACAGGCTGTCGAGAAGACTTGACGCGCGACAAGGAGTCCGCTTCGCCGCGCAAACGTGAGTCGAGTTACGGGGCGGGAAGGAAGGTTCGGAACGAGGACGGGGGCGGCAACGTGTTAATCCTGGGGAAACTGACTTGAGATTAAATTCCAAATAGAATAAATTTATTTCGCTTCAATATGCAATTTTTAAAAAGAAGGACACATAATACTCAAATTTGTTTTGAACTAATCAGTAGTACATTATGCAACATAGTATATGAATATACATTACAATGAATACATGAAAAGTTGTAGAAAAAGAAAGACCAGTGTCAAAAAGGGCTACATGATGTAAATATATTTTTTCTATACAAGATGTGACGAGAAGAAAACAGCGGTGATCAAACCTCCGCATATCAATTTTGACATGGCAGCAGCAGGTTGAATTTCACAGTAATTTAGCTAGCATACAGTTAAACCTAATAAACTACATGATTAAGCCCTCTCTGAAGGGAAATTGGTCTCAAACAATGGAGCGAGGCAGTAGCTGTGGATATACACGCAGCCTGTATTTACTAATGTACAATACAATCTCATCAGTACACATATAAATTAAAACACTTAACTTTAGATCCATACCATGCATGGAACAATACAATTGAACATAATGTTTGGATTATCTCAGTTCCGATTTGACATAACTGCTCCTCACCTTCTCCACACACATCATACACTCACAGTGCAAAGAAACTCTGGTTTTTTTTTTTTGTAGTAACGAGATTTTACTGTACCATCAAGAACAGTTATAATAATGAGGTTAGCATGTATGTTGTTCCTTTTTAAAGGAAGTAGTCAGGAGTTCTTCTGGTAACATGTGGTTCGCCACGCCTTGGAGCTGGATCAAATTGCAGGCTGAAATAACAAAACGTAATACCACAATCATATTTAAATTAGCCAACTCATAAAAAGAATAATCAAGAAAGAACTGCGAATAATAAAGCTAACGAACTTGACAAAGATCTCTCGAGCAATGTTATTTAGATGGAAACTATAAAAGCTTGTCCCACAATATATTTAGTAAACCACCATATTTTTATTATAAGGAGAATAACTCAATGGTCAAACCAAGAATATATTTTACAAAATGAACAATTACATTGGCCAATAGTCAGAACGTCTTTAATATCACTTCAGGGTTTATATTGACACCAATATAAATATAAAGGCACAAACTTGTCCCTTAATTAAATTAATTTCTTCAGATGGACATAATAATAATAATAATTCAAAAGAATTAAACTTAATCATTAATTATTGTTCAATGTCTTTAAATTCTTGTTTTAATTTATTACAATCAAGTGCCTATAATAAGCCCCAAAATCTATTTAATAGAAAAGAATTTTGAATTAAATTTTAAATGCATGGACTATTTTTAAGACACGCTTTTACTCTCACATCAATAAATACAAGGAATTGGCTATCCCAATTTAGCTTCCTACTGGTAACAGCGATGTGTTCCTGCATGGAAAACAATTTATTGATCCCATTATAAACCCAAATTTCTAAAAATTTATTCACTCAACCATAAAGATAACACAATATTTCATAAAATAAGACTTTTTAAAAAACTACTTACAATGAGTACTTTAAAGCATCATCTAGTTCCATTATTGCAGCCTGATTTCCACAGCGGTAACAATAATTAGGAGCAGAAAATATTGTTACAACATTACGTTCATGGCACCTGCAAAGATTAAATAATCAGTACCAACATTCTCTATAAATCAAAAATATCTAAAAATATCAATTCATATAATAAAAAGTCCAGCTAATTTGTCATCAAACAATACATGTTTTTCTGCATTTGTGGACTTCCTTGGGTAAATTTTAAATGGATTTGCTTTAGTGACAGCTATATCCATATTATTTATCTTAAATAAAGACTAATATTGTTTGCTGACTGACTGGATTTCATATTTATAACAAATTCTGTTCCAAGTAAACAACTTTGTTATTACCAATTGTATCCTTCCATTACAAGCTGGTGAGCACGTGAGACTAATGTGAGGCCATTTGAGTGGTTGAATGTCTCTGAAATATCCTGGCCGAATGTGTAACCCGCACCCCTTGGTGAAATGCCCCAACCTCCTCTGTCATCAGGATCAGACCATAACAGATCACACATTGGTCCCTAAACAGGTAAGCATTACACTGTATAAAAATAATGGATTAATATCCTTAGTTTAGTAAAATAATAAACTAACATTTTTGTTAGACATAATTGTAAGTCACTTAAAATATTGTAAATGCAAAGTACAATTCTCATCCTGAAACCAAGCACTGAACATAAAAATGAAATTTAATTATTTTCAGAAATTAGTAATGAAGTAGTCAATAAACAGAAAAATAAGTGATAACATTAATACCACATATTTCTATAATCCTAGTCACTTTCACCTGGTGATCAGAAGGCCATGACAGACAAACCAGCTTTTTAATCACTTAATTTTGTTCGTCTATTGGATAATTCAATATTATTTTGTTAATTTTAATTAGATACAGACGTTTTTACATTTTATTTGCAATACAGTACATCATAAATATTTCTTAATATTCCCAAAAAAAAAGTTTGTATGCCAAACACCAAGGTGTCACTATTAAATATTACAAACCGGTTCGAACCACCAACGGCAAATCAACAAGACATTTAAATCTACTTACAGTCAAAAACCTTTCTCATCATTCACAACAAGCCACTACTAGTAAAAATTAACAATAGCAAACCCTACCATTTAATTACACCGATCTTATTATTTCCATTGCCGTGTACAAACAGCTGGGTTGGTAATAAACTCCTTGAAACATTCCAAACACTATATCACTTTATCTCATTGGTTTCTCTTTGAAAGATTAATTTGTCATTACAATCTTAATATTATGAACTCTTGAGTTTCTTCTCTATCTTATCTTGGTTACAAAAAAAGTGTGATGGAATGATAAACCTATGATTCATTGTAAGGGAACACATTGTAATAACAATAATACATAATTTCCACATTGGTTTTGACAATAGACAAAAAAATCTTCCAATTAAACTCAAACGTTTAAATTTGTTAAAAAACTGCTTTTTACCTAGTATGATAATTATTATCCAAAACTATACTAATAACACACAATAATTAATACAAGGTATTGCTCCTTAACATAAATTGAAACCTGACCACCCAAAACAGTATAAGTTTTTAAAAATAATAGTATTAATGAAATAAAATTGGGATTAAAACCAGACAACTCAAATGTTTGGTATACCCCAAGTTTTCCACTTAGACCTGAAATTTGTCAGAATCATTTAAAACAAACTATTTGTAGCCCTCAATTAAACAAGAAATTTGTAATTAAGAAAATAATTTCAAAAATATAAAAAATACTATAAAAATTACTCAAAATAAATTTTAACAACAAGTTTTCTTAACTATGGAGATGAAGTATTGAATTATTATTTTGTTGTATAATGATAACATGATGGTATTTAAAATGAATCCAAATTATTGGTCAACTATTGACAGGTTTCAAAATGCATACAACTATTTTATAGCTTACAAATAGCAAAGTTATCGTTGTTCTTATAATATACAACTCTTACCTCATGTGGAACTTCTTGCAAACGGTCCAAGGCTCTAATATGGTCCAAAGTATCAATAGATGGAGACAAACCTCCATGAAGACAAAATATCTGGCCATCAACGAGTGCAGTCAATGGCAAATAATCAAATAGGTCTGTGAAAAATTTCCATACATTTGCATTGCCGTACTTGCGCAAACATTCATCATAAAAACCATAGACTTGGGTAATCTGCCTTGACTCGTGATTTCCACGTAAAATTGTTATTCTTTCTCTGTATCTAACCTGAAATGGAAAGAAATACTCAGTAGCACTTTTGAATTAGCCAATTAATTAAAATCAAAATATAATAATGCTCCACTACAACACTTTCAAACATACGATAGGGTTAAGTGCGTTATGTAAATGGCCTGCTACAAAATTCATGGGGCAATCAATTGTGGCAGACTGAGTGGTGACTCCAGATTGTCAAACTAGATTTGCATATATATTACGAGAAGGTATTGGAAAAAGATCTCCTATAGGGGTATAATTGCTATATATAAATGAAGGAAAATAAATTCTTACATGATGCACAATCGAGTCTTAATGCGATTGAACAAATTGATCATAACCTTCAAACTCAGATCACTGGGTGTGTCCACAAACAGTTTTGTGAACTTACTATGATAACTCTGTAAAAGCATACTAATTATTTGTAAGAAAAGAAATAGCTTACATCCAAAACCTTGAACACAATTAGAAATAATTATAGCACTATTGTAATTCTATAAGATAATGTACAGGAGGAACAAGAAGTGCAGAAAAGTATCAAATGTTCATATACTGCAAACAATAATACATTTGTTTAGGAATTGCAGTTAATTAAAACATATGCACCATTTCCAGTGCAACTGCAGGTTGATATGGCTAAATTTAAAATTGGGAGTTTAATGTGACATTCCAAATTATAAACATATTTAAAGCATATATACGAAATAAATTGCAATGATTTATTGGTAATGTGTTAATGAAACCTAAAATCAAATTAAAGTATCAAAATTTATGGAACCATATAAACTGCAAGTTACTTTATTTATTTAACAAACATTCAAACCTTAATCTTACAATTACACTCTTCAAGTATTTACACCATTGATAGAAGGGTGAAAAACATGTCATTCATATCACAAATTTAAAAAATTTCAAAGGAGAAAAAACTACAACTGAGATACTTTCATTGATTTGGGTCCAAATTAATTTTAAATTATTTAATTGGCTAATTTATTAAAAAGTGCCATATTTAGAGACACAAATGTGTGAATATTTCACATTCTATGAACACAGCTTTCAACTGAACAAGTAAACAATATAGCACAGAAAACTACACCAAGCATATTGATGCAAACATTGAACTAAAAAAATGGAACTACATATCAGCAATTTATATCTAAAATATTTGTATTACAAGATACATATGGAACTTTAATAAAAAATCAATAGTGAATTCTAGTTTACCTTTAAAGCTACAAGCAAGGTGACCGTTTCAACTGAATAATAGCCACGATCAACATAGTCTCCCATGAAAAGGTAATTAGTATCTGGTGACCTCCCTCCTATTCGGAACAGTTCCATTAAGTCGTGAAACTGCCCGTGAACATCTCCACAGACAGTCACTGGGCATTTTACCTCTTGCACATTTGATTCATTGGTCAAAATTTCTTTTGCCTAATAAATGAACAAACAAAATAGTAAATATTTTATAAACTTAATTTTCACGCAACACAATTTTAAACTATATTAACGTCTCAGTCATAGGCTAAGACGAAATACATCTACAAAGTATGTAATACTTTACTAATTAATCACATTGCTGATGAAACATTAAATACGTGGTGGATGCAAAATTCTATAAATAAAATATTATCACGGCATTAAGCATTGGTTGGAAACTAGAAAGTAATATTAAAACCGCATAAAATAAAAGCTTCAGAAATGAACTGAATCATACCTTTTCGCAGAGAGTTTTAACTTGGCTTTCTGTCAGTTGTTTGCACTCGTTTAACTGTTCAATCCATTGGTCCAGTTCCTTCAAAGACGCTTTCTCCTCCATAACGTTGTGCTACACGATAGTATTGTAAGAACTATTATTTATAAACACCGCAAATAGAATACATACATACAAATCCACTCGAATTTCATATACAAAACACCCTAAGCATTAGTCTCAGTCAAAATGGCCGAATATGATCCTTGAGTGACGTCACTATTTGAATGTCGACATTCGATTTTCAAGAACTCCGGAATTATTTCAATTGAAATTAATAAAACGGGTTCCCAATGCAATTAATCTTATTATAAGACATTGACGAAATTCCGTTAGAGACATTTGAACAGCACGAGCATCCTGGAGAGTATGTAATTAGTTTTTTAGAAAAGTTTTACTGCAATATTTATTCTCCAAAGATGTTACGAGACAAACTTAGATTTAAGCTGGTTGGTCAAATCTAAAGATAAATTTTCGCGTCATGGAATACTTAAATACTGATCCGCAATCAATAAGATAAATATCAGTACTTTATCAGTTGTGTTTAAAACAGATAAAAAAATGACATGCCCTCTATTGTTAAATCTTATGAGTAATATCTTTGACTATGCGCCACTAGTGTCATTAATCGGTATTAACTTACCAATAAGACTACTGCAGAGGGAATTCTAAATCAGAAGCCGAAGGCGTGGTTTTGAGTTCAATGTGCTCGACTCAATTTTACCAATGTCTGAATCTTTAATTTTGCGAGGAACTCTTAGAGCTCACAATGGCTGGGTCACGCAGGTTGCAACGAATCCGAAATATCCAGACACGTTATTATCGTGTTCAAGAGGTACGTTTCACGGCTCTTTTAATTGTTGTAAATTAATTATTTGCTTATACAAATCAATCTTGACTTCAAAACTGTTTCGAATTGCCTCATTTGAGTATTGCTCTTATGAAATATGAACGTTTTGACCTGAGCGTAATTACTAACAGTTTGCGGTCAAATTGTACTGTTGCATTGTTAGTGGTTTATATTGTGGCGTAGTGCCTTAATTTGGAACGTTTTAAAATTGTCCCTCGTTTTTGATTTTCCGTAGATCGTTCGCTGATTCTTTGGAAGTTGGTTCGAGATGATTCAAATTTTGGTTTCCCGCAGAAGAGATTGTTAGGGCACAATCATTTCGTAAGTGATGTTGTCATTTCGTCCGATGGGCATTTTGCCTTGTCTGGATCCTGGGACAAGACACTCAGATTGTGGGACTTGTCCAAAGGCGTGACAACTCGAAGATTTGTTGACCATAAAAAGGTTTGTTTTGTAAATTTGTTTGAATTGAACTAAGCTCTATTGTTGTCAATTATTTCGAAATATCTATCGCGGTAAAATTGGAAGAATCTCATTTTTTTACTTCTTGGGTCTTTATAAGCTTAATGTTTGCGTCAAGTTTAACTTCTAATTAGTTTTAAAATTTTCAACCCCCTCCTCCCTGGCACACAATTTAGCCTTATGTAATCCCTACAATTTTACTTACCGCAATTTTTCCCGTAAAGATTAGGGAGTAGTATAATATTCTCATATTGAAAGGTGCATCCATTATTTTTAGGGAAGTGTAACTCCATTATCTGCCTTTATACATGGTTTGTTGTGCCCCACTGTTAACCAGAAAGTCTGTACTAGCATGCTGAAATTGCCGAGAACGATTACTTGTGGATTATTTCAATGTGAATAAGACCATTGTCTCGAGATTATATCTTCATTGAAGTTGAAAATTTTCTTTACCTTTTTATCATATTTAAATATGCTGCAAAAATAAAGGAAATTCTAATGCTAACTTATGAATAATTGAGTTAATAAATTACAAGGGATAAATTCTTGCCAGTTTACAATTTTGGCTGGAGAGGGAGGGTGTGATATTCATTCTATCAAGCTCTTCTTTAGCCACACGATGCAATAGTTTATATGAGTGTTCCAGTTCTTAAAAAATTTCCATCCTTAAATTCAAATTTCAAACCTTTATTTCAATTGTCATACAGTTAATGTTTATATTTTAGTTTCAACCATTCTTGTTACAATTTTAACTGCAATTACAATCATACAGTATATGAAAGCTTGAACATTCTATTCAAATATAATAGATCTTAACAGCATATTGTTAGCAAAGAGCTGTACACTAAAGTTTACTCTGTGGTCAGATTGTTTCTCCTTCAAACGTAAGTCCATTAACTAAACAGTTGTGAAAGATTGTGAACATTGTTTGTTCTATTTGAATTCTGATTTGCTTAGTTACTTTTATGTTGCATATTAATTAGATATCATATTACAGATTGCACTGTGGAAATCCTGGATCTTCTCCACATAAATTTCATCACAACTTGATTGGTATGTTGATTTGGCCCCATAGTTTCTTCAAGTTTTACAAGATTCGTATCTAACCAATCTAACACTATTCAATAAAAATTTCAGATTCCTAACCTCTCTTGTTACTCACTTCAGACTGATTTCTATTGATACACTTCAACTATGGTTGTTTTCATAATTTATTGGTGAAACGAATGTATTTTTATGTACTATTCCAAAAGCTGTAGTCATAAACAAGCCACTTTAAAATTGCATTAATATGAATGATTGCCATCATTAGTATTGTGCTGCTCGCTTTGACTGACAACTTCAGCAATAATTTGTACTTGGCAACATTTTAATAATTTATTTGTTACAGGATATATTTTTCTATTGTTAACATAGACTAAAATGTATCACAGTTAGTGTAAAAGGTTTTGCTGAATCTATTTTGATGAGTTGCTCATTTTATTTAATCTATATTCACCTTTGTGGCATCAATTTAAATATAGAATATTTAATGTGTTAATTGTGAAGTGTGTTGGTAAACATTCTTAATATAAGGTAACACAGTTTGGAAGAAGAATTTAAATACTTGATCAGTATTAATTCTTCCACTCAATCTACTTCTTAGATATTATAGTTCAGTTTATCATGCCACCAATCAAGTGTTTAACTATCATCTCTTTACTTAGGCAAATGCGCTATATTAAGTTTGTTGATGATGTGGTAATCTGTTCAAAGACTGATCTGTTGCAACCCTCCACACTAATCTACCCTGTGCAAGCTTTTTCATATCTACATAGGTACCACATCCTTACTGATTTGTTTAGCGTATTCCATCCTTGCCTCCCTCTTCTGTTTTTTACCCCACACACTTCCCTCTAATGTTAAATTTGCTATACCCTAGTCTCACAACATTGCCCATTAATCTATCCCTCCAAATTGCTGTCTTCCCGTATTTTGCTTAGAACTTGACCCTATTCACTCATCTGATTTTCAGCATTTCAAAAGCTTATCTCCCATGTTTTGCACCTGTGTAACACCACACTCCATTTGAACATTTTTAGTATACAACATACAGATGTATGTCTAAATAAATAAAGTATTGCATCCAGATGGAAAGCTGTTTCAAGTAGACATGAATGGAACTGATTTATTGTGTTTATACTCGATTGGTAGTTAAACTTTTGAAAATGATTAAACAAACAATCATTCTTAATTCATTTGTTTAAACTGTTTCAGGATGTTTTGAGTGTTGCCTTTTCTGCAGACAACCGTCAAATTGTTTCAGGTGGCAGAGACAAGACTATAAAATTGTGGAACACACTTGCTCAATGCAAGTATACCATGAATGTAAGTTAATTGGGTCTCATATACTACTTGTTTTTGTTATACTCTACAGATTTTGTGAATAGAAATGAAGTGTTACAATTCTGAAATTATTTGAGTAATTGTATTGTATAGAATTGTCTTTCACTTTGTAAATTAAATTTTTAATCTAAAATGGAAGTGCATTTTACTAACAATATAGCTCTTCTACTCACAATAGGCTATGTCTAATACTTCATCAAATATATAGAAAATAAAATGTTACAGTATATTGTGATATGGAAAATCTCTGATGTTTTTTAGGAACAAGATGGAGGACAGGGACATAAAGACTGGGTTTCTTGTGTAAGATTTTCACCAAACGTACAACACCCAATTGTTGTTTCTAGTGGATGGGACAAGAGAGTAAAAGTAAGATTGGCTGTCAGTCACTTAATTCTTAATGTTCCGATTATGATATAAAAATTGTGATTGTTTATTGAGCCATATTAAGTGGATGTAAATACTGTTGTAAGCGCAATTGCACAAGTCTTTTAATCAAATCTATTCTAAATACTTTAAAAATCCCTTTCATAGGATTAATTTCTTTGTTAAAAAAAATTTGTGTACGTTTGTTTTGTGAGAGTGGTTAGGCAGAAAGTTTTAAATACAAATTTGGCTGTGATCAATAATTATCAATCAAGACTGGTAAAAAAATTTACAATGTTGCTAGCTAAAATTGGGAGATGTCATAGTCCTTATTAGATGACAAGAATATTTTGTAGGAGAAAGTTTTGTACAAGTTTCTCTTGCATTTGAGGTAATTTGAGTAGTGAGTTGTGGCGCTCACGTTTTTCATCTCATGACTACGAGGCTAGAGAAACTTCACATAATTTTTATTTTGTTACCTAAGATGTGTTTTGGCTACTTTTCTTTAACTTTACACTAAAAATTACAGACAATTATATTTTAAGTAATTGCATTTTACTAGAAATACTGAATGTTGTTAAATTTGTTAAAGTAGTTGATTTTGTATGATAAAATAGGCATAATGACTTATCATGGCACAAGGAATACAGAATACTTTGGCATCAAAAAGTGAATTGTTCAACAAAATATAACGTTCATATATGGTGCTCATTCCATTACTCAAATGACAATTTGATGAACTTTTTGTGTGTTCATTAGGCCTCCAAAAATCAAATTTGGGCAGGGGAAGGAAAATTGGAATAGAGCACCAGTTGCTTGAAAACTAAATAAGCAAACCTTTGCGAAGTTGTGATATTCAATGGGGATTACAAAATATAGTGCTCTGTTCAGTTAAATTGATTAATTTGCAACTTGACCAACCATGAACTAATTATTTTTCTCTACCAATTACAGGTATGGAACTTGGCTACATGTTCTATGCAAGCTGATCACGTAGGCCACACAGGATACCTCAATTCTGTAACAATCTCACCTGACGGATCTTTGTGTGCTTCAGGAGGAAAGGTAGTTTTGTTTACAGTAGTTTGTAAAATCTTGAATTTTTCAATTTTGCTTAGGTTATCAATATTTATTTCCCTCTTGGGAAAGCTTGTTTGTATTGGTTCTTAACATTGATTTGACCACCAACAAACTAATTTATTTCATATATCAATTTTAAATTGGAGGGGAAAATTTGTTCCTAATATAGATTGCTACTTGGGCATCATGATAACTAGGAATGGCAGAAGTATAGTGCACACAGAGTAGGATAGCACAGGCAAGGAAGGCTTTCACAAAAAAGGGCAATTTATTTACAGGTAATATGACTGAATATTAGGAAATCATAAAAATATTGGTATGGATGTGAAACTTGGAAGGTAAGAGTTGCAGAAAGGAAAAGAATTGAAGTCTTTGAAATGTGATGCAATAGGAGAATGCTGATAACCAGATGGGTGGATAAAATCACTAACGAGGAATAGGGGAAGAGAACAATATGGAGGATTTTGACCAAGGAAAGGGATATATTAATAGGCCACATGACTGTAAATTTTGTGTTTGACTAACAATAGTGGCTATTATAGTATTCTGTTTTTTCATTAATGTTTGCCCTATTGGCATTGTGCTGGTTCAGTTTTGTCATTGATATTTTCATTAATCCTTGCATGTTGTTTCTTACTTAATATGCATAAAGACTGCCATTCCACATTATATTTCAACACCTTACTGCGTGTTTGCCATTAGTTATATAGCTCTTATCTTCAGGATTGGACTGTTTTGCTGTGGGACCTAAATGAAGAGAAACACTTGTACACATTGGATCACAAAAACATTATTAATGCCTTGTGCTTTTCACCTAATCGCTATTGGCTGTGTGCAGCAACTGGTCCTTCGATCAAAATTTGGGCAAGTATATAATATTCACTGGGCTAATATGCATGTTTTTCATATTTAGTGCATTAACCACATATTGGTGTTAATTATTTTAAAATTTGTTTTTATTATATTTTTTACATGAATCTCCTTTCAGGACCTGGAAGGAAAGTTGCTCGTAGACGAGCTTTGCCCGGAGGTGGTGAGCCAGTATTCGGGTCTGGACACCGAGCCGCCGCAGTGCCTCTGTCTCGCGTGGTCAGGGGACGGCCAGACCCTGTTTGCCGGATACTCCGATCACCACATTCGTGCCTGGCAGGTTGTCAACAACTAGAAAGAGAGAAACTTTCTTCGTATACCATTGTTCATTTCCTAAGAAATGTGAATATGCAACAGATGTTTACTGAAGTACAATTACTTAATTTGAGACAATGTTCTCTGTTGGGCTGTGAACCCCATAATTTGTTCCTATTATTTTTCATTTATTGTAGTTAAGTTTTGAAATGGAGAATTCTTCTGAAGAATCTCTTGTAACAGATTTATTTCAGAAATGTGTGTTATCTTGAAATGAAAATTGAGTTTGTTATTATCCCTATTTTTCCTCGTCCTTAAATGTGTTCTCTACAGAGCTTTTTCTGCGCCCGTAATAGAAAATTATTACCAATAATAATTTAAAAGAGTAGGAATTCTCACTGTATGTGTGAAAACAGAATATATTTTTGGTGACATTCACAAAGAAGATATACATAATACTATGCTGCTCTTAAACCCTAAATAATTTAATTTTGCTCTTTGTAAACCATACTGCTGTCCAAAGTAGAAGGGCAGTAATTAAAACTTTTTGACTTTTGAAAATGTTTAACAGATAAATGTATAATTAATTTATGAAGACAAATTCATATTTCTTGGTATGGGTAAAACCAATTTGAATGAAGTGTTTTATGTAAATGTTGAAGCTCTAAAAAACTATTCCTTGATTTCTCAAAAGAATTTTTTTAGACTCCTTTCTATGGCAGATTATTAAAAGTAATGTTTTCACTTTTTAAAAAATTGGGACTTTGGAATGGTCAAAAGAGGCAGTTTCTCAGAATTTAAGGGAAAATTAAACTGATGTTCATCTATTGGTATGTATTAAAATAGAAAAAATTTAGTGTGTTGCTATTCATTTGACTGCTGTGACAAAGCTGCTGCTAAACGTCTAAAATAGTTTCTCTGGCTTTTCAAAAAACTTGCAACTATTAATAAATGTTAATCTGTAGATTTTGAAGTAGCAGATAATTATAAATTGACTGGGTTGAATAGAACGGTTATGAATCCAAGTGGTTTTTTTCTTTAAGCAGTTCTAAGTTATGGTCTGTTCTGTGGAAAAATTACTGATAATTGTGAAATTGTTATAATCTACAATTAAGTTATCTGGCATTCAAAAAATTACTAATAGAAAATTCAGACAATTTGTCAGCAAACTGCTATTTATTTCTACACCAACACATTGTTAAATGACAACTATTTTAGGAAGTAAAATTTTGTTTGTTCCTATTTTTTTAAAAAAACCTATGGCCAAGAGTCCGAAATAAAATAATTTTATTGGAACTGATAACATTGAGTAATTTGGTGTTTTCCATTTTTCCCCAAGTTACAAGCAATGTAATTAGTTCATACTATTAAAAATGTGATATTTATTAAAAATACATCATATTTTTTTAATTTTTATGTACTGAAAATTAATTTCGATTTTATAATTTTTTGTGTATAGTTCCCTGAAGAAGTTCACAAAGCTGGTGAAACTTTGTATTTAGAGTAATGAAATTTATTTGCTGACTTCTTTGGCCGTATTTTTATTTATTTGTTATGATTATTGTTGTTCTTTTGATACCTTTCAATTTATTGTAAATTTTATTTGTTAGTTTTATGATGAAAGAAGTTGATTAGAATCGATATTTTCCATATATAAAAATCAGAAAATTACTAGAGGTTTCTCTTTAAATTATCGGTATTGTAACATCTCTGTAGCTGATTGCAACAATTGCTTCCGTGAGGCGCGCTTGAGGATTCCAGCTGCGGCAAGTCACGACTCTCAGCCTCAGGTCAGTAAAATTCATCATTTCGGTCATATTCAATTCATTTCACTGAACTGCTGTGGGTGTTTTCAACTACTAATTATGTCCTTTAACCTATGAAAGGATAATTGTGTACACAGTATACTAGAAGTTATTAACATTTCTGACTGAAGATTAGCACATATTATCTTAACGTACAATACTATAACGTTGAATGATTTTATTTGAAGTAATTACATTGAGTCATTTAGTGTTCCCCATTTTTTTCCCAAATTGTAAGTAATGTAATTAGTTCATCCATGCACACGTTTACGCAACAAATGGAAATGTATCATTGTTGAATTGAAAGACTCGTGTGGGAGCTTATTCACATCGATCCTATTTTTTCGAGACTATATTCAAGTGAATTATATTGCATTCTAGTAGCACGTATTCGTTTTTAGTGTGCCGTGCAACTAAATTATTTTCGTTTCACAGCGTTAATGTACATTAATGAAGTATTGTGTGGATTGTTGGCTAAAGAGGAAAGTTAGTACGTCACGATTAATCCCTCCCAACTTTGTAATATAGCCTTTATCATTGACACTTTTGTAATATATTGAAAGTTTTCCGTTCTTTTTATATAGATATTTAAAACCCATTAATTAAAATTTTGTAATTAAGTAGCAGTTTTCCCTTCCTTTCGCAGCTCCAATCAGACGATGGAGGAAACTCTCCACCAGCTCCTTTATGAATATTTATCGAATTAACCGATGAGTATATGTACAACCTCCCAACTTGGTAATGGCTAATGTGACTGATTGAGGCAGTAGAATACAACGCAGGTTTTTAAATATTAAAATGGTTACTTGGACGTAGCCGGATAAAGATTTGAATAATAGTATGTCAAATGAAAGAATCAAGAAGGGAAAATCATTTTCATATTAGAAATTATACAAGAAAGTTGCATATCAGATACAAACAACTTGTACACTAGAGGGAAAAAATACATATTTACAAATAGCCTTTATCACATTCGCTATTTTTGTTGTTGTGGACTGATGCAACCTTCCATACTAACCTATCTTGCTCAAGCATTTTCATTTCCGCTTAACTATCACATCCCACACCATCCCTAATCTGCTTAGCGGTTTTCCATCCTTGGCCTCCCTCTTCTGTTCCCTTTTCACTACTGCTTATTTTACAAGACCCTCAAGCCTCAAAACGTGGCCTATTAAACTATCCCTTCAAAGTCCTACAAATTGTCCGTTCTTCCCCTATTCTGCTTACACCTTCCTGGTTAGTAACGCCATCCATCCATCTCGTTCTCCTATAGCACCATTTTTCAAAGGCCTTTTTAGTAATGATTTACTAATATTCAGACTTATATTTGCAGTAAGTAACTATCTTCCTTGCCTGTGCTATCCTACTCTAGTTTTTATACTGCCCAAGTAGCAGAACTCATTAACTTCTTTCAAAATATCCTTCCCAATCTAAAAACTTGTTATTCCACTGTTTCCCATACTACATGGGAACCTTGGTTTCCCCTCTATTACTCCTCATGTTGAACTCTTTCTCCCGGACCTTGTTCATTCCAATTATTATGGTTTCCTACCGTTCTTCTGACTCTCCTAATACTGCAATACCATCGGGAAATCGTAGGGTTTTTATTTCTTCTCCTTGCAGTATGATTCCTTTTCCATATTTCGTTTCGTTCATCGCCTGTTCTAAATATAAGTCAAAGTGCATGGGCATCCTGTTGTTACTTCTTTCTTGATTTCTTCTGCTTTCTTTCCTTTATCTCCAATTCTAATTACTGCTGACTGCCGTCTGTAGAAGTTATGGTTAATTCTTCTTTCTCGATATTTTATACATGTCCTCTTCAAAATCTTTAATTACTGTGTTCTGGTTAACATTATGAAAGACTTTTTTCAAAATCTAGAATCGCCATGAACGTACGTCTGTTTTAACCTTATCCTATCTTCTATAATTAGACGGAAAGTCAAACCAAACTGATCTTTTAGAAACTTGAGCTTCGGGTGAAAGCATTTCTACTTCCGCATATTTTTTGCCTTTCCATCCTGGTATATGCTATTTTCAATTATATTTTGCATTCGCTATTACTCGTCGGTTAATTTGATGAATGTTCATCAATTTCGTGGTTATTAATGTACAAGAACCGGCAATTGTGCAAAATAACTGCTTTGATCACTTTCACCTTAACGTATACATTACAATAATCTGACTCGATTGAAAATCATTTTAGTTCAACGGCGAAATTAGTCAGGAGAAACATTGAAACTAATGACAAAACAAATTTTATAAATTTTCTGACTGTACCTCGAATAATTTAAGCGAAAAATTACAACCAAATGTGGTCAGAATTAAACATTATTTGTTAACTAAATATAATATTTATAATAATTTAATTTGGCCATAGTTTTTTGCCGACAAAGCTTTGTGTACACAGTAAAGAGAATAACGCGACGCGTCGTTCATTTCATTCGAACCTCTTCAAATATAAATGTATATTATTGTAAATAATTTAATAATCGCACCTGAAGATGTTCCGCCGAAAGGAACGACACGTGATATTTTCATTACTGTGTCCATGAACTTCGATTTTACTACTGACTAATTACCGTTTCCAACCTGCTATTGAACTTGTTCTTTTCAATCACTTTTCTGTGTCAACTGTACAGCAGTGACAAGTTGGAACTGTAAAAAATATAAATGTCTGCTCCACTCATTGTACCTTCATTGTGAATTGTTTAGAAAGTAGTATATTTTCCTATCTGCATCCATGTATTAATAATATTTTGGTGTTGATTATTGTATAGTACTTTAGTTTAAAATAATTGCAAACATTTTGGAAATCCACTCAACATACTGGAAAATAAGACAAGTAATAATTAATAATTATCAAAATGAGGGTTTATTTGGCTCAAAGTTTCACATATCCGGAGTGAGCAAGTAGATGTCTTTGGCGTGGACGTTTCTTTGCCGAGGATTCACTTTGACCACGGTCCTTTTGATCCGATTCCACTGTGCGTGCTGGCCGCGTCATACAGCTTTAGGTGAATCTGTTGCCATCACGTTGACTATAGGGCTAATTTGGTAAAATGTCTGAAACTTTGCAACTTAGAGGGACGTTACGCGGGCATAATGGCTGGGTCACGCAAATTGCGACTAATCCCAAGTATCCGGACATGATTCTGTCGTGTTCACGAGGTGAGACATGTAGCACGTTTTCTTTACAACATACGTTATACATTAGTAATTTCTAGAATAATTTATTTCCATGCTATTGATATTTATAAGTTTTTTAAATCCTGGTTCTGACAAAAAAAATACTAATTTCATTAATTATAATTATTCTGTATCTCTTGTAATTTCATTCAATGTGAGTTTGAGTTATAAATAGTAATTTCTTTGATGGAATCCAACCAAAAATTAGATAACTTTAACTATGTGTTATTTATCGATTTTACATTTGTGAGAATTGAGTTGATGAAAAAAAAAATTTCAGACAAAACTTTGATTGTGTGGAAGTTGGCCAGAGATGACACAAACTATGGTGTGCCTCAAAAGCGCCTCTATGGCCACTCTCATTTTGTGAGTGATGTGGTTCTCTCCTCCGACGGCAACTATGCTCTCTCGGGGTCTTGGGATAAGACCCTTCGTCTGTGGGATCTTGCAGCTGGAAAAACCACTAGAAGGTTCGAGGATCATACCAAGGTGCAAACATCAGTCATACGATGAAAGTCAGACAAACTCAAGCTTTTTTTTTTTACAATTTTTTTTATAAATAGAAGAGGTTGCTCTTGTACTGAGTAAGTACTGTATGGTTTTACACATTTTAAAACTTAAGTAAATCAATGATACACATCTTACACCGGTTTAAGGTAAGGCTTTGGAATAGTTGCCTTAAGGAGAGACAATCTGGCAAATTCTGGAAATTAAGGGAAATTGTCTTAATTAGTTGCATATAACTATTGTGCCGTGCATTCCATGTAAACATCCCAGTTCTTAATTTGTAGTGGATGCAACGTTTTCATTTATCCTCATAATTGCATTTTATGTAAGCAGTCTGTGGCATAATGTGCTTAAGGCTAACAATCACTTTGATACCCTCGCTCGCTCTCTCCGCATGCCTTGCCCCATCGTCTTTCTCTACTGTTGTTGCCCCCATGAATTAATTTGAAGCTTATTCCACCCACAATTGCTCCATGTATTAGGAAGAGAAAAGACAGTTCCACACACAATTGCCCCATGCATTAGACCAATGGAGCTCATTCCACCTACACGTGAATGAAGTGGGAAAATATTTGCTGTGCATTTTTGGCAATTTTACAAATCTGCTTGAGTCTTTTGTGGCAAGGAGGGGAATTGGGTAGAGTGACTGAGGTGGGCAAGGCGACGGTGCTTAAGTTGTTGCTTGCGTACAATTGTAAGTTTCGGGTTGGCAAGAATCGCAGTAGTTATGTGAACTGTTGGTCTCTCCTTACGATAAGTCAAATGTTGGTCTAAAGCCTTGGAAATTGGTATTGCTTGGCTCATTATCAAGGTATGTGAAATTCTGTAAATCGAAGACATTGAGCCAGTTTCAGATGGTGCAGCTAAAGACACAGGCAGGATTCCAGAGACTAGTAGGTCAGGGCAAGCAGTCTCGATTACTTACGACGATGTCACAAAATTTAATAGATTTTCCTTCTCCCACTTATGTTGATTTTAAAGATTTTGGCACTCAAATATTTGTAGTTCAGCAAATTATTTTCACCAATTATGTGCGAGTGGCAAGGCTCTGGAATTATAATTGTCTGGTTCTGGTGCTGCATTGTCAGGCTCTTGATGTATTTTCTATCATTCATTATGTGGAATCTTTATTACAGGATGTCCTGAGTGTTGCATTTTCCGTGGACAACAGGCAGATTGTGTCTGGCAGCAGAGACAAAACCATCAAGCTGTGGAATACACTTGCAGAGTGTAAATACACTATCCAGGTAATATTTGTTGCCCTCTTCCAAATTAATTGGCCAAGTTGAAGTGGATTTAAAAAAATTGACACATTTAGATTTGGGTACTCTTGAATTTATTTGGTCACAATGTTAGTCACTAGTAACATCATAATAAATAAAGGGAAATTTATGTAAAGATTTAATGCAATCTCATTCTGGAGTAAATTGAATTAATGTATTTTTGTTTCAGGAGGATTGCCACAGTGACTGGGTATCATGCGTTCGCTTTTCTCCTAACCATGCAAACCCCATAATTGTTTCTGCAGGTTGGGATAGAGTTGTCAAGGTATGAAGCAGTGTAAAATCATTGCTATTGTTAACATTTATTAAATTGATAAATGTCTAACTAAAATCATGTTTCAGGTGTGGAATTTAACAAACTGTAAATTGAAAATTAACCACAATGGTCATACTGGTTACCTGAATACTGTGACAGTTTCTCCTGATGGCTCGCTCTGTGCATCAGGTGGCAAGGTTGGTATATTTCTAAGTATGAGGTGCTTTCCTTTCTGTTGAATGGAATTAAAAAAATATTTTTCCTGTTGTGATTTCTTTTGTAGGATTGCAAGGCAATGCTGTGGGATCTTAATGATGGAAAGCATCTCCACACTTTGGACCACAATGACATCATAACTGCATTGTGCTTTTCCCCCAACCGATACTGGCTGTGTGCTGCATTTGGACCCTCTATTAAAATATGGGTATGTATAAATATTGAAAACAAGCTTTTGTTGTAGTTTCAATGATGATTCCTTTTTTAATTCATGAGAATCCATGAGTGTTTTGCGGATATGGGACTGAAAGAATATTGATCATATTTTTGCCTCAAATTAATTTGCAGGTATTACACGATGTATTATTTTTTTTGTAGGACTTGGAAAGCAAAGACATGGTTGAAGAACTTAGACCGGAAGTCGTCTCGCAGACTTCCAAAGCTGAACAGCCACAGTGTTTATCTTTGGCGTGGTCTACAGACGGCCAGACCTTGTTTGCCGGATATTCCGATAACCTCATCCGCGTCTGGCAGGTTTCTGTATCCACTCGATAATCTGTGGCTTTTTACATTGTGTATTTTAACAGTCGAGAAAATAAAGCATCTGATGTTTTGAATATGGCAGTTTATTATAATACCTATAAAAGTGGCTATTGCTTTATTTTTCCCAGATAGACTTTATTTGATAGTGCCACAGATTAAGATTGTCAAGGCCCTGGATTGGTTTTGTTCCAAATGTGAAGGGCAACGTACATTAAAGATTTGACATTCAAGTGAAATAAAGTATTATTTTATACTTTGCAAGCTGTAGACATAGTGTAAGAAATTGTCACTTGCTGTAAAGTAGACTATCAGCGGATTCTTGTCTGACCACCCACATTGGCTGTTGGCGAGGTTTGAATGTATATAATTTAGTTATTAGGCTGATATAAAACTGTTTGAAAGTGCTTATAGTTCCATATGTAATGGCAGTGTGCTTTGAAATAAATTTGTATTCTCTTGAAAGTTTGTCAGAGATGTTGTTCTGTGCAGTGCTCAATTGACAGTTTGTAATGTGCGAGGAATGGGCCGAATCCAATTCATTGTGTGAATGTCGAGCCGAAAGTTGGACATGGTTAATTGTGAAATATATTGTACATTGAGATTTAATTTGTTAATAAAAGATAATTAAAAGAAATGGGCTTTTAGTTATGATTATTGTAATGCTAAATGAGCTGTGGCATTCCAGGGAGGTTCATTTTTAAGCTTGCTTATGTCCCATTTCACAATTGTTACCATTACTGAACTGCTAATTGTTATAGAAGTTAGTAGTCTAATGCTATTGGCATCAGTTTCCTGTAATTATTAGACTGCTGTATTTTGTATGGGGAACGTGTGCCAAAGCTTGTGGGGGGTCAATATCTGAAAAATTGAATGGCAGTGTCACAAGTCTTTAGATTTAGATGACGATGAGCCCTGCGGAGGGAGACTTGTATAAATGTGTTAAACTCATTTGCTGATCAACTGTAGAATTGAACTGAATAAGAAGTTCATGTGCGTTTGTTCCTGAAGACTGGCGGAGTTAGCTGTGGAAACATATTTTACAAATGACTTTATTCAGACCATCCACCAGGAAAGCCTACATTCTCAATTTTGGAGAGCAACTTATGTTCCAAACTGTAAATAAGTCTTTGCAGATAAGTGGGATGCTTCTGAAACTTCACAGAATTGAAAATTTAATTTGTCCAGGGGCTGTTTCAAATGCATTATATATTTTCCATTTTATACATCAAATATTTTGTGGTACAATTGAATTTGTACAGTTCACAAATTTTCCATGGTGATTTTGAAGTTCTATGGAATTCCATGCTCTGAATAAGGTGGTGGAGCCTGCTGCAACAAGAATGTCATGGGTAAATTAATAGTTAAATGAAGTACATTTAAAGAATTTGATTTGTTGTACTTACATCCTTCAACAAGAGAGGATGGTACTCGTTTTGTGGCACACCTGAAACATATGTTGTTTATACAGTACAATATGCTGGGAAGGAACATTATTTAATGGATTCGAAATTGTGTCTCGCGAAAGTTGAATACTGTGTTCGTGTAAAATAAGGACGGCGTACCGCTTATCGTAACGTCACCGAAGGAGGCAACTCGGCACTTGACGCAAGGCGACGGTCTGAAAGGTCGGTACTTGTGACAGTAGAACTTGCAGCAGACGGCGAGGCACACTCCCATCAGCACGGAGGAGAACACCAAGGAGCCCACGATGAGCCCTGCGCAGGGAGACTTGTGTTAAACTTGTTTAACTTATTCTCTATTAGAAATTACTCTTAATTGCATATTTTACATTGGGGAATATCTTATTACGGAACTAATTATGTCGGTACATTAATAGAACAGGAATTTCATTTTTATGTCCCGTAACTGTCTTAGACCTTGATGGATGTTGTCATATCATTATGCGTGAACTAATTGAACCATTGTACCATTTCCAGGCATTCACCACAGCACTGACTGGCAATTACTTTGTAGGGTAATTGTAACAGCCTTTGGCAATGGCACTCGTCGTCAGGCATAGGTTGGGCTCGTAAATGTAATGCCACCCCTTCAGCTGGACAACTCCCAACGTTGCTCCAGTTGAAAGGAAATATAAATCACTCGTAGGTCTAACACATTCCACATTCATAGTACTCGGGATTACACGCACTCTCTCTGGGTACTTTTTATCAAAGTTCTCATATGCCGAGACACCTTCACCTATTTTAGGAGGTATATGTACCGGGGTCAAAGACCTTGGGCATATGGCAAGAGTTGTCCGCTGATCCCATTGGATCAGTCGCGGGCCAACTGCCTCCTGAAACTGGTGGAGACACAGAGAAGGGAATGCTGCGTCTCCCACAGCAGACTCGTCTCCCGTCATTCATAGGGAAGGGCGTGAGAATAGTAGCCCAATGCCCCCCGACCTACCTGATGCAGATTTTCTAGGGGTTTTCCCTGCATCTCTTTAGGTGAAACACCCCTAGGGTAGGATCCTTAAACCATAGCCCGAGGGCCCTAGTTAACCCTTGGCTACCTTGCACTACCTTCCGCATCCCCCCTTTTCAATTCATATAAATTAATTTCAGTAGTTCATTTTTTTTCACACTAATTGTGAAATGTTAACACAAATAATGAGACAACACTATGGAGGATAGATTAGCAGGACATGTTTTGAGTCCTGAGGGACTACTTACATTTAGAATGCTTGAAGAAAAAAAAAATAGGAGAATGCTGAAAATCAGGTGAGTGGTGGGGTGGGTAGGGTAACCAACCAGGAAGTTCTAAGCAGAATAGGGGAAGAGAACAATGTGGTTAACATAGATTAATAGGCCACGTTTTGAGACGTGAGACTATTGTCAAATCATAAAGGGAAGGAAATAGAAGAGGGAGACGACGGATGGGATACGCTGAGCAGATTAACGAGGATGTGGGAAATATGAGGCTTGGACAGAATAGATTAGCAGGCATCAGACCAGTCTAAGGACTCGATACTACTACAACACAATGGAACCAGGTTGATTAAGAAGGTACAAACTTATTAGTTGATTAAAGAAACTCAAAACAAATTATCTGACAATTTGTAAATAAATAAAAAGTTCAGCCCACTTACAGTACTGTCGTCCATACTCTTGTATATAGAACAGGTGATGAAAGTTAAAAATGAATATGGAAACTGTTTTGCCGATGATATTGTGGTGGTAGGGGACAATGAAGAAAACATGGAAACCGTAATAGACATGAATGTGATCCTGGAGGAACAACATGAGGATTAATAGAGGGAAAAACAAAGGTGATGGAGTGCAGTATGGGAAACATCAGGATAACGAAGGCTGTTAAATGGATATTTTGAGGGAACTTGAGCAGCGTAATAATTAAGAGTAGGATAGCACAGGCAGGGAAATGCGATTCACTTATGATTAATATAGGTATAAATATTAGGAGTTGTTGGTATGGAGTGTGGTGTTGTATGGGTGGATAGGGTAACTGAGCAGGAAGTTCTTAGCAGAATAGGGGAAGATAGAACAAGACAAGAATAGATTAATAGGCCACGTTTTGAGACGTGAGGGGTCTTAGCATAAGAGGGAGGCAAAGGATATAATGTGATAAGCAGATTAGGGAGGATGCGGTAGTTTACATAGGAAATGAAAAGTCTTGCAGAGAACAGGTTAGCGTGGATAAGACGGATCTAAGGACTCGATAGTACTACTATGAAGACTGAGCTTTTAACAGATGGAACCTGAGTTGTATTCATTTTGTAAAGGCGTGTTGCAATAGTGGGAAGTTTGTTGTGGTAATGTTTCCCTAACTGGTCTGTTCCATGTTAACCTGAAAGGCAGTAAGTAAAAACTTTGGAAAGTATGAATGTATTTTAATTAGTTTATATAAACAAATTCAATTTTCTCGGTATGGATTAACCCATTTTTTTTAGACTTAATGCCTTTCTCTTAATGATGGCAGACCTATACTTTACAAGCCTCTTCATTTCTCGATAACTGCCACACCCTCGCTAATTTGGTTAGTGTATTCCATCCTTGGCCTCCCTCTAATGCTAAGACCCCCCTCATGTGGCCTATTAATCCATCCCTTCAAAGTCCTCCATATTGTTTTCTCTTCCCCTATTCTGTGCTGCTGGGATACAATTGAAGAGCTTAATGCAAGAAAGCGTTAACCCCAAAAAATGGCCATATTGGAGGTTTTGTAATGATCGTTGCCATGTTTACAAATTTGCTTTTCGAATGGAGCAAACTCCATGAAAGTTTTGTGGTACTTGTCGTGTTTTACAGTGCACAGCCAGACAAACACTACAGATTCAATCATTGGCCAGGTGCACAGTTATTTTTTGGGTGGCTCTTTCTATAAAAGGAATCAAACAACTTGCTACCTGTGCTGCTGTCCACAGGTGGAAACTTGATTTTGCTTTATTATGATGAGCAAGAAGGTGCCAAGTTACTACTTCACGTCAAATATCTCAGAAAATACTGCGGTTTTCGTGAAGAGTAGTTGAGTCTTCCGATGGGCCAAGAGCGTGATGTCGCTGGTGTAAGGTTTCTTGTCTGTGTGGAGGATCTCACCTTGGCATTATAAAGGCAGGCGGCCATAAAAGCCCCCGCTATCTCCAGTCGCAAAACAGGGACCGCTCATACTTTCTATTATTCCATGTAATTAATTGTCTGCCAACCGTTTCAGGAAAAAAAGATTTCTTTTAACAGCATTAATATATTTAATTTCAAGTGGCATAACGTCAGTTTGTTTACTTAACGGAGGCACGAGGATGATCATAGATGTTACGCTATCAGCTCCCCCCTGCGAAGTTCATAAATTCCATGGAATAAAAGATATTGTTTGCGTTCTCAAAATGTTCCCAAAAACTTTTTTTTAAATAACGCTATAACTAATACTGACGGTTTTGTTTCTACAAAAACTTTTAATTTATTTAAGGCAGTTACCTGGAGACTGAACACTGTCGAATATAAAAAAATCTTTTGTAAAAGAATTGTATCGTTAATTTAGTTTTATGCATAGCATATTTTGTTATTGAACTGATGAATAAGAAGAAAAATGTAGAAATTTTGTAGCTTATATTTTTATGTTGTGGTATTCAGTCCTAGGACTGGTCTGATGCAAACCTCCATATTAACCTATCCTCCGCAAGCCTTTTCATTTTTAAATACCTACCACTTCCCACGTCTTCCCTAAAGTTCTTGGCGTATTCCATCCAGTGGTGCACATGAATTAATTTTGGAGGAGTTATTAGTAACTCTAAAATAAGAATGTTGTATGAATTTCTTCTTCGCCCTGCAGCTACAGAACCTCGTCTGGGATGAGAAATGCGCATGCGCAGTATTACCGTTCTTTATCAGCAATAGTACAGCGTGCTGACGTCATCAGGACACGGTTTTAATTGTTTTCCACGATTTAATAATAAGATTACTGTTTATGCACTTGTTGTGGTTTAATAAAAAATGTTTATCGGGCGGCATTTCGAATACTTTAAATGAAAATTACCGCACGAACCTGCGATTCCATAAAATGTGACTTTTTCCTAATATTGACTTTCTTTATTTAAAATATGTATCAAGTAAAAATACTGTCATGTTAGGTATTTGCACCAATACGGCTTTGTATTTTTACAATTTCAAAATTTCGATTTTCTATTACACGTCACAGAGGCGAAAGTAGAAATGCAGCATATTAGGGGGTCGTGGATGTTGTTGTACTATACTCCTAAAATTTGTCTTGCGGTGATTTAGAACACAACTTTAAATACTCAGCAGCCGCCACTGATCAAATCCCTCTTCTGTTCACCTCCATTTAATGATAATTTTACAATAGTCTCATGTCTCAAAACGCGGACTATTAATCTAAGTCGTCCATATTGTTCTCCCTTCCCCTATTCTGCTAAGAAATTCCTGGTTAGTTTCCCTAAATTGATTTATTTTGTAGTATTCTAAATGTAAGTAGTCCCTGTAAATTAGTTTCGTTATTCCTGTATACTCTTTGTAGATATTGTATTCCTATAAAACATGACAGTATTGTATCAGTTTTACTATTATTAATCAATTAGGACAAACGGGGGAAAGTTACTGCATTACTAAAGAAAATTATCACTTGAGATGATTTCTTCAAGGAATTTATTTAAATTTTCTTAAAAGACTGATAAGATTAATTTCCTAATGTTTACCAGTCACATCATTTTTAGTATCCAAAACTATAGTTTGATAAATTGAATAAATCTGAAATAAAAATTAAACTGTAGATTCGGTTAATTAAATGATAAACATTACATTTATCATAAAAAATTATCACTTTAGATTAACTTATATGTCACAATTTTCAATTAGATTCGTGCAATACATTTTCAATGTTTTATTAATCAAGAAATTATCATAATCATTTACTTATATTCCTTTATAAGCAATAAAAATGTCTTACAGATATATTTTTCTGTTGCTGAGGTTATAGTTAAATGTAATTTATGTCTTCAAAAGAGTTTTATATATTGTAACTGTTTGTACATGTTGTTGTTGTTGTGGTATTCAGTCCTAAGACTGGTCTGATACAACTCCCCCATGCTAACCTATCTTGCGCAAGCATTGTCATTTCCTTATAACCAGCACAACCCACATCCTCCCTAATCTGCTTAGCGAATTCCATCCTTGAACCCCCTCTTCTGTTCTTACCCCACACACTTCCCTCTAATGCTAATTTTAAGAGACCATCGTGTCTTAAAACGTGGCCTATTAATCTATCCCTTCTCTTAGTCAACGTCCTCCATATTGTTCGCTTTTCCCCTATTCTGTTTAGAACTTCTATCCACTCATCACATTCTCCTATAGCAACACATTTCAAAAGCTTCTATTCTTTTCCTTTCCCCAACTCCAATCGTCCACGTTTCGCACCCATATAACGACGCCACGCTCCATCAAACATTTTCAGCAACGATTTCCTAGTATTCACACTTATATTACCCGTAAGTAAATCCCTCTTCCTTGCCTGTGCTATCCTACTCTTTATGTCTACTATACTTCTACCATCTCTAGTTATTACTTCCGTCAAAATATCCCGTCTAACACCCTTTGTTATCCCACTGTTTGTAAATAATATAATTAAATTATAATCTTAATATAATTTGTGTGTATTTAGTGCAAATAAACAGAGACTATTTGGAATGAATACATTAAAACAAATTGTACAATTTTTCTTTATATTATTATTATTATCTGTGGCCCCGCTGTTTTGAGTCACGTGACACGATGACGTACGACGCTGGAATTGTGGGAACTACAAATAACCTAAATCTACGAGAATAAATTCAGTGTGTGAGCTTCATTAGACATGATTAAAGCTAGCGTCTGATTATTAAACGAAGCAGTGTTTAGTATTCTTTGTGCATGAGTAAGTGGATGTTTGAGTTATTGGGTGCAACATAACCTCACATACAGTGTTGGTGCCAGTCGAAGGAGCCGTAAGTGTGCATGTTGTGCCTCCGGGATTCGTCGTCGGTCAGGTCGACGTCGGGATGAACATGTTTCGCCCAGGTGTCGGCAATCTGCAAGGAAAAACAACGACGGGAAGCATGAGATACGTTTCAACGCGCTTTCAGTTCAGTCGACGCTTTGAGATGGCTGCCCGCTCTTAACAGGGACCGCCAACGCCACCGCCGGATAATCAAAACAGTTTAGAAGGTAAGCTGCAAATAATGATTAACCCTTTCACTGCATATGCAGTCAATTTTACGTCGATAAATATTGTCCGGGGCTAAAGTCGAGTTTAGTAACACCTGTGACGTCAGCGTCGCACCTCCCGCCATTTTGAAAAATGACGTCAATAATAGGTCTATATCGTGGATTAAGCCAAGTATTAGAGGGAAGTGAACAGAAGAGAGAGGACACGGATGGTATACGCTAAGCCGATTGGTGATGTGGTGGTTATGTGGAAATGAAAAGGCTTGCGCAAATTGGTTAGCATGGTGGGTGGCCACAGACCAGTCAATGATTGGTCTATATCGGTCCAGTTTTTCGCATTTGTTGATTCGGCTAAAGGAGAAACGTATACAACTCGATTTTCCCTTCATTGTATACACATTAACAGACTGTGACGTCACTAGTTGTGCACCAGTCACGAGTTAGGGGCGAATACGTGGGGGAATACAACTACAGCTGTTCCTTTTCAATTTAAATTTGTAGAATTTAGCAATTTGGATTTTCATTCATTTCAGCCAGCCGCGACCCTTTAAACATCATGCATGACTGGTCTGCGGCAAACCCACTTTTACCATAAAAAATTATCACTTTAGATTAACTTGTGTGTCGCAATTTTCAATTAGTTTATTCGTGAAATACATTTGCAATGTTTTATTAATCAACAAATTATCATAATCATTTACTTATATTCCTTTATAAGCAATAAAAATGTCTTACAGATATATTTTTCTGTTGCTTGAGGTTATAGTTAAATGTAATTTATGTCTTCAAAAGAGTTTTATAAATTGTGTGTAACTGTTTGTACATGTTGTGGCATTCAGTCCTAAGACTGGTCTGATGCAACCCTCCTGATGGTAACCTATTTGCGCAAGCCTTTTCATTTCCACATAACCACCACATCACCAATCGGCTTAGCGTATACCACCCGTGGCCTCCCTCTCTTCTGTTCACTTCCCTCTAATACTTGTCTAACTCCTTTCTTGATTACGGCTTTCTTTTCTTCATCTTCTATTCTATTTACTGCTGTAGAGGTTATGTATAAGCCTCCTTTCTCGGGTATTTTATTCCTGTGCTCTTCAAAATCCTTGATAGTGTGTTCCAGTTCACATTATCAAAGGCTTTATTTTTTAAATCCACAAATGCCATGAAACGTCGGGCCGGTGTTTTTCGTCTCCTGTCTCCTGGCATCTGCTGCTGATGATCGTCGATATTACGTCAGCGTTGCTATAAAATTCCTGCTGTTCCCGCGACTCACTCACTTCCTATATGTGAAGGTGAACCTGTGTAAAGCGCGCGTGTGTGACGTAGAAGGGCGCCCGGGATTTACTTTTAATGTGAACCTTGCTCGTAAAAAACCATCCTTCTTCTTCTTCTTCAGTATATAGTATATATATGCATTTACAGAAACGCTCCATAACAGCGCCTAATTATTATTACTTTACGAAATGGCTAAATAATGGGGAGCAGCGAGCGGCACTGCGCATGCGCACCGTACCTCGGGGATTTAACAACCTGATAAGGTTTAATTCCCTCGTAACTTTATCCGTATTTATCGGTCTTTTCTTTTCTTACCTCAAACACACACACACAAAGACCGGAGCGGGATTTTTATGAAATTCCCTCCTCCTCCTCCTCTTCCCAGTATTTACGACGTTTCTTTTTAAGCGCAATTTAAAAAATTGTTTTTTTGTTTTCCCCCCCGCAGCCTTTTGTCATTAAAGTGTTAGTACCTTAAGGAGCCGCCATGTTGCTCCTCCTCACACAGACTCTGGACGACTCCGGCGCACGCATACCAATATTTATTTTTTGTCATTTCAAAGGTATTCGCTTCATTATTTTTTTATTTTTTGGTATTGGAATTAAAGCGGATCAGTGTTTTGTGGCCATTCAACAGTCTAAATAATTATTTTTCCCTAGTGCGTGATTAATTTTTATTATATTCTTTTTTTGTAATGTATTAATTTATTTCACTCAATTATTATGATTTAATTACGACATAGTTTTCTGACTTCAAAATTTATAATAAATAAAAAGGCGAATAATAAGTCAGCATATAAAGTTATCACTATTTATTCGAAACGAAGTTTCGTCTCCTTTTTTTGAGGCTTCCTACAAACATAATATTATAATAAATTAAAATACGGGTTACATTTTTTTTTGCTAAATTTATAAGTTTTGAACTATGTTTTTTTATATATAAAAATTAAAAAATTGTAACATAGAACCAGTATTTAATTTCTTCTAATTTTGTGTTTGTATAGTACGCCCCGAGGAAGTCTCTCGAAAAGGAGACGAAACGTCGCGCTTTTGAATGAATAGTGATAAATTTATATGCTGACTTATGGGGCCGTCTTTTTATTTATTATGATTTAATGTTAAATTAATTTTATTATTATTACATTGCAAAAGTTGTGGGTCCTGAGTTTCTAATTGTCATTTAACATAAATAAAATACAGTAAATGGTAAAATGTCTGGAGTTTTTAATTCATGGTAAAAGACGTTTCGTCGCCAACCCTTGGAGTCATCTTCAGGTCTTTCATATTTAAAAAAAGAACAGTGTAGTGTAATTACATATACAGAGTTGAATTCAAAAAATGAATAAACTTAGTTTGATAAGGTCACATGCAATTAAAACGTTTACAGAAATCTGTCAAACAAAGCTTATTTATTTGTTTGAATTCAACTGTTTGTATGCAGTGACATTACATTTTTTTTGTAAAAAAAACTTTTAGTTTCGGACATTTTGCCATTTAGTGCATTTCATTTAAAAAATTATCTCTGATTAAGCTCAATATTTTATTTATAGGTATTAATTATAGATTATAACAATTATTTTGTAATTATGCGCCTCCTAATTCGAGGGGGAAAATATGTAAGAGTAGAAAGTGTTGGGTAAAGAAGCAGCTTATTAACAGTAAATTCAGTCCGCCATTTCCAGAAAGAATGGGCTAAAAGCACTGGGTTCATATATGAGAAGGAAAAGACAGAGAAGCAGTCGCCGACTTTGCAAGGTTCACAAAACTTGTCCAGCTGGTGACGTTTCAGCAATTGGTTATGTAGACAGTGCAATAGAAACGGTGAGTTTTGAGAAAAAAATTCAATAACAACTTAAAAAATCTGCTGGACGAAGCACCTTTTAACTTTGCCCAGACGTTTTAAAGTTAGAGGAATTAAAGAGAAGACGGCGGTTTCTCTCACCTGAGCTACCAACGCGAGTCTGATGCGGAGGTCCATCTGTCAATGGCTTATCTGGCATGGCACACATGGCGTTGCTGATACTCTGCTTATGACCAGATGGCGGTTAATTACAAAGTGACGGTATAATATGTAACCTAAATACACAAGTGCATACAGAGCCACAGAGATTCAACTGCATGTCGTCACCAGTTTAAGGACATATATACCTATGAATCATAACAAATGGATCGATTACTGAACCCTGTGGAACTCCAAAAATTAACCTTCGCTCACTTTCTCACAGTCGCCCGCCAATCTAAACAACTCTTCAGGATACAATCTAGATATATGATACTCAAATACTTTAGTTAATGACCAAAGTTGAATATATGGCCAACGGATTTCGAATGGAATGAAAAAAGACAATTCTCAATTTTTTTTCCTAAGAGCGCCCATTATATGAACGCTTCAGTAATCTGTATACATTCGCTCATAATGTCCTTATTAATAATTACAGTGGGCCCATTATTGAACCCTGAGGAAATCCAAACGTAGCTTTTGCACGCTTCTGTCTATGAAAACTCAGGTCAGCTCAGAAAATCCTTGATTCACAATACATCTTACTTATCGAACTGCTCTAAGCAATTCTGTTAACGGATTCGGAATGGAAAAGAACAACTGGTTGATAGTTCTCTATGGAAAAGTATTAGAATCATATGCCCTTGATCCCATACCCAAGCAGAACTTAAGTGATGTGTAAAGAGTCAGAGATTTAATTACTATTAACTATATGTTTCAATGTACTCTGTCTATGTAAAGGTATATACTAAGGTACACTCAACTCCATGAGTTCTTGAACAGAGTGGGAGGCTGAGTGACAAGTAAAATGGTAGTTAGTTCATGTTTGAACTTGTTTGTATTTATTTTTAACTGTTTAATGACAATAATATGCTAATAGCATTATAATGAACACCCTTTTGTATCATAGTAAGATACTTCCTTCCTTTTGCAAGGTATTTTTATTTCTGGTGTCAAAGCTATGCACATATGAATGGGTGACAAAATCAGTGCCTTGAAGAGTAACTCTTCCCATTTTCTTGGAAGAACCCCCAGCAATTTATTTTTGTGAAACCTGACACAAAATGCTGACAATTTTTTATCTGAAGATTACAACTCATTTTCCGAGTGCGAACAAATAAGGAAATAGGAATGGCTCGATTACTGAACCCTGTGGGAGTCCAAAAGCAGAATAGCTCGCTCGTGTCTATTAATAGAATGCAGTTGATATATATGACACGAACGTGATCCTGGACGAAGAGTGAAGAGGGGAAAACCAAGGTAATAGAGTGTAGTATGGGAGATAGATAGTGGAATAAGAAAGGCTGTTATATTGAGAACGGATATTTAGAAGGAAGTTAATGAATTCTGTTACTTGGGCAACGTAAAAACCAGAGAAGAATAGCACAAGCAAGGAAGAGGAATTTAATTACGGCTAATATAAGTGTGAATATTAGGAAATCATTGCTAAAAATGTTGTACGGAGTGTGGCGTTATATGGGCGCGAAACGTGGACGGTAGGAGTTGCAGACAGGAGAAGAATAGAAGTTTTCTAAATGTGGTGCTATAGGAGGAAGAGATGGGTGGTTGGGGTAACTAAATAGGAAGGGTTAAGGAGAATAGAGGTCGAGAGAAAATTTTGGAGGACTTTGAAGGTAACGTTTCGAGACATGAGGCATTAGTGGGAAGTGTGTGTGGGGTAAGAAGAGAAGAGGGAGGTTCAGGACGGAATACAGGAAGCAAATTAGAGAGGATGTGTTAGCTATGTATAAATGGGACTGATTACCAGAACAATTAAAACAGTTGAGAAAATCTTTGAACTGACCAGGTTTTTAAATAGAACCGAGGGTGTTCCACAGGGTTCAGTATTCGGCCCATTGCTACTCCGTATTTATTATGTAGTTTGTATCGTGAATCAAGGACGACGACGACAAGTGGTTCAAATAGGCTGACGATATCAGGAAGGGAGTGAAGCTTAAATTTTTGGAGTTCCACATGATTCAGTGATGGGCCCATCTTTAGTTCTTAAGCTGGTGATGTCACTCACATATGACAACGGACCCCCGGAGGGGCAAAACTCGTCCCCGAAGAATATCCGGGTTGTAGGACGTGGAGTTTGGTGCGTGGTCGTGTTTCGTTAATCTCTGTTGCGGCGACAGTTTAAGAGTCTGTACGTGACCCGCGTGCCGCTGCGCAATCGTTGGCAAGACTGAAGCTCCATTAAATCGCGGAATTGCCCGACTTGTCCTTTAATAAGCCCCTAAGCTTGCGTGCGCTCTGTCGCAGTATCAGCTCAACATGTCAACTCCGCGGTACGTACCAGGGGAAGGCGACCTGCTAAAAGAAAGAAAAAATATATGCCAATCTTAAATAACAACATTGCTGTCTATTTAATACACTAACAACGTTTCGGCCATATTTGAATGAGGTAACTTCGAAAATTTATAATTTACCTGATGAAGCACCAAAAATGTGGACGAAAAATTGCGAATGTATTACATAAATCATCAGTGTTGTTTGCTGGAAAATTGACTGGATTATTTATTTCCATTTGAAAATAATACAAGCAAAAATTACAGGGTTCAAGACTTAATAGCCAACGTTTCGTCCACAATTTTGGTGGCTTCTTCAGGTAGACTTGATGAGGCAACTTTTAAATTTAAAATTTATCTGATGAAGCCCGAAAGTATGGAGGAAACGTTGCGAATGTTTTACGTGAAATATATCAGTGCTTCTTTGCTGGAAAATTGACTGGATTATTTATTTAATATCAGATCATTGTTTTATTAGACGGTATTTTTATTTGACATTATACAGTTGCTGTTGAAAATATGTGTTAAATAAACTTTTTTTAAAAAAAATATATAAGTGTAACCAAAAATAAACTACAGGCCTTTTTTAAATTAAACAGATACATAAATGAAACATTCAATATTTAACTCATTCTGACATTTCTAATATAATCAGATAAACGTCAAACATTCTCAATAAGTCATTATTCAAGAAATTACACCCAATGCTTCATTCACAAGTTTGGGGCTCCTTCTGATAAAACAAATTTCTTCAGTTGTTAAATTTTGAAAGGACACAATTTTCAAAAACTGAACTGAATATTTTTTCCTCCATCGAAGATCGCAGCTGGAGATGTGATTGTTGTGTATAAGTGAGATTATGTTAACTTGATGAAATTTTCTTTCAATTTCAGGCCCCATCAACAATGACGGAACCTTCAAGCAGCAGCGCGGCTTTGCAAGCTGTCTCTCAGGGCAACATCCAGTTCACCTTTCATCTCTATTCGGTATGTATTTAATTCTCTTAATAGTCCGTTAAGTTTAACTCTGTTTTCATTATAAAAAATATATAATATAATGTGTAACTTAAGTTGTTGCAATGCAAAATAATAGTTATATTGTTTCTATTTATTTTTAAGAGTGCTCTTTCAGAAATTCCTGTTTTTTTATACAGAAACTGACATTGCATCAGAGTCAGATCTTATGCGTATACATTTTCTGTGAATATATATTTTCAATCAACCTATCTGTTTCTATATGCTATGGTTTTGAGATATTTTAAAATGCTATTTAACATTTATTTTCAGGAAATTTCTAGGAATCCAGAAAATATATTTTTTTCTCCATTTGGTATACAGTTTATTCTGGCAATGGTTTACTTGGGAGGCAAAGGGAAAACGGCAAAGGAGATGTCCCATGCTTTGTCTTTGCCAAATAATTATGAAATTATAGAACAAGGGTTCAAAGAAGTCATGAATGATTTCAAGGTAGTAAAATAACTTATTATTAAGAAGATTGGAAAGATTTTCTCACTGCATTGTTTGCACAAACAGTTCTCAGGGTCTGAGCCGAGTGGAACGGATGTTGCACCGGGTTAGAAGCCCGAGAACCATTTGTGCAGCTTATTGTTATAATTATTATTATTATGCATTTGCTATGGATGGAATATATTGATGTTGAATACTTCTACTGCTTTTAAAGTTTAGTACTGCAGTGTAAAATATTTATAAATGTTTCTGTCCCTTATATATATTCTGTTCCTTAATTTAACTTATACCATAATTTTTATTTCAATGTTATTATAACAAACAACTTTTATAGGTTCAAATTTATAAACATAGCACTACTTTGTTAGTTGTCACTTTATTTAATAATTATAGACAGGAGTTTTCGACTGTTGTCATCATCAGCTTGTTAAATTGTTTAAACTCTTTTAAAAAAAATACTTATATCATTTTCAGTTTTATTGGCTTCAACTGAGTACTAGGCCAATTTGCATTGATGGTTATGAGCTGCAAATTGGACAAGTTCTCAGTTGAGGCCAACGTAACTTAAAATGATATGTCATTTTTTAAAGAGTTTAAACAATTTAACAAGCTGATGATGACAACAGTCGAAAACTCCTGTCTATAATTATTAAATAAAGTGACAACTAACGAAGTGGTGCAGTGGTGTTTGTTAATTTTTTCCCCATTAATTTAAAACTTGTTATTTTGTTTCCATTGGGATGTCATCATTTCACTTCATCATATTTACCGAAATGTAAATCACTGATTGATGAAATGCTTTGTTGCAATTGTCATTTTAGCTTTCTGGTCATCTATTTCATAATACACGAGGGTCTTGTAAAATAAGCATTAGAGGGAAGTGTGTGGGGGTAAGAACAGAAGAGGATGGAATTTGCTAAGCAGATTATGGAGGATGTGGTAGTTATGAGGAAATGAAATTGCTTGCGCAAGATAGGTTAGCATGGAGGATTGCATCAGACCAGTTTCAGGACTGAATACCACAACAGCATTTCATTTCCTTGTATGCCTGAAGGGCAGGAACTCGGGCAACTGTAATTTCTTTTCCTGTCGTGGAAAGTTTCTGATATTGCAAATGCATTTTCGGAGTCTCGTTTGAAGTTGGCATCAATGATGCCCTTTATTTTGAGGGTCATTATCATTTGTGTGGAAGCTGAGGGACATCAATGAGGCGCTGTTGTCACAGAGGGAAGCGCTGCTTACTCCAGAGGTGTTCTTTGAGCCGTAAGAGTAGACATGATTTACGTCTGATCATTTTGACATAATTGTAAAAATCTGTATCTCCATTATTCTTGACTGAAGTTCTGATTGGAGAACTCGTCGAGGAAGGGAATGAATGGTATTAATTCCACGTGCTTGTCAAGGTGGGCGACAGCTCGTTCCAATTTTATTATTGCGCAGGTACATGGTTGATAATGGCAGATGCCGAAAGCTGAAGTTTATGTATTATCCATAATAAATGAGTTGGTTTTGAAGAAACAACAATCTGATAATTACTGTTTTGGCTTTTTGAACAAAATAATTTGCCTATTAAATTACCAAGTAGATACATAAATAGTCAATAAAAAGGGTTATGGCCTATATAAGTATAAATATTAGGAAATGATAGTATGGAGTATGGCATTATATTGGTGTGAAATGTGGATGGTAGGAGTTGAAAGAAAGGAAAATAATAGAAGCTTTTGAAATGTGGTGCTGTAGAAGAATGAGGGTAAGTAACCAAGAAGGTCTAAGAGAAGAGAACAATATGGAGGTAAGTAAGTAGAATAGGTGAAGAGAGAATAATATGAAGGACTTGGAAGGGATATAGGCCACATTTTGAGACATTAACATTAGAGGGAGTAAAATGATGGAGGGAGGATTAGGGAGGATATGGTAACTTGCATCAGACCAGTCTTAGGACTGAATACCACAAGAAACAGAGAAAATGAAGTGATTAAACAGATACTAAACAATGTTTCTGCAATCCTTTTTGCTTTCATCCAGGAATGAAAACCATTACTGCTATTAGAATGCACAAATTGGGCACTTTATCATCTGCTTGTTAATTTTCATCAAATACAGATGTTTTTTAAAAATATTTTTAAGCTGATTATTAAGCCCAAAATAATTTGTTTTCCATTTCCAATGGCGTTGAAACAAAAGAAGTAAAACTCATTTTCAAATTGTTGCAGAATGCTAACGACTTAACCCTGAAGGTAGCTAATAAAATGTTTGTGTCGACGCAGACTCCACTTAATGAGAAATATAAACAGATAGCCGATAAACTTTTATTTGAAACAGGAGTGTTGGATTTCTCTAAAAACAATGAAGCAAACAGAATCGTTGTAAACGAGTGGGTCGAGGCTAAAACGGACAAGAAAATAAGAAATTTCCTTCCTTCAGGTAACTGAAAGTAGGTTAATGGTGTATTTATTGGGCTTTCTTTCTGTGTTCTGAGTTTGATCTTGTTTCATTTTCCGAGAGGTGTTATTTATTTTGCAAATATCATTTTTTGAGTATTTAATGATTTTCTGATATTTCAACAAATTATGTTGTTTGGTGTGGAAAAAATGATAAGATGATTTGTTGAGCATATTGGCTTGAGTGATCTTGCTTACTGTTTTTGGAACAGACAGAAAAAAAGTCAAATTATTTTTGTAGTTATGATTGAATTTGAAATCTTTTCCATGTCTGTTTTTTCCTTTGGTTGACATTTACACCACTATTAATATTTTCCAACACAGGTGCACTTGATGAAAACATCAGTTTGTTGCTGTTGAATGCTCTTTACTTCAAGTCAAAGTGGAATTACCCTTTCAACGAGAATTCAACAAAAATGGAGCCTTTTTATGTGTCCAAAACAAAGACCAAAGATGTGCAAATTATGCACATTTCAACTAGCTTCTTATATCATTATAGCGAAGAATTAGAATGCCAGATACTGCAACTTCCATATAAGGTAATCTGTATTCTAGTTAGTTGAAAATTATCTTTTACCAATAATGATAACCAACCACTTAAAAACAGTCTCACAAATTTATTATTTAAACATGTAGATAGCTTTCGACATTTGTCATATTCATTCTGTTGGGGTCAAATGAAACAACTTTTATAGTAATTACATGAACTATTCTTATGTCATAAATTTAGTTCAGTATAAAAATTATGTTACACACAGACATTAATTCGTGTTGGTGTCTCACCGCTTGATTATGTGGCGTATTTGTAGTGTGGTTGCAATTTCTCGCGTCTTCATTCTGTGATTCTTTGTCAACAACTCGCTAATAAATCTGGACACCTGCACAAACCCGCCTTCGATAACGACCAGCTTCTCTCTGTCGGCAATGTCAAACGCCCGACAACGATAGTCTAGCTGTTTGAAGACCGACTTTGCTGCTTTCTGGGATGGAGGTGTAATTGCATGCATGTTACAATATTTATTTCCATTAGTTCTTGGTTGAGGAAACTGGATTCATCATACATTACATCCAGTAACAAATAATTAGAAGACCTATATATAACATATGATAAAATTGAGTAGGAAAAAGTCCTCAAATACGTAACTAGAGCAAATAAGACACATTCTCAATATTACTGAAAACACGACATACACACTCAGAGAACACAAACAACAGAAGAGACACTTTTTCGAGGCGCGCGTCGAGGAATCCGACCTTCCTTGGTAGCAATACTTGAAGCAAACTGTACAGAAATTGTTAAGGTAATGTAATATAATATTTGGCAAAGCAACACATTCTACAATTTTGCAGGGAAATTAATTTCAAGTACTAGACGAACTATCAAGAAACTTCTGAATAGAGTAAAATAGCAGTGCCATTTTATAGGATATTTTTAATGGTAACTGATGATGCAATGCCCCAAAATAAATTAAATAAAAGGGTTCAGTGAATGGAAAATAAGCTGTTTTTCAATGGGTTATATGCATATTTAAAGTTTAAATAAGGCCAAAAACTGACAAAAAGTTAGTGAAACATTACAAACTATGATTTAAAAACCAACCTCTTCAGGTTATATGCATATTTAATTATGCAATTCTTGTAAATTTTGGATAAGCCCCTTAATGGTGTTAGATAATTTGGGAATAATGGAAATGTTAGACATTTACAGGTATAAGGAATCTAAAAATTAGTATTCCTCAGAAGAAAAAGGAATTTACTAATAAACTCTTAAATTTTGAACATCGCCAGGTATGATTTTAATTGGCACGAAGACTTGTGCAATGAACATGTTTCATCCACTATAATCATGCCTGAGGAGGAAGGCAAAATAGTGTTACAAGTTATCAATTAGTTGAAAAAAAAATATCTGATTTTCAAATAGTCAGACATCGTAACATTGATATTACAAAAACTATTTCTACTTTAGCTAATGATTGTATGACAGAAGTTAGCAACAGCCATCTCTTTATATCTACACCAATTTATTTGTTTGTTGGAAATGCAAAATATAATTTCTGTACAAGATAGATATGTGTTTTTTTTTATGAAACAACTTGTACTATGATAAGTATCCCATATTTTATCTATGAAATACTTCTGTTTTATAGCACAAATGGTTTAATTTTATTGTATTCTTACCTAAACATCAAGATGGGATTTTCAAAATGGAGAAGAAGCTTCCCTCCGTCGATTTGACCGCTTTGTTAAAATCGCTTAGGATGAAAGAAGTTATTTTGTCTATTCCTAAATTTAATCTGGAACATGGCGTCAATCTCAATCAAGCACTCAAAGCGGTAAGTAGCTTCTATGTATTTATTTCTTCATAATAGTCTGTACAAATAAGGCCGAAAACAGACAAAAATTAGTGAAAGCAACTACGTGTTTCGGTCCTGATGTGGAGCCTCTTTAGGTTAAACTGAATCACAATCCACGAAATTATAACATTCCAAAGGTATTGCAGTGGTGACAAAGAATATGGTAAATAAATAAATTACGATATTATATATACTAATCAGTGTCATATTGTTCTCTCTTCTCCTATTCTGCTTAGAACTTCCTGGTTAGTCACCCTATCCACCCATCTCATTCTCCTATAGCACCACAGTTCGATAGATTCTATTCTTTTCCTGTCTGCAACTCCTATTGTCCATGTTTTGCACCCCTATAAAGCCACACTCCATACCAATGTTTCCTAATATTCATACTTATATTAGCTGTATTTATTTGTAGAAATGAATTACATTAAATTTCTGTAAATTATGAATAAATAAAAATAATAGTTTCTACATGTATGTTACATTAATGCTAATAACTTATTTAGAGTTACCATTGAACTTTTCTTTTTAGTTCCTCAGTTAAAGAAAAATATTACAATATTGAAAAATTCAAAAGAATGCTGAAGACGTCTGTTACTGACTTTCACGTGATTTAATTGACAATGTGTGTCGGGTCGTCTTCATTTCAGATGGGCATGAACACAGCTTTCGACAGAGAGCAGGCGGACTTCAGCGGCATATCTGGCGCCGGGTTGGCGATAAGCGACGTGTTGCACAAGTCCTATATTGAAGTGAACGAAGAGGGAAGCGAAGTCGCCTCCACCGTGGGTAAGTGACGACAACTGCCGCCTTAACTTTGAAGCCGTCGATTAGACTTGTTTGCAATAATTGTTAATTCTTACACTGTCCTTTTATGCACAATATCAATGAAATTCTTTCCTGATAAGAAAGTCAAATAAAGAGTACTTAAAAAAGTAAGAAATAGAAATTCAAAGCAAAATTGAGATAATTATGAAACAAAATGTAATTGATTCTAATGATTCAAAAGTTGGCAAACAGGCTGACTGACTTATTTATTTGTAATATTAGCTATAAGCAGAAATGACCAACTTAAAGGGAAAGTAATTTAATTTTCAATTGTTCCCCTTCTTTTTGGTTTATGTACTTGATGGTAATGTCAGGGTTCTGGCTGGCTCTGCTAACTTGAATTTTATACCACAAACCAATTTTAAGTCATGAATTTGCAGCCTAGCAATGTTGTGGAACAGTGACACCTAAATTCTTAATTATGTTTATGCCAAGAGCTAAATTACAATGAAATTTGTACTATAAAATTTGCCATAACTTAATCGACTTGAAGCGTGCATCAGTAATCTAATTTTTAAATAATACTAGATCAAATTAAGTTTTTTATTTCTATTTATTTTATTTGGTTCCTTAAATTTCTACTTTTCACTTTTGTCCAGGTTTTCCAAATTTATTTATATGCATATGTAATTTAAATTTTAATGTTTGATGCTTGCACTTAAATTACATACAAGAAATAATGCAAGTCTTTTAAAAGGATGACTGTATATGTAATTAATCACTCGTATAAAAATTGAAATAGAAATCCATTTTTAATTACAGTCGTTACTTATTCACAAGACATTTCTGTAGATTGATATTGACAGATTGCGTTGATAATTGGTTTTATTTCCAGGGGTGTCGATGTCGGCAAGAAGCATGCCTCCGCCTCCCGTCAGGTTCGAGGCGAACCATCCGTTTTCGTTTCTAATTTGGAATTCCAAGTTGGAGGTTGTGCTCTTTGCAGGGAGAATTTTGGACCCATGAGTGTATGGAGTGTATTATAAATTATTTATTTGATAATTTGTTGTTACTATTGGACTTTTCTCTGGTAAATAGTTTGTATTTCATTTCTCAAAATATAATGTTAAATGAGGTTATTGTATCCCTGTATTGCAATAATAAAAATAAGCAGTTTTTTTTTACACAATGTAAATACTTTTAGAAACAAATGTTTGTCTGTATTAGGCAAATATGATACTAGTATTTCTGAAGCTAATTAGGTTACCTTTATATATTTATAATAGTAGTTAGAATAATGTGATTAAACAAGGCAGTCAGAAAAGATTCAACATAAAACAAAGTAGATTGTTTGTCTTGAGTAGGTCTTAAATATCACCTCTTTGCTTATTATAATTTAATTATATGTATCATAAATGTGCGGTCAACCAAGAAGAATATTGTAATTAATTTTATATTTTTAGACTTAAAAATGTCCAAATCAAAAGAACAAAAACATTGTATTTAAAGTTTATTAAATACATACCGACCCACAGGTTGACTGGCGCATGAAATATTTGTACCCCATTTCAGTAGCCATAAGCAGGAACGACCAGCTTCATTTTTTGGTTTATGAATTACAACAGAAACATCAGGTTTCTAGCCTAGCAATATTGAGACTTTCTATGGCTTTCGCTGCAGGTTGTCAAAGTTTGTAATTAAGTTTATGCCGAGATAACTCGACCAAGAAATTACAGCATCATATTTAACAAAAACAGACAACCCTTGCAAGAGTTAACCTGTTTAATTGTCGACTGCCGATGACACTCGAGTGTGAAAGTTGACACTTCCTGTCTACACGCTACAAATAACTTTGACGGTGCCAAAGAATCTCGAAAGCGTCAAACTATGGAACGTAGAACAATTTTTACACTGAAATAACATTTTATCAGTTATCAAAAAAAGTTCATTACCCACAAAGTTTCAATGGCCTGTTGTTGAGGTGAAGGAATCCCAAGAACTTTGTCCAATAATTACATTATTTTTTAATAATGTGAATATTTAAACAGCTAAAGGTTACTTGCAATTCCAGTTTCAGAAGAATCACAAGATGTTTCTGTGTGTTTGCAGCTAAAGATGTTACATTACACATAAACAAATAAACATGACCATATTTTTTTTAACAAATTGTATTTGAGTATAGACTGTACATGAAAGATAATCTGTAATAAAGTTTATGATACATTGGTTAGAGACGTCGTACACTGGCAAGCGCCATGTCTATTTACAGCTCCTGAGATTACTCTTGGATATAACTTTTAATGACTTTCAATGACTAGTACCAATGGCATGTGAGTGAACACGAATCCGCCCGGCAGTTGGACTTGTAGTAGCGACTACCAACTGTAAAATGACATTCACGGCAAACTCCAGTGCTGCGTCAACTTTTGTCTTTGAATTAAAAATACTAAAATTAATCTGATAACTCGAGTAAGATCACATAAAATATTTGATTACATATTACAAGTGTCGTTATAAAAGCACCCACTGTCTATGAACTAATTCAGGTACTGCATTGTTAAGTAGAGGAGTGGTGGTTGGTTTAGACGTAGGACTCTTCCTCGTCCGTGGAGTCGACGCGCAGCCTGGAGGCGGTGTCGAGGTGCAGACGCCTGGAGACGACGTAGCGCTCCGAGTGGCTGCTGTCGCCCAGGTGGTACGTGGTGATGGGCGCCCTGTAGCTGGGGATGACGCTGGGCGGCGGCCTGTAGGGCGGAGGCTGGACCCCGTTGGTGAAGAGCGTCCGCAGCTGGGAGACGCTCCACGACAGCCCCGGGTCGTCCTCCTTGTCCCCGGGGGGCGGCGGGAGGGACTTGGAGCGCTGAGATGCTCGACTGGCCACGTCTCTGTGCCTTAGACGTCCTCGACACTCAGGGCCCTTCTTGGGGCTGTCCGACGCCTCCCACTGCATCGCCTCCTCCTTGCAGGTCTTGCTCGGGCCGGAAACCGTCTCCACGTGCACCGGAGGCAGGTGACGCAGCTTTATGTCTATGGACGACCTCTTGGGAGGCAGGGGCGGCGCCGCGGAGTCCGCGGGCGTCGACGTGGCGCAGGGGGTGGCGGGGGCGCTCACGCGGCGGGACGGGGAAGGGGTGGCCATGTGCGCGGCGGGACGCTCCGAGTCGCTGGAACTTTCCTCTTGGATGTTTATGGGGGCGGCGTGAACCAGGAGCTCGGCGGGGGCGGAGCCGTAGGCGTTCTCCCAAGCAGAGTTGGCCGCCGCGCAGTCCTTGCCCCGGGAGTTGGAGCGCGACACGTGGGGCGTCGAGTCGTCGTCCGACAGCGTGCTCGAGTCGTAAGACCTGTCCACCTCGTCCAGGACTGGAATGTGAGGGGTGGACCTGGATCTGGACCAATCCTCCATGGAAGTGCGCGCCGCCTTGCGGTGTCCGTTCCGGGAAATCCTGCAGCTGGAGTTGTGCAGAGCGTTGCCGCCCTCCGTGAGGTCCGCGGCGGAGCTGTCGTGGTGCACGTAAGGGTGCGCCTGGGCTTCAGGTTCGCTGCACAAGTGGTGAGCTGATTTAGATCTGGTTATCGGCGTCGCCGGACTGTACGAAGAATAAATTGGGTCGGAGCTAGGTGAAGAGTTGGTAGGGGGCGGGGGCGGCGGCGCCCTCCCCTTCCTGTGAAGAGCCGGACGCTTGTATATGGACAAATTGTTTTCGCCTTCGTATCCCGCCGGTTCAGACAGATCATTGAGCAGAGACTCTTCAGAGGCGCTCCTCCTGATGGTGTTGGCGCCGCGGTAGTTGTGCTGGTGCAGGCCACCGACGCCCGAGGACGCGCTGCCGCTGCTGGAGCCCGAGGTCTGCTGGTTGGACTTGGAACTGGCCGGACTCCCGGTGCCTCCGGAGTTGAGCCTCTTGAGGTGGGACCGCTGTCGAAACCAGTCTTGCCTCTGGAAATTCGGGTTTATGACGCCGGGGCTCTGATTCTGTGGCATCTTGTGCGTGGGTCTGGAGTAAATGGAGTCCTCCGAGGACGTGTTCCTGCAGCACTCCTGCACCCGCTCTTCCCAGCCGCCGTACACCCGCACGTACTCCCTGGTTGTCGTCGGGACGCTGCCCTGCGGGGACTCGGAGTGATTCATGTTGGCTGAGCTGGCGGCGGGGACAGAATACGAAGAAGTGACCTAAAAAGAGAAAAAGAATTTGGTGAAAGAGTTCGGTTAGCCTTTATGTTTGAATTTGAATGTGCAGCAGCTTACCTTATTGTGTTGGTGTATGTCGTAACAGGTGGGTTGCGCCGGAGGGTACAACGCCCTTCCGGATCCCGAGCTGGTGGAGCCACTCTCTTCCTCGTCGGGAGTGTAGAGCTGCGAGTCCGACATGGTCAGGCCAGAGTCTCGACTCAGGGACATCTTGTCTTTACGCGGCGGAGGGCAAGGCTCCAGCAGTTCCCTCTCCAGGCTGTCGATGGAAGAGTCGTCTCGCCGCAAACCACCTGCTGAATAGCCACCATTTTAATGTCAGAAACAAAGTCACGAATGCAGAGCAAGTTTATAAGCAAGTGACTCACAGTGCAGACTGTCGGATTCCTCCGCGCCGCTGTCCTGTCTCTCTGCCGGAGGATCTCCCAGGAGCAGGGGGACGTGCGACCCCAGCAGCAGCTCCACCCTGCTGACGAGGAGCTCCACCAGCCCGGGGACGGCGCGGGACGAGGCGGGCGTGAGGGCGGCGGGCGACGGCGCCCACAGCAAGCTGGGACCCACGCACACGCCCAGGTTGGCCGGAGTCATCAGGTTGTGGGCAGAGCGACGAGCCACGTGGTGCAGGACGCACAGGAACAGCGACAGCATCACGAGGTTCGCCTTGGGCAGCTGATCCAGGACACTAAACACAAACAGGTCATTCATATAGTGTTGCAAATAGGAAAGCAACCAAGTCGTCAACCGGAGAAGAGTTATTTGCTTTACCTCTTTATCCTGAGCAACTTCTCTTGTTCATCGGGACATTCAAGCGCTTCCATCCAGAGAGGGTAGAGCGTTGAGCAGAGGAGAGGGTCCGGAAGTGATCTGAGGAAGTCTTTGAGCAAGGCAGCCACCACGAGGACGGGGACGTGCTCAAGCCTCAGCTCCTCTCCAGCGTCCAGCTTGTCCCTCAGCTCTCTCACCAGCCTCGCGTTGGCTGATTTCCGGAAGATGCCTTGGGTGAAGGGACCTTTCACGAACACTTGCTGGAGCATCGACTGTAAAGCAACGGAACGTCACCGACTGCGGCACCGACGAGATAACCGACACTTGTCGACAGGTGTACGTACCATGACTGGTCTAGGAAGAGCTTCGGCCACGTAGAGCTTGGACAAGGGGTGGCCAAACAGAGCTCCTAGAGGACCGTCCACACAGTCCTCGCCCTTGCTCATGCTGCGTCGGAACACCTGGCGGATCCTCATGGGCGACTTGCGGTTCTTCTTGTTATTTTTCTTACTTTCAGAAGTTGGGATGACTTCAGGGGACTTGCGTTTACTTCTGCAAGACAAAATACAGTCGTGAGAACAGTTCTAAACCTGAGGTGAATGTAAAGGACGTGAGCGGCAGCAGAAGTGGTACCTGAGGATGAACTGGCATTTGGTGAGCGGGTCCGGTCCGTGGACGTTGTTGCAGTGGTCCAGGTCGAAGCCCTCTTCCGCGCTGAGTCCGTCCCTCAGGCAGCTCAGCTTGATGGAGAAGGGCCGTTCGTGGCCTATGAGAGGGTAAGGCGCTTCGTCGCGGGAAGTCTTGGCCCAAAGCTGGAAGTCCTCCGGGTCCAGACCTCGCATCTCCAGGTGCTGAAGCGCCAACCTGATGCAGGCCCTCGCAGTCTCCTCGGGGCTCACGCTGAAAGTTTTCACCTGGAAAAAAAACAACAAATGTGAGGCGTTTCATTCACATCTCAAATAATCAAAACACACAGCACGAATGTGGTCCTTGAGGGAGAGCACATGAGGATTAATAAAGGTGATGGAGTACAAGTATGGGAAGTTACGGAATATCAAAGGCTGTTAGATTTGCAAGGAAGTTACTGGAGTAGAATAGCCGATTTAAGTATGAATATTATGAAATCATTACTAAAAACACGTGTATGGAGTGTGGCGTTAGGATTTGCAGATAGAAGTGCACATTAAGGGAAAACTTATTCTGTGTAGTGATGTATTAATATGATTAGGTGCTAAAGTGATCAAACTACAACCTTGGGAGTTGACAAGTAAAAAAAACCTGTTGCAGTGTAAAGATTTCTGGATGCAGGCGCACATCACCTTCACAAAAATAAATTGTTGGACAGCATAGAAGGCCAATACAATTCAATGCAGCACAGCACGAATGTGGTCCTTGAGGGAGAGCACACGAGGATTAATAAAGGTGATGGAGTAAAAGTACAAATATGGGAAGTAACGGAATAACAAAGGCTGTTAGATTTGCAAGGAAGTTACTGGAGTAGGATAGCTGATTTAAGTATGAATATTATGAAATCGTTACTAAAAACACATGTATGTAGTGTAGCGGTAGGATTTGCAGATAGAAATAGGAAACTTTGGTAATGTGGTGCTATATGAATGAGAATGCTGAAAATCAAGAGGGTGGATATGGACTTTCCATAGGAACTTATAAACAGAATAGGGGAGGATGTTGACCAAGAGAATGGATAGATTAACAGGTAGTGTTTTAAGACATGAGGGAAGTGTGTGTGTGGTAAGGACTTGGGACTGAACACAACAACAAGAAGCATTATTCGTGTAATTGCCACATGTCCAGAACTCCACACAATCTCCAAATTGAAAATACTCTTCCCAGCTAGCAACATGGTATGTATATATAAAGAACCTGGAAACTCGTCTCCCGTCATTCATAGGGAAGGGCGTGAGAATAGTAGCCAATGCCCCCCGACCTACCTGATGCAGGTTTTCTAGGGTTTTCCCTCCCTGCATCTCTTTAGGTGAAACACCACTAGGGTAGGATCCTTAAACCATAGCCCGGGGGCCCTAGTTAACCCTTGCTAGGCTACCTTGCTCTACCTTCCGCATCCCCCCTTTTCAATTCCTTTCCTATGCTATTAAAGGGGAATTGCCTGTTTCAGGATCACCCTCATGTAGCCTGTTACCCCCCCCCCCCAAAAAAAATAGCCTGATAAATTTAGGGCTGGAGCGTGATGATTAGAATATGGACAGGTGAGGCGAGGCGCGTAGAGTGGAGAATGAGGTGACAGGTGCTAGCTAAGCCGATTTCCGGGGGGGACGAGCTGCGAAATGCAACAAGTCGAGTGCGGATCACGGGAAGCTGACGTAAAGCTCCCCCGAGGGCGGGGGCGGACTTCCCCAGATTAAGGCCGGGAACTCCCGTCAGCATCCAGCACAGCACAAACACGTCACTTCACTTCACACGGGCAGTTTATCAAAAACCAACACCACTCAGTTCAGGTTCCTTACTCTAAAATAGTAACTCATTTCCCTGCGAGGGTGTTTATTTATCATCAGAAGGCTTTGAAAATATTAAGATTTGGTTATAAGAAAATGGAGTTTATCTTGGCGGGGGTGTTAATTTTTTCTACAAGTGAAACGTTGAGGAACTTCCATCCCTCCCTCCCTCTTTTCCTAACCATTTAAGACAACATACTCTCTAGTCAGTCAGTCAGTACAGCAATTGAAGCAGTACCGGTCAACACAAAAATATCACAATTGCAAATGGCGGCTGAAAAATGTCGTCCTGTAAAAATTTGGAAAAAACCAAGAAACTTTTGGACCGGCAAATAAGAGTTTTTAAACTTCCCTACGGATATTCAATCTAAGATGAGTGGAATTTGCCAAACACACTCTGTGTTAGTTTACTCTGCAAATAGGCTTGGGAACAGAATTCCTCTTCAGTTTCGTCCTTTTCAGAAATTGCCAGTTCTTATAGTTTCCTACTACAATATCTAAGAGGCTGTTGTCCATAATTATATCATTCATTCAAATATATCTGTATTGAAACGCCTCACTGAAGGCAATTTCTGAACCCGCAGTATTCTTCTCCCCCGTGGCATGGCGTGGCATACGTGACATCGGGATCCCCCCACATGGCCGGCGCCGCCCCCCACGATAACTCCGATTACCGTCAACGCGGTCCTGTGCAAGGTTTGTTAGAACAATGGTGGGAGTTCACACACACACGGTAATCCCTCATTTCCTTGGATTGAAGAAGGGCCCGTGGGTCAAGTCAAGGTCTTGTTCTATGAAGCAGAATGTTAAAATAATGAAGCGACTTCCACCTCGGCCCACTTAAGCTAAGCCGGGCTCAAAAGACAAAAACGTATTTTACAAACGAGGGGTGAAAAAGAGAAATTTACGTAGAGAGGGGATTCAGGGCCCTTCTTTTCTTATTTAACATATTGTAGAGATACGGGACTAGTAGACAAATCAGAGTGTTTGGCAGGAAATCTATGGTCAATAATAACACCTAAAAGAGTTAACAGTGTCGAAAATAGTTAAATAAATACACAACACCAGCAACGTTTTCGACAGGCACCGGGAGCGAAGAAACAGAGAGAAAAACGTAGAATATTTGATTGAAGGAGGCTCCCGAGGAGGAAGGCGGTACATGGAGGATAAAATAACAATCATTAGCTAAATCAAACTATGTAAAAAAAGGAGGAGGGGGAGGGGTTGGCCTAGAGATGGAATAAAATGAAGCTGTGTGTTAGGTATCAAGAAAATACATATAACCTCACACACGTTGGTTTATTCTTTTTCCAAAATCGACCTCCCCCCCCCCGCCGTTATTCAAAAACCATGCAGTACATACTACAAGAGAAGAAAACGCGGGGGATCCCCAAAACTAAGACGGCTGAATGGATAGAAACACAGATTTCATAATAAAACAATTCAGTCAAACATTTTTTAAAACTATTATGATGATAAAAGAGCGCAAATTTTAAAAAAAAATATTTCAAGACCAATCTGGAGGAAATCATGACAATGGTTATAAAATTACAGACAAAACAGGTTACTTTTAGTAGCAGGAGCAGCAGGCCAAGGAAACTTTTAAGAGAGATCGCTTACGAAACATTAATCAAGTCCGAGTTTTGAAGATAAAATTATATATGACCGCATCTTGGTTCGAATCCGAACGTCACGAAAAGCGGGGTCATGACTGAAGGAGAGTCGCTACGCTGACCAGGCAGGAATGAGATGACAGACTAAGTAGATGCAAGAAATGCTGTAGCAACTTTTAGCAAAATTGTAGAGTACTTGTTAGGAAGGTCCTGTAATGTAAGACGATTGCCAACTGAAACAGCAGCAGCAGCGGCGGCACTCCCCCGTCAAGTCGGTGATGACGCAACAGAAATTACACAATTCTGATGAAATGGTCGATCAGAGAAAGGGAAACACTAGCTGCTACTACAGATGAGCTCATTAATAACGCCTCGTACTTTCCAAACGACTACAGTTGTACAGATAATAAACATACACACTTCCCACTAATGTGAATGGGACTGACAAGGAACCAGACAGACGCCGTGTCGAAACGTCTCTTCTTCCTCAACCCCTTATCTCGACGGGTAAAAATAAAAGCAACCTTTTATCTGGAATTTCACAGGCACGAGAGGAAAAGGCTGTCTCGTCTGGCCAACCGTGGTCATTAACGGAAATTCCCCCCCGGGGGAGGGACCAGCAGGCTGATAGGGACGTCATAGGAGAGCGCGGGGGTGTACTTACGTATTCGATGCTGGTGGCGAGGTCGTAGTAGACGACCTGGATGTTGGTGGAGCGAGGCTCCTTCTCCCTCTCCGCGTCCACCACTTCGTTCAGCTTGTTCCACCAGAGGTCTCGGGCTGCCTGCGTACTGCAACAACAACAAAAACACAACGTCAACACTAGGCCAAACTAACGACGACTCGATTGATTTCACCTCTGCACACACACACAACACATTCAATTAAAGAAAATAACGTTTCCATACTAAAGTACCATCTTCAACATTCTTTAGAGCAGAAAAATGCCGCAACCGATCAACGTCATAACACTACTGCATAATCACAGTTCCAGCACACAGCAAAAAAATCTGAATATGGTACAAACCCCACACCAAAACGTCACTTTTTAAAAGCTAATGAAATGGACCACGGTTATACCACAACAAGCGATTCATAAAAAAAATAAACATTAAAAATGCTCCAAAAGAAATAACACAATCACAGAGACTTTCAACATTTTTTCAAAGACACCAGAAGAAATTTATTGGTACCCCGAGGAAGCCCTATAAAGTGCGAGGACGAGTAGTGTTTGAATAAATCTTCCCCTTTTCGCTGCGAACCGATCGGTTTGATTGATCTTCAAAACGATATAAAAAAAAATAGAAATCGTACTCCGTATACGGAAAGAAATCAACACTGAGACGCTGGCGGTTAGACCCCCCACAAAAGTAACATATTGTTTTTATCGCCCACAGAAAACTCATCACCTCTCGCGGGTTCTCTAAAATGCGACATCAAACGTTCCTTCACCACACACAGACCTCAAAGTCAACAAAAGCCTGGAAAGAAAAATTGAAAAACCCGCGAGATGACGACAAATAATAACATCATTACAATTTAAATTAAATAAAATTAACGACCAGATGGATGCAGATTTAAATAAATATTTCCATACATTTGGAATAATATATATTTCTCCATCAAAATTTTTTTTTCGAGTAGGACGTAAATATGGAGACGAAACGTCCACCAATCAACTAAATGTAAACTCTGGTGGTTAATTGTTTTCACTTGATTGTAGTGAAAGGCGTAAAAATTTGTAATTCGTCCATGGTAGAGACGGTGTGACACGACACGACACTTGCGGCACGTAGTTAGAGGGGGTGAGGGTGAGGGCAAGGGAGGCGTACTTGTGCAGCCACGCGGCGACCAGGTTGTTCCTCTTGCCAGGGGTGAGGGCGGCGACGCTCCTGGTCCTGCTCTCCCAGACGTCGTCGTCGGCGTCCTGCAGCGAGTGGATGCGGTTCCTCTGCCAGCGCTTGCCCGGCGTCTTGGGGCGGCGCAGCGTCCAGCAGCCCACGTCCTCCATGTCCTCTGTGGGCGGCGAGGCCCTCCGGCCCCGCAGGATCGTCATGATGGCCTTCGTCAGGGTTGCGACTCTACACTCTCTCTCCTCACTGGCCGACGCTCATCGTCTCGACAGACTCGGCTCACGACTGACTGACTGGCGGCGCGCGCAGCTGCACAGGCTCTTGATGTGGAGGGGAGGGGAGGGGAAGGGATGGCGGCAGAGGAGGGGGGGAGGAGGAGGAGGAGGAGGAGAGGACAGGACAGGACGGACACGACAGGTACACGAGAAGTGAATCCGTCAGCGACGCGCCAATCGCTACCTGGTCCTCTCACACGTTTGTGCAACAGACTTTAAAATATCTGTCCGTCTGTCTCCGCTGCTCCCCAACATCAGCGTTCCTTGGACGGAAATCCTGCCTCCTCGACACAATGGCACCGGGCACAAGATCCTAATCAGCCATGGCGTCGTCTCCTTTAATTACATTCACTTCGGCCACTTTCCGTTATCCTGCATCACCTTCAAAATTGCCCTATTATTCTTACATCTGTTTTTTTATTTGAAAAATGAAATTGGGTCGTCGTATTAAAATATCCTTAATTTTTCGTGTCTCCGAATGATCAAAGTATATCACCTCATCTCTCCGTGTAATGCGCCCTTACGATTTATTTATTTTATTGCAAAGGGCGTACCCCGGAGTCAATGCTTAAGATATAGACAATTAAGAAATACAGAAAATAAAATACTAAGAAACAGGTAAAAATCAAATAAAATTAAATAATTTTCGACCGATTTTTTCAGAATTTATTCAGACAACGTTTCGGCGCATATTCGCGCCTTCTTCAAGTTTACCTTCTTACAATCAAATTATTGTTACGTCCAATTTTTAACAATACAACATAAAAATGTTATAAACGAATTTTTTTATACAAAGAGAGGTTCGAGGGAGCACAAAGAACGCTTTTAACTTTTTAGGAATTGTTTCACACTTTTTTTATTGGGGCAGCCCCATGGCACCGGGTAGACTATTCCAGTCCCCAATTGTTCTATTTAGAGACGGTACGTATTTATACCTCCTTCAGGTTTTTTTTACTAGTTTCCCCACTGCTGTTTCAAAGTTCTCCACACATGATTAAATATGTTGGGTCTCATTAAGCGTCTGGGAATAATCCGAAGAAAAAAAAATTAACATTTAACTCGGGGTTAAATATAAACAGACTAAAGTAATAATAAAAAAAAGAATTCAATATACAACAATAACGTTTCAGCCCTCCTCAGGTTGAACCGACATAATTTTCTGACTCAATCATTTCGGTCCGAGTGGAGTCATTAGGCCATGAATTGCTAAATTTTGTGCCTGATGACGTCTCAAAACGGAGACGAAACATCGCATTTGGATTAATTAAAGAGTAATAATATTAATTGCTGACTTTTTGACCGTCTTTTTTATTGATTTAAAGTCAACCAAGATGTTACATAACTTTGTTTCAAGCTGAAGAGGACCGAAACTTGTAGTTGTATATTAATTTATTTTTTCTTTCATTAATTTCGTCTGTGTTTTTTTTGGTCTCCGTTAAATGTTAATTTAACGTTAGAGACGTTGATAACTATTATTATCAGTTAAAAAAACCTGTGTTGGAATTTATCTTTGCAAAGAAACTGTTCTCAGAGCTTTTTCATCAACCTTCAAAAACGACGAATATTAATTTGTTTGGTAGAGAACAAGCACGACCTCAAAGTTTAGTTGAAAATAGCGGAGACACAAAATAAACAAAACCTTTATTGTTATCTTACCTTCATAGCTGCTACTTGAAATCTCAATTATTAATTTTCCATTTATTTAACAAACATAATTGAAGCTCTTCAAGGAACACAATGCACAGCAACAATAAACAAACCTCTTAGGACAACAGAAGAATGTCGGTCGCTCGTTCGACCTCCAGCGATCATTAAACACTTCCCCAGAGATTGTACAACAGGCTCGCTTATAATAATAATTCAGTTGATTCCAGAGAGCATCACATTCACATGATGAGGCGGGAACGAAGTGGACTGTAATTAGGTATCTTTGACGTATCATTTATTTATTCAGCTAGAGTCATATTAAAGTTGAATGCAACCTTAACACTTACAGTTTAGCGCTTTATCTGCTTTCCAATTTGTTTAATAAAGAGTTCTTGGGTTACAGCAAGTAATTTACTTGATAAAGATGAACGAGTTATTCATCGAAACGTCGATTTTAAATTCTAATACGACCCGGGTAGTAACCCAAGAACCACCCCCTTTTTTTAAACAAAAAATTCAATGGGAAAACCTACGTGTTTCCACTATTTTTCCACTAATAAATTCCTGACCGTGTCACGTCGCATATAAGACGGGGAAAATTTTATCTGTGAATCGTAAATGATAACAAATATCCTATAATATGACAATTATTAAGTATAAATAAATAAATAGACGACATAGCCAATTTCTCAGCAAAAAAAATTAACATTTACTTAATACATTTCCGACGTTCCGTCAGCATTCGTGTACTTCATCAGATAAGTAGATAATTTTTTAAGCATTATTTATTCAAGGGATTTATTAAAACTTTTGTTAAAAGACTGAATTTGACTTAGCATGATAATATTTTTTCCCCTATGATTTAGATTTATTGTTGTTTCCATTAATCCTCGATTGAGGAAATAGGATACGACAGACATTAAAAATTAAAAATGAACAAAATAAAGTACATAATTAAAGACAAATAAAGTTAAAATAATAAATTAGTTAAATCAGTCACATTTTTGTAACGTTTCAAAAAAAAAAGAGGATTCGTATTTGAATTTTGTTGATGACTACGGCAAAGCTCCTGCTCAATAAATTTGAAATCAAAATTAAATTGTAGCTTTGGTTTTGGTTGTAACTGATTAACACAGAGAAAAATTATTATCGTATTATTTATTGACATAAATATCCTCAATCGATTACAGGCTTCATACTTTTTCCGTTATTATTTCTAAGAGTGATCACCCGACAAATCAAAATTTACAAGGCCAGTTCCTTGAACCCTTTTCTCCTCCCCCTCCCTCCCATCCTCCCATCCTCCATCCACCGAGGGAGAGGGAGGACTGACTGAGAGCTTCTAATCCTGGAAATAACAAACAGGAAATCGACGTCATGCGTCCTGCATGTGACGGCTCTAAATAATCCCCCCTTCTTCTTCTTCTGGTTGTTACTTGTCAAAGGATCAATCATCATCAGGGTGCGTGAAAAATCAGTTTTCTGTTTTACAATTTTTTAAAAAAATCTTTATTGAGTTAATTCCAAGAATTTCTTTCTCTGAGTAAAAATGGGAAGGAGAAAGATAGATGAGAAGCGAACAAGAGAGAAAGATATCAGGAAGGCGACCAAATAAACCGAGTGAAAGAGATTTAGTTAGTAAGTTAGATTTTAGACGACTTAAAAAGTGCTGCCTGGAGAGAGTTGATCCTAGAGGAGTGGGGGATGACAGTCACGCTAATCACACCAAAGAGTATCTTAGATAGATAGATAAAGAGGCGGGCGATAGCGTGACGTCAGCACTCCTCTGGGATCAACTCGCTCCATTGTGAAAACAGCGCTAAAATCCTTCTTAAAGCATCAAAAGACAAATTAAAATGGATTATTAATTTTTTTTACAATAACTTACTATTTTCAAATATATAAGGTACAGATATTAATTCAAATAGGAATATTAAAAAAAAGTTACCATGTTTCGAAATCAGTATTGCGAGTTGGATGCGAAGTTACATCAGCATATTTCTCACTTTCAAAACTAAATATTTGTAATTTTCTAATGTAAGAGCAGACGGGGGAAAATGTGTTCCTTATCTAGAAATGAAAAGGCTTGCGCAACATAGGTTAGTGAATATTAGACCAGGCTTAGGTCTGGATACCACAACAAAAACAAAAATCAACAACCATTTTGGTATAAATTAACTTCAATCGACAGCTAATTCAGTAATTTCCCCCCCCCCCAATCCCCCTTTACAAAATCATCTTGAAAATCCTAAATTCCCGTCATTAATTAGAAAAAACAATAATTGTTCTGACTGTTTCCTGGAATAACGAAGGCGAAAAATTAGTCAGAATTAAAATTATTTATATATTAAATTACAACACGACGTTTCGTTCCATTATTCGGAACCTCTTCAGGTGAGAAAACAATCTACAAAACATAATTGTAGTAAATGAAATGAAATTAATTAAATATAAATAAAAAACTTATTTTTCGGCAGAGAACTGTGACACAATTATTCTCTTATCTTTGCTGGTTAATAAATTCTTTATTGTCCTTATCTGTATTTTTAGTCATCTTAGGGTAGAAATAGAAATATCATAAGATCTTTGAATTATATCTTCCGTGAGTTACAAATATTGACAAGGTCGAAACGTCTGTTAGTTTTTAAGTTTCAAACTCATCACATTTCTTATATCGTTGATTCTTAATTTATTTAAGTCAATTTTTCTTATATATTTATTCTGCAATTATGTCGCCATTTTCCTCGCAAAGTTGTAAGGTGTTTCAAGAACCTTGATCGTTCACAAAATCATCCTTTTCAAATACAGACGTTTTTTTTCTTCCGATTTTTACCGTTTTGTGAAAAATTGTTACCAACTGTCGCAGTTTTTTCATCCAATTTTTTTTTAAAAACATCCTTCATTGGATACGAATAGTACAATCTTTTTATTTAGATACTTCGTATGGTTTAGTTTGGTTGAGTCGCCTCAGCTCATTAGTATTGTCAAGGAGCTAACTTTCATCCAAGTGGTTGATACTTATTCCTAAACTATCACACGTTTACCTTGCAGTATTTTGGCAGGTTTTTTTTTCTTTCTGTGTCGAGTTGTCATTGCAATTAATTATTTGTTTAGGTTATTATTTTCTCCCCCTTTAACCTTGTCTGTATAAAGTAGTTTCGCGGAATGTCGTGTCGCCTTGTCTCGTCTCGATGGCGTCTTCTTCAGTCTACAGGTTGTCGTTGCTTTTTTTTCCTTCTCTCTCTCCCTCAATATTTTTTTCCCCTCCCGTCTCGTCCGTCTGCGGTGAAGTTTTTCCCGCCGCCACGACGTGTGAGACGTTACACACGAGATAGGGTTTCATCCCCTTTTCCTCCGCAAGGGCTTCACTCCTTCCCGCCAAACTATCCAGCTGAGAATCATTCGTTTTACATGGGAAAAGAACGGGCTTCCGTCCGTCCTTCCAGGAATCCTCCAGCAATCCCTAAGCCGTCATTCCAAAGCCTTTCAGACAGGCCAGTAATGTAAGCAGAGCTCAAAGAGCGTCTTAATGTAGCTACAGTGTCTATCAAAGAGTTTCTTAAATAGATAAGAGGGCGTGACGTCATCGCAACACTCTCTCCTCTAGCTCCACAAGAGCCTGGGCATGGAAAAAAGAGCGCTTTTTGAGTCTGCTAAAGTCCTTCTTAAAGCAGCAAAAGACAAATTAAAGTGGATTATTTATTTACACCATGTAAGGTGCAAATATTAAGTCGAATAGGGAATATTAAAAATATTGAGCATGTTTCGAAATCAGTATTGCGAGTTGGATGCCAAGTTATATCAGCATATTTCTCAATTAAATGCTAAAAATATATAATGTTCTATTCAAAAAATGTTGGAGCAGAATGTAAATTAGTTTTTCGTAGGATCGTGAATTTGGAAAATAAAATATTTTTATAATATAATTTAGAAAGGGGCCGACGTTTCGATGCGACATTGGAGAATCTTTCACTAGCAAATGGCTCTTAAAGGGAAATTTTAACTTTTTAATTAGTTCAGTCTGTTTTTTTAAGCGTCCTGTGTTGTAAATAAAGTCGCATATCTTAACTGAGGCCAGTGTAAAAATCCAAATAGGGGGGAAAGATAAAATATTTACACTTCAAAAAAAAAAGGCTGTTAGAATATTATTATGTCGTCAGGTCTCACCGAAAAACATCTTGTAGGGGACTTTTCGAGAAAACTGGAATACTGACACTCATATTCAATCACTCATGTAACCTCTTCACACTAAACTCAGATATATTACATGACTTTGATACCAGAAGTAAAAACAATTTACACAAGGAAGGAAGGAAGGAAGGAAGGAAGGAAGGGAAGTCTCTAACCGTAATACAAAAGGGTGTACATTACAATGCCATCTATTAGCATATTTAATAAACTTCCCACCTCCATTAAACAATTAAAAATAAATCCAAACAAGTTCAAATATGAACTAACTAACTAAGTTCTTACTAAGGCCACTCCTTCTACTCTGTTGAAGAATTTATGAAGCTGAATGTATCATCATAGGGGTAGATATTTATAATTATGAAAGAACATTATTAGAACACTAATTTTTTAGTATAGGATGTAAAAATATTTATCAATTTTATATATATATATATATATATATATAAGGTACAAATTGTATGTCTTCTGTATAGAACTTAAGAAAATCTTATTATAAGTTAAAAAATTAATGAATAGTTACAGTATATTCTAATATTAATAAAGCAACCTAACTATGTGTAAAATCTCTGACTCGTGTTCCACATCATCATCCTTGAAGCTTGTGCTTGCTTCTCTATAGGAGGATCTCTGGAATATGATTTTATACTTATACTTATTGTTCTCTCTCTCTCTTCCTCCCCCACCCTCTATTCTATAACATAAAATTATGATAAATGAAAGAAAGTTATTACGAGACTTTCTTTAGATAATTATTTTGCAAGTGGACTGTATTTTATTTCATCCCCGGGACTGCTGAGGAACACGTGTCTTGTAATGTGAGGGGACAAACAAGCAAGCAAACACACCCCTTGGATATTATTCCAAGATTTCGTCCAGAAATAGCCAGGACGCACACCTTTCCTCCTCTTTAACGAGCCGGGGGGGTAGGGGGAGGAAGGGGGAGGGGGGAGGATAATTCGCCAAGACACTTCCTGGAGAAGGAGCGAGCTAAGAGCACCTGGATGGAATGTTTGGCGCAACTTTCCTTCCACCTTTCCCTTTCGAAGAATTCCTCCCTTCACGAGTCCATCACCAGAAAAGAACTCAGGAGTTTGCTGGGTGATGGGAGCAAGGGGAATAATTCTCCCCCCTCCCCTTAATTGGGGGTTGTGAGTAAAGGCCCCCCCGCTGCCCAATCCTGTGGGAAATAGCCAGCCAACGCAGCTTCCGTGAGAAATGCAGCCGTCCGTCGTTGGCTTCCGCTCGACACACAGCTGGGGACCCGGCGTTGCCCCACAATAATTATTCATTGCATTCTTGGTCACACATACGAACCTCAAAATACACGCCCGAGAATCTCGAGACAGTCAAAAATACTCCCGGTTATCTTCACTACTTCTCTAACAGATTGAAAATTTAATCCCCCACTCCCCCGCTTAAGGGATGAATTTTTTTACTGAATTCGCATATTAAAAGTCTCGACGCCAAAACACCAAACTTCATAATATCACTGTTATTTTTCACGTGACTGATTATTTATACTACATATGTAGAACATCCCCACACCTCCTCCTCCCTAATCTGCTTAGTGTATTCCATCCTTCGGCCTCCCCTCCTGTTCACTTCTCTCACGTCTTAAAACGTGGCCTAATAAATAATCTACCCCTACAACAAAGTCCTAATACCACAATATCATCGGGGTTATTATTTCTCCTCCCTTCAAAGTCCTCGATTCATCTCATTCTCCTATATTTTCTATACTTTTCCTTGCTGCAACTCCTACCCGTCCCCACGTTTCGCACCCGTATAATGCAACACACTCCATTTTTTTTTCACACTTATATTAGCTGTAAGTAAATTCCTGTTCCTTGCCTGTTGCTATCCTACTCTAGTTATCCATAATATCATCATTGTTATTTTTCACGTGACTGATTTTTTATACTACATATGTAGAACATTCCCACACCTCCTCCTCCCTAATCTGCTTAGTGTATTCCATCCTTCGGCCTCCTCCCCTCCCGCCTCTCTCTCCTGTTCACTTCCCTCACGTCTTAAAACGTGGCCTAATAAATAATCTACCCCTACAACAAAGTCCTAATACCACAATATCATCGGCAAAGCGCAGGGGTTTTTATTTCTCCTCTCTTCTAAGTCCTCGATTCTGCTTCTAACTTCCTAGTTAGCTAACCCTACCCACTTATCCGATTCTCCTATAACACCACCTTTTCTATTCTTTTCCTTGCACCCGTATATTATTTCACACTTATATTAGCCGTAAGTAAATTCCTGTTCCTTGCCTGTTGCTATCCTACTCTAGTTATTACGATTCCACAAGTAGGAGAATTTCATAACCTCTTTTAAATGTATCCCTTCCCAATCTATTCCAGTGTTTCCCATACTACACCCCATTACCTTGGTTTCCCTCTTATTAATCCTCATTAATATTCCTGGACCACGTTCATGCCATGTATTACGATGACCCAAGTCTTCTTATGACTCCCCTTAATCCTTTACGTACCCCTTTCCTTTTTTTCCTGCTTTCATTTTGGAATATATACATATATTATATTTGGGATCCGTATAGAAAAATTCAAATAGAATCATTAGAGAAAGTTCAGAAAAGGGGAGGGGGCTGCTAATTTTATGGCAAGTAGGGCCACAGCGGGTCATAGGAATGAAAAAGTACAACAACTAGGTTTTGGGAAATATTGTCACAGAGGAGGGAGAAAGCAAGGCTTCTGCATAAGCTTATTACGGGGCAAAAAACCATGGATTGGAATAAGCTCCCAAAAATGCAAAAAAAAAAGCCCAGTTATGTAGGTAGATGGAATCTGTCAATTGAAAGTGAAATCAGAAAACAGATGTTGGCAAATTCTCATTCCTAAATAGGAGCACCATAAACGACTGGAATAATCTACCAGTGGCAGGAGGAGTGTTTGGGGGGGAAGGAAACACTCTTAAAGGGAAACAAATTCAGGACAAAAGCCAGAAAACGTGTTAAGTAAAGTGGTTATCCTCAATAGTATAAATGCATATTCGAATTTAAATGTTAAAGTCAAAGTGAAGTGTTTTTCTTTCAGGGCAATAGAAATTTTAAAAGGATTGTGATTATTTTTTAGATTAGGAGTATTTATGTTTTAAGAAATTTAAATTTTTTGTATAACTGCCGCAGCGGACAATTGTTAGACCAACGATAAATAAAGATATTAAAGTACGAGCGAGGGTCTTTCCCGGTGAGTGAATGGCATGTTATAAATTCCTCTCCAGTCTGAAGATGATGGCAGAGCAAGCCAACGAAACGTCACCGTTAAAAAATCCTTTGACCCCGGTTGGAAACTCGAGAAGGAATTTATAAAAATAAAGATATTTATCGATCTTCAATACTAATTACTGCTGCTGCTGCTTGATTTTTGTCGAGATTACGGATAAGCCTTCTTTTCTCGATATAGGTATGAAGATATTTTTACACTTATTATTTTATTACACTAATTATAGCCTGTTTTCTTGAGTATCTATAACAGGCCTTATTTTTTAATTTCTTACAATGTTTGTCTTACAGATTTATTCTATTTTATTTTATAAATAATTATTTTCTTAAACAATAATAAAACTAAAACTAAAGACAGAAGGGTGAATGGGAGTAGGAGGATTGAAGGGAAAGTGCTGTAAAATATGGAAGGGAAGAGGAAAACTATGTTAAGTCATAGCTTGCTGCTTCCATCTTCTTTTACATTACATTTCAGACTGAGATTATTTAACATTTTTTTCTAATATATATATACATCAAATATGGAAGTATATTTTTTTGCAGGGGGTCTGTAGAGCAGACTACTGTGTATGGGTGTGGGTATGAAGATAACGCAGTAAAGTAAATTATCTTCCTAAAGGCCGAGGGAAAGAGAATGGAGAGGTAGATTATGGTGGCTAGCCAATGAGGAAGAGTGGCTGAATAACATGGTTGATAATAGGAGAGGATGGAGGACAATCTCTGGGTGAGAACCAGCAGCATTAAATTAAAAACATACGGGGGGGTTGTTGGCCACGGCAGAGCGCACTGCAGCATGGCCGACGATGGCAGCCGAAAGACGCCGAAACGTCGCTGTTCATTGGATATTCCCCCCGGGAGGAAAGGCCGAGAAGCTTTTTTCCTCATACAATTCACCAGGGGAATCTGTTATTAAGCCACCACGCAGGCTTGCCAAACTGTTATTTTTTTTTTCTTTTTGAAAATTGCATGAATCGGCCGCAAGTTTCGCCCGTGGGTCTGTTCTGTTCTGTTCTGTTGTAAAGACGTTCAGTACTACTTCTTCTTCTATAATTAGTGAGCAGAGGAACGGGACTTTTGCTGTTCCTCTCCTCTTTCCCCCCTCCTGTCAACCCTCCCTCTGCCCCCCCTCCCCCCGCCCCTCCTTACCAGGAAAAATGATCGATCTGACGGGAAAAACAACTCTTCCTAGTCTCCAGGGCTAGAAATATCCATCCATTACTGTCCACTTTATATATATCGTAAATAAATAAATTAGTACTTGCGCAGCGTCGGCAGAGTTCAGCAAGACTCTTGAGCAACAGATATAATATAATATGTCTCTGTCTCCGTCTCTCTGCTGGAGTTTTCCATTCTATAAATAGCCAAGTCCAGAGCCTCCAGAGAGACATCAGCCGCAGGATCTAATCCCCTCTAATTGGCTTAATTAGGACGTCTCACAAATTCCTTCCCTTTCGCAGTTTTTAACCGACACCAGATGAGATAAAAAAACAGACCCATACATATTTTTTTATTATCAGTATTTTCTATAGATCTAATTAGCCATTTAAGGCTGAGGAATCCGGAATCGAGACATTGGTGACTTTATTTTTTGACTATATCGAGAACCGCCTCCACTGTAAAAATCAATTTAAAAGGAGAATCCACATGCCCTGCTATTTCTATTACAATTACCTAACTTTTCCTTATTTTATTGAAATATATTTTTATGATTAATTCGGCTGATGTACTTCTTTATTTCAGTGAAGGAATAACAATGAAAGATTTTATTTTGTAACCTACGATTTTTAAATTAAATGTTCTTGCCGGGGGCCTTACTAGTCAACCCTTCCTTGCTCTACCTTCCGCATCCCCCCTTTTCAATTCCCTTCCAAATCAATTTAAAAGGGATGACGTGGTCAGATAACCACCATGAGTCCTCCGCTATGTTTCCTTTTCCTTTGGCGTTATTGTCGAAAGCTTTTTTTTTTTTTGGTTAACAGGCTACAACATGAGGGTGATCCTGAAACAGGCAACTCCCCTTTAATAGCATAGGAAGGGAATTGAAAAGGGGGGGGGGATGCGGAAGGTAGAGCAAGGTAGCCAAAGGTTCAAGGGTTAACTAGTGAGGCCCCCGGGCTATGGTTTAAGGATCCTACCCTAGGGGTGTTTCACCTAAAGAGATGCTGCAGGGAAAACCCCTAGAAAACCTGCATCAGGTAGGTCGGGGGGCATTGGCTACTATTCTCACGCCCTTCCCTATGAATGACGGGAGACGAGTCTGCTGTGGGGTCGCAGCATTCCCTTCTCCGTGTCTCCACCAGTTTCAGGAGGCAGTTGGCCCCCGACTGATCCAATGGGATCAGCGGACAACTCTTGCCATATGCATGCCCAAGGTCTTTGACCCCGGTACATATACCTCCTAAAATAGGTGAAGGTGTCTCGGCATGTGAGAACTTTGATAAAAAAGTACCCAGAGAGAGAGAGAGTGCAGGAGGCATCCCCGACATGATCAGGTAAGCCCCGCAGTCACTCTGGGCTGAAGCGCCTGCGAGAAAACTAACTCCCGCAGCGCCCTTATCATCCTAAAAAATGTCGAGAGCCTCCGTTTGTTTCCTATAAATTCACGTGTTTTCAGAAAAAGACTATGACTATGACTTATGAATTGTTTGATTTATTGGTATTCAGTCCTGAGACTGTCCTGCGCAAGCCTTTCCATTTCTAAATTGCTACCACCCTTATCTGCTTATGGGTATTCCATCCAGTGCTGAGATCCTCGTGGCCAATTAATCTATCCCTTCAAAGTACTGCAAATTGTCCTCTCTTCCCCTATTCTCCTTACGCCCCCATTTCATTCTCCTATTTCGTAAGCTTCTGCTCTGTCTCCAAGTGGTATAATTCCTTTAACTTCCTCCTAAAATATCCCTTCCCAATGTAACTAACAGCCTTTGTTTGTTATTATTCGACTGTTGCCATCATCATCATCATGTAATAAATATAATGCAGAGCTGAAGCAAGCCTGGAGTCTGAATGACGCGATGCGCGACGCCAGAGAATAAACAAACGCAGTCTCTGTGAATGGCAGAGATAACTTTTAACGCTCGTAAAATATTCCGTTAAAGGCCCTTTCTGCTGTGAGAATTCGTCTCGAGCAGTAACATTTCAGGATCGTTAAGTTTGCAAGCACAATGAACAGCTTCAGAGCAGCAGGAGACGTGAATAGAAAATAATTCACATTCCTCGTCCTTTTTTATCCTCCCTCCTCTCCCCCTCCTCCCCCGGTTCACACTGATCAGAACAGATTGATAAGGACTAAACAGAAAAGTATTCACAATACCCCTCGGGGGATAATTTTATACAACAGCCTTCCTTCCTTCCTTCAGCCCGTCAGAGGTTAAAAATAGTAACTACAAAAGCTTCGTGGTGAAGCAGAGTAAAACTATTCTTTTTTTAAAAAATGGCGGCGCTGCTGCTGCTGTTTTACTCTGTGGTACAGGATTTTTTCTTAATCGTCCTTTCCTAGTATTTAAATCAAGGTTCCTGCTGCTGCTGCTGCAAGTGTTGAATGAGCTGCTGCCAACCTTATAAAATAGCACATCACAACATATCTTTAAAAATTTCTATTCAGTTTTTTTTCTGCTCTTTTGTTTGTTTGTTTCATGTATATAGCTGCTGCTGCTGCTGGAGCAAGGACAGTTTCCTTCCTGGTCCAAGTAGTTCTCAAAAAACTCCATTGCGTGTTCCTGAGTGTGTGTGTGTGTGTGTGCTTGTTTGTGTTTCCCCCGTGTGTGTGTGTGTCCCTGTGTGTTGCGTTTATATTGACTTTTGTCTATATATACACTTTCTTTTACTAATTTATTTTTAACTTTTTTTGTCTTTAATTATATACTTTATTTTGTTCATTTTTAATTTATTATGACGTCGTATCCTATTTCCTCAATCGAGGATTAATGGAAACAACAATAAATCTAGACTAAACAGCAGATCATCCTAGGTTGTGTGTGTGTGTGTGTCGTGGCCTTGGGAGCAGCATTTCGACTCCCAAGTGACGTAATCAGAGCTTCTTTTGGATTTCCTGAACTTCCCTCCTGCCTGGACACTTCAAGGAATGCTGGAGGAAATGTCCTTGGACCTTGCTTGCGTCAGTTACCTCAACGAACGATTTCCAGGAAGAAATACGAAAATTGTATAAACTGGGATATAATAGTCACACGTACGTGTGTAAGTTTAAATTAGTGTTTAAATGAAGCCAAAAACCAACAACAGACAAAATTATCTGGTTTTCGGTTTCATATTTAAAGATTAATTTAGACCTGGGAGTAGACGCTATAATCCTTCAGAATCTCACTCGGCCTGCTGCTAAGTGTCATGAAATAATATAAGTAAATATCTACAACATACCAATGTGATTTATTTAGTTATTTATACGCAACTATGCGTAATAATAAGGCTGTTAAGTTGGGAACGGATATTCTGAAGGTAGTTAAGGAATTCTATTACTCAAAGTATGATAGCACAGGTCCTAAGGAAGGAACTTACTTACGGTTAATATAATTACGAATATTAGGAAATTTTTGGTATGGAGCGTGGCGTTATATGATTAATTTTTTTTTCCTATTCCTATTTGTATTTATTTGCCAATAAAATTAAAATTGATAACTATCATGGCTGTGTGTTTAGGATTTTATTTAGGTTATTTATTGAATTCTATATATTTTTACTTATAATTTTAATAGTTTAAGTAATATAAGATTTTTTTATGGGTTGCATATAATATATATCCCTATGGTTAGAACAATGTGTTTTTTTTCTTCTTATTCTATATTAGCAGGGGGCCAAGTATTTATAGTCGTTTACTAGATTATGGGTGATTAGAATATTATGGTTCACAGGGCTTATATAATTTTATAAAAAATATTTTTTATTGGTTATTACATTTATTTATTTATTTGATTATAATTTTTAAGACTTATATAATTATATTTATGTCTTTACTTTTAATTATCTTATTTAGAATATTTATTATATATTTTAGTAGTTTATTGAACATTGTGTTGAAGACTCAAAAGAGAATTTTTAAATTCCTTTAATATTTAAGAATAAAATATTATTTTTACAATTGAAAAATGTAGAGTTGTTTTTTTTAAACTACTTAAATAGAAATATTAACGGAATTTAACCGCTGTTACTTAAAGTTAGCCGCTTTAGTATTGTCAATATATATATTTCTTTAATTGGAATATTTTTTCAATGATATTATTAACATTAATATGCCTCAATTAATG